>VZRW01009859.1:239626-458415 GCA_013398125.1 Aegotheles bennettii | reverse complement strand
GCCCCCGCCCCGCGCCCGCCCGGAGGGGCCACACGGCCCTCTGGGCTGAGGGAAAACCCTGCCCCTCTCCTGCCGGGTCACTCCAACCTGCCGGGGAGCAGCCTCTCCGCTCCCCTCCCTCCCGCAGCTCCTGCCGCCTCGGCACGGCCGCGCTGCTGTAGCGGTCTGGACGTCAGGATGCAGACACGGATGAGCAGCCACAGCGCTGGCACTCCCAGCCCTCACACCTCGGAACACAGAAGCAAGGGCAAGGCACACGCAGCAGGATGGCACTCGGTGCAATTTCGTCTGGCAAGAGCGGCTGTAGAGTACTTTGGTACAAAGCAGATAGGAAATTCTCTCTCTAGTCTAGTAAGGACTCTGCTAAAAACACCCAACACTGTAAGGGGCAAAATAATAATAATAAAAAAATACCCTCTAGAACTGATAAAAGAACTCACCTATTTTCACTTTTCTGTTCGATCTCTATCAAGCATTCCCATGTTCTTCATCAGGCTTGGGAAAACAGCAGGCCAAGTGCGAGCACCTGAGAGGGTAGTAATGGATTTGAGATGAACACTAGTAACCACCATCAATTAATTGCATTTGAAGCTGCCTGACAGATAGTACAAATGAAACTTTTGAATACTTACACACGTGCACAAGTGTTTGTGAGGCTCTCACAGGTGCCTGGTAATAGAGGGAACTGAGAAGCATACTTGGGATGTCTCCATAAACCAAGGGAAAAGCTATAGCAAAGAAACAAACATATAAAACATTAAATCAATGCTTTGTGGAGAAAGGTCTGACGTTAAGCTGAGCTTTATCTTAAATCATATTTAAAAGCTTGCACAGTATACAAATCAATATTGATGCCATCTAAAATACACCACTATCATCTGCACTGATAAATGCCAATTTCCATCCAGGACAAAGTGACTTCTTGGAAGAATTTCAAGGACTTCCAATCTCTTCTGGCATCTCAGCCAGCTGAAGCCAAAGCTGTACTCTTCTGCCAACTTCAGGCTCTGCTCCAGCACATTAAAACTGGTTTTAGATGCCATCGTGTTCATCATGCAAGGTCACCAGAATAATTTTTCATTTGATTTCCAGGCTTTTAAGTTAAGCGGATTTATACATTTTCAGAAGATCACAGCTTACACACAGCACACACGGGAAAAAGTTGCCAACTTGGAGGAGAAAGGGACTAAAACAGGAGTGTCTTCAGTGTTCCAGCTACTGTGATCATCACTCTAATGTTATTGTAGTCACCATCCCTCCTGGAGCTGTTCTCCTTTACGGTCTCCAGCACACTGCAAGCCTTCAAGAAGGAAAAGTGCTGTTATATTGAGGAAAAATAGTTCATCCAGGAAACAAAGCCCATCATATGGAAGACAAAACTAACTGCAGTGTCTCTTGAAACCCTGCAAAAGCCTTTCAAAGTGGAGACATTTAGAATTTTCACTCAGAATTCAAACTTCAGGGGGAAAAACTGAGACGCCTCCTGCCCAGCTTTGTTTCCACACCCCTTAAGAGGCTCAAGACAGACTGTGTAGCATCTGCCCTTGAGTTACTAGAGGAATACAAGCCTACAACCACCTCTTCCTTCCAACAGCTAACTTCTGCTCTGATATGCATAAAATACACATTCATGTCATTCACTCAGTTTCTTTGTCTGAAGGCCTTTCGAAAACTGAATGAAAATCAGTGCTAGTACACGGGGAATAAGAAGTTAGGTGTCCCTTAACTCTACAGGCAAGCTCAAGCTTTATAGACATCTTCCATCACTCTCCTAGCAAAAATACTTCGGAAATAAATTGACACTTTCCTGCAGGGTGGTGCAATTGTGAAACTATGGCTCATACTTTTTTTTTTCTTTTCTGCTTTGAGTCATTCATTTGGCACAGCAGACTGAGCTATTATTATAATTTTTTCTTTTATAAAGGCACCCTGAGATGTCTTGATATGATAATGCTTCCTGAAACTGATGCTAATTGATAACTGTTTCTTGATTCCATCAGAAGTCTTAGGTTATGCTCATTTAGCATCAGGGCAGAACACCTGAGGACTGTTCCACCTTTCCATTTTTTCCAAACATGAAAGCATGAACAGCGAAATATTTTCATAGATGAAACTTCTCCTAGAACATTGTGTTTGAAATCCAATTCTGGATCAGTTCAGGACTTAGACACATTTTTCCCATGCTATGAGTTTGTTTGTTGTAGAGTCTCAGAGTCTGAAGGCTATTGTTGATCATCTTAAGAAAAAATGATTTTAAAATGATAAAAATCGCTTATTAACACGTAACATTACTTTGTAATCAAACCATCAAGTCTTTTGCAATTACAACTAGGATGGCACTGAACAGATATTCTTACTGAGGTAGATCTAATGATAAAAGGACAGATCAAATTTTGATCCTGACAATGACTAAGAATTTACCTGAATGGTGTACTTAATTCAAATTGTTACATTCATGTTTTTCCACACTCCGTGGGCTTAATTTTCTTATCCTTTTGTCCATCTGTGATTATTGAAAGAGCTAAGAGTAGCATGTTTTTCTGGAGTACTCATCCAAAAGTGCTATGAAAGTCAGAAACACCCATTACTGTGAGAAAGCAGCAATGCTATGCTAAAGGATGTCACCATCTCAGCACCTAGAGAAGGGAACCAAGAAGAGGCTTCCTTCACGTCAGGAGGAAAAGAATGTCATCAACTGTCCCGATCACAACAAGTTTAAGCAAGGGCTCAGTGTTTTGTTCATGGCAAAACCAGGATTCTTGTGAAAACAGTGATGAGGAAGGACTGGCATAAGCAAAGATACTGTGTGAGGGAGAGCAGAACAGCAGATCAGGAGCCTGGGCTAAACCAAGAAGAACCAAAACCCTTTGGCAACCTGACAAAGCTATCCCTCCTGTGAGCTGGCTGCCACAGGGACTGCCCTCATTAGATCCCACTGCTGCTTCTTGGCAATAAGACTAAGTTCCTCCAACAAAGGGTAGTTTGTGTCTCTGTAAATATAATACAGAGCGTTTGAAAATACATCAATCCTCAACAATGCTTGATTTCTGGCCATTGGTTTGTTTCACGTAAAGTGAAGTATCAAAACCATCATGAAATCATAAAACATAGCCATCTGTTTTCTTGGGCAAAGCAGACCTCTGTGTCTGATGCCATCAAAAGTCAGTAACAAAAAAGTTCTCAAACCTTTGATTTACCTGAAATTTTCACCTGCTTGACTTTATTGCTGCAGGTTTATGTGAAGCACGGGATGACAATGCTAGAACATTTCCATGCAAAGAGGAAAAAATCTCTCCCAGTACTTGGGAACAATAAGCATTTTCTTGTTTCATTTCCACAAAGAAGGTCCTGTTGGCCTGCACCTGTCTGGATACTTTAGCCCTCAAAACAGACAAAAAACTATATCTCAGGTTTTGTGTCAGTGTTTTAAGGACAGTCCTAGGAGTGCCATGAGTGCTACCTACTGTGTCAGTTACAAGGCACATGGAGTGTGTGTTCACTGTGATGCACACTGACACTCAACTGTTGTACTTTTAGTAGCATGAATTTCAAAACTCAGAGTCAAATCCAGATCTGCATTTTGTATACTATTATGGTCCAGCAGTATTACAGGAGAGTGGTTAAAGCAGGACATAAACCTCTTGCATGCGAGAGAGCCTACAAGGTCATAAGGCTGATGTGCACATTGCAGGGCATCCAGCAGAGCTGCGCCAGCAGCTGCCATTCCATCGCCACAGGAACATCCCCCAGCTAGTATCAGCGACAGCAACAGGGCTGATGACTCACGATTATCTCATTTGCACAGGCAACCCTTTTTGCCTGGAACCATACTACAACATAACCCCAACAGTTGTAACCAACAGGCACCTTGGCATTGAGACTCAACATTTATTCCATTACTCAGGAGGCATTAATTTCCCCCAGGTATTAACAAACATTAGTGTGATAAATCTCTCCACATCAGTATGAGCAGCAAAGTTCTTCTGAACTTTGAAGACTGGATTTTTCTAGCTTTTAAACAAATATTTTGAATCTGCCTGGAAACATTATGAACACGAACAAGCACATTCACACATCCCCCATCAGAATTAGAATGGTAGGGGGTAAGATATTTTTCCAGAAGTTACAGTACAACTAGTTAGAGAAATATATTGAAACTGGCAGCTGATAAATTAAAACCAGCTAACAAAATATAAAACATCCTTTGTTGACTCTTCTCCAGGTCTGTTTCCAAGAGATAATGTACTACTATGATCATAATGATAAAAAGGTTATTTTCATCCTCATTTCTTAGAATTTAGTGTCAAATATAATAGCCCACCTGAGAGATGTGAAAGCTCAATTCCCTACTTATTTATAAAGAACTTACAGCTCGGGTTATGGCCAAGGCAAGCTTCCTGCTCACTGCCCAACTGAAGTACCTCTACGGCGACCTGGGGGAGGTGAATGTGTTAGAAAGCGATTCTGTTCAATGTACAATAGATCTACTCACTATGTTATACAACTCACCAAAACTATTTCTGAAGTTTGTAGATAACCCTAAAAAATACTCCTTTATCAACTCAAAAATAGTAACAGCCAGATAAAGCCGTGATACTTTCTAAATATCCAGTAAATATTTGTGAACCCCAGGTTTTGTTTTAATTCTTCATTATGCTTGGCTGCAGAGAAGTTGAAAACTTGACTACAGCATACCCTAGAGGTTTCAAACCTGAAAAGCAAACCTAAGGAGTTTCCAATATGATAATTTTGAAATAACTAATGATGCACAGAAACTAACTCAAAATATACAAGTGCTTGGGGTTCAATATGAAATGTAGTTAAATTGGACTGACAAAACCTTATCTTCCTTGCTTGAGTTCAACAACTAAGCTCTGAAATCTTTTCAGCTTTACCTTTGCCACACTGCTCCTGGGAAGAGGCCTCGTGCTCCTTGCACAGACACCTCTGCATGGAGGACCTAAGACAAACTTTCCAGGCATGCTGCTCTTCCTGTCAGCTCCTGCAACCCACAGTAAGTTTTGATACATGTCATAGTGCCATCGGCAACATCACTCACAGTCACAGATTCTTTCAGAGTCAGCAGTGTTCAGTCCTAATGGGATACCATGGTGGGAACCAGGTGGTTGGAAAAAGCATGGTAATTGCTGACTCTGACTTACCGAATTCTTGTACAAATAGAACAAAACCCAGATAGCTTCCACAGAGCCCAGGCAAGGATGCAAAGCATGAACTCTCAGATCATTGTGTCTCTCACAAAAGAAGCCACTAGCAGCAGAAATGCTAGACCCTGCTACTCCTATGTATGATCTAGTACCAAAAAAAAAAAAAAAAGAAAAAAAAGACAGACACATCTTCTAATTGTAACACAACAGCTTTAGGGTAGTAGCAGGTAAGGCCTTCGGTTGTGGTAAACTTTCTTAGGCTCATAATAGAGCTACAATAACTTATGTTGCTGGGGTATTTGCCCCAATATCATATGGTGAACCAGGGACGTGATAGTTTCCAGTTTCCTAAATCATCAGGTCAAATTCTGCCAGAGGAGAGCTGACAAAATCATGACCATTATTCAGTTATGAATATAAGCATAAAGGCACACTAAAGTTAATGAAGAGAAGATTGCATTCAA
Organism: Aegotheles bennettii; assembly: GCA_013398125.1. Classification (NCBI taxonomy): domain Eukaryota; kingdom Metazoa; phylum Chordata; class Aves; order Caprimulgiformes; family Aegothelidae; genus Aegotheles; species Aegotheles bennettii. Next base: position 452,786 of record VZRW01009859.1, on the reverse strand, counting down.
TGGAATAACAATTCATTTTGTCACTATAGGAATTAGTATAAAAATATCATTCAGGACTTACAAGGGACTTCACCTCTCAGTTAACCTATATTGGGTTAAATGATCTACATAATCTGATTTACTTTCAAAACCATTTGTTACCAAATTGTAATAATTAGAAACCAGGAAATAGGCAAATTCACAGGGTCTGGATTAATACCAAAATGTATCTTTAAATATACAGTATCACGGTCATAAAAGAAAGCACTCAGATAGTCAGGTCACACATCTTCATTCACACCATGGTTTATAGAGGCACGTTTGCCCCTGCATTCTATTGATCTAACAGGATGTGTTTTTCTATTACACATGCACAGAGTCTCTATATTTAAAGAACATTACATTAAAAATGGAATCAAGAGCTTGCCTGTGAGGAAATGTGAGAAGGGAGATTGCCCCATTCATTTTTTATTTGCTCACTAATATGCCTTCTAAGTCTCATTCAGGAACAGCTAGAAGTCAGTGTCAGAAGTAGTGATGGAACCTGTCAATTCCTGGGGTTCAACCCAAAGATCCAACCTCAAAATAACATACCTGTGATGAACAGAGGACTCTGCTTTGTTCTTCCAGTGCATTCAGTAAGGCCCAGGTCCTGTAAATGCAAGAATATATAATTACATATACTCTAACAAATACTCTGCATAAAGAAGGTGAACTCAGATTGAAAAGTTAAACTTTGTTCCTATTTTGGGTGCTATATACTATAATACTGTCCTTGAACGTAAGCTTTTCTAGCATGTTATTCCCTAAAATCTTTTTTAAAATAAAAATTTCAGGATTGCATCATATGAAGCCACACTGAGTGCCTGCATAAGTTACCCCAAGAGTTTAAATGGCTAAAAACAACCATTTCAAAGGAAAACAACAGACTGTTGGACAAAGTACGGTGGGTAGACGTAATACATATAAATATACAAGAGGCCAAACATATTAGTATAACCTGGTTTTCCTTAAAAACAAACCCCCAAAACAATAACAACCACCATAAATTAACAAAAAAGTGCCGTGATTCATGTCTGTCCCTTAAATTTTGAATTTGATCATAATTTGAGATTAAAAAGGACCAGAAATTTCTCAGAATCATCATGACCAATAAAAGGAAAATGGATGCTAAGTCATAGCCAGCCCAGTGGAGATCCACCCAGAGTCAAGAGGTCCCTGACCCTCCAACATCGTGGTGGCCCTAAGGCTCTGTAGAGCAGAGAACACATTACAGACAAGTGGACCATTCTGGGATTTTAGCAGTAAGTCTCAAGAAAGTGCTGAGTGTGCAAATTCCTTTAGTTAGAAGTTTAACACAGAGGCAGATGTGGGTTAATTTTAAAGAACACAGGGAAAACAGAGTCCTCTCTTCCCCTAGGTCCCTGCTCAGAATGCCAGGTCATGACAGGTTTTCGAAGTGTACACCGAAAGAGCATTTCCTACCATTTGTTTTAGAAAAGACACTTACCTACAATACAAATACTGTATAAAGTTTTATTTTGGGGAGAGGAGACAGAGTGTCTGTCACAGTTACCCATTATCATGCACAGCAAGGCTCTGACTGCAGTTTCTCTAGTACAAACAGTAACAGAAGGACAAGATAACTTTAAACTAGACTCTGCCTGTAATACACATGCTATAAACCAAAAAAATTATACATACTTTTCTGCCTTTTTGTCTTGCTGTTGCAAATCAAATCACTGAGGACAGTTTCATCTTTATTTTTCCTATTTCAGATAGAAGAAAATATTTCTATTTTAGTGAAATTATGCCTATCTTTACACACGTTCACAGAAATAATATAAGCCCTTAGAAGTTCACTTTGCTATTCCTTTGTGTCTTGACTTCCCTGAACTTAAAGAGTAAGAATCAGAGCCCAGGGGAGAAAGAAAAGAGCAACTTTAAACACCCAAAGCGAATAACCAAAAGTAGGTTACAATCATATTTTTAATTTATGCATATTACAAGACGACAGTCATATATGTCTCCTATTATCAATGGCTAGGCTGTTTCTCTTTTAAGTTAGGGCAGTCAGTTCAGCTACTCAAAGTCTATTTCTATTCATTTGGGCTGTGGAACATTTTGTATTTTAGTTCGGAGAAATTGTCTTGCTTGTAATTTCTCTGAAGCAGCAGCATATATGAAGAAAGCAGTTTCTTGTTTCTGCCTTGCAACTACATGGTAACTCGGAGCAATTCCACACAGCTTTTTCAGTTTTGTTAGCAAGTACAGCAACATTTAACTAAACCTAAGAGCCCAGTGAATACAATCAAGGCCACACAGGCAGTGGCTGTTGCAGGGCAATAGTTATGGAGCAGGCACACCACTCTTTGATTGGAAGATAACATTTTTGAATATTAGCTATTGTCCCTTACACTCTGACAAACAGAATTCATGAGATAGGATCTGAAATGATCTTTTTTTTTCCATTACACCTACTACATCGAAACGCTGCTCAGCTAACACGTGGTAGAAACTGGTTTGACTGATCCAGGTAAGCAGAAATCAGGTAAATCAATGCTTTATTCAACTTGCAATCAACATTTTTACAACTCCAGTATTTCTAAGTTAAACCAGACCTTTTCAGCCCCCCTATAATACATCTTGTATAAACTAGGCACAGCTGCTCTCTCCACCAATAAATCAACCACTGAAGGTGTAAAAAAATATATACAACTAAGGCACAGACAGGACAAAAGATTGTGATTGAAAGAGAAACCATGCAGTGAACTTAAGAAGTCAATTTAGAGAGTCTTGACATGTTTCATCAAAATGTACTGAGAAAGTACTCCCGTGGGGAAGGGTGGTTTTGCCTTAATTTTTTTATGTTGGCCCCCCAACAAATGCTTTGCATAAGGCATCTCTGAATGAAAGGGATGTCTGGTTTATAAAAAAAGCTGCAATCCCTTTGCCTACTCGTGATGGAGACTGTAAGAAATAAAAAACCTAGAGCAGAGTTGTAGAGATGTTGACATACAGGATATGTTGACTTCTGCAGCCAGGGAAAGCAGCTCCCTGTCACCGGTTCTCCTGAAGGTGCCTCAAGTTGCAGTGGGACCACGAAAGAAGCCTGAACTGATAAGGACTTCCTGTAAAATACAGTTTGACTCTCTATACAGTAGTAACTATTTAAATATTATTTGGGAGGAAATTTTAATTGCACTCTGCTGACCACAATCCCAGCTCTATTGGGAAAATATTGTAGAGGTGTTATACTTGCTTTTTTCAAGGAGTGCTGTATGTCTGCATTGGAAACATGCTTAATGTCAAACCAAATTGAACAAAAAATTACATACTGATGGCAAACAAAAAAATTACCTGTCTGGAAAAAAGCATACATATCTTTCTATGTCATGGGCCAGAAAACACATAAAAGCACTGGCTAAGTGCACCTGAGACCGACTTGATAGAGTTTTCTAAGAAGCTGGACTGGAAACCGCCTTTGGTGAATCTACTTTTGTTGTTTTACACGCCCAACATATTAATTCTTCACAAAATTCCAGACATAAAAGGACAGAAATTAAGCAGTTTGCATTAAAGTACAATGTTAGACATTAAGCTGACAGTTCTCAATACCCACCATCTAAGAGGCTAGTAGGAAACAGTGTCAGAATAATAAGACACACACAAGAAGGGACTGTAGATTAAGACTCTCTAACCTTGTTAACTACACTAAGGAAACACTGGTTGTCACCTGCTGACATTTTGTTCAGCAGAAAACTGGAAAGAAGAATGCCTGCTTTGTCAGAACTAATTTCCAAGTCACTAGGGACTTGGAGAAGTTTACATAGACAGAAAATGATAAGAGGCTCTAGCACAAACCAGCTGGAACCACACTATCAGAGTATGAAGTTCATAATATTCAGTGCTTCTTCTAAGCTACTGAACAAAGCCCCCAAATCACAACCTAGAAATAATCTTAAGGGACCTACTGCCTTCCACATATTCCATCTTGGATTGCAAGGCTTTAACATCACCTAAATGTGTCCCGCAGATCCTGAATTTGTTGGTGTTAGCTTAGGAGCCTTGCTGTAGAATATCCGTCAAGCTACTTGCTGGATAGTTTCAGACAAAGTTATTTTGCTTTGTGCATTCATCGTGAATCCAATCCAGCCTTTCTAAATACATCCTGAAATGTCATTGTACCTGGGTCAGCAATATGTCTATCCCTTTAAGCTTCCAGTGATTACCCATAGGACAGAACACCTGAGAATAGTTTTGCCTCCAGGAAATGCTTGAAGACAGACTGAAAAGAAGTTTGTATCGATCATTGCTGTAAGAAACCTGCAGTGACTTCATAGAGATGATTCAGATCTTAGCTTAGGCAGTGACTTAATCTTGCAAAAAAAAAAAAAAAATGAAAAGGAATTAAGATCCACGTGAAAAGAAATTAAAATATCTCTACTATATGATCACATTAAAAATTTGTCCTCTGAAATTTTATTTTTTGTACTTTCAGCTTACTCCATGAACTTTGAGGTACTCCTTCTGCTTGTCTACATCTTACTGTACTTCTCTACATAATTCCTCTCTCTGCTATGTGAATCTTCGCTTCTATCAACTGTTCAAGTGCTTCCCTGAAGACTGTATACTACAGCCACAAGGCCACTAAGGCTGACATGAGGCACAGTGAAGGGACCTAAACTAAGAACATGTGTCGTTTCATAGCAGAGCAGTAAATGCCATCCAGCAGAACACCCTCAGGCAGGACAAGCTCAGTCTTTACCTATGTCCCATCCAACAGCTACATTCCTAGCATCAATGTTGAGTAAAATATCAGGACTGACTTAAGGCTTCTTGCCTGTATAGGGCCCATCAGGATCAGCTTCCTGATGAAATTAAGGTCCCAGGTCCAAGTCATCTCCTAGACTTTAGTACTGGGTGGCTGCAGACTGGCTGCAAGTCACAAAGCAGTGATAAAGTGGCCAAGAGCCTGCTGACGGAGCTCACAAGAGTGGCCTTGTTGCTCTAAGCTGCTCAGCAAGCCTGGGAAAGTGGTTTTACCCCTGACTGAGTATAAATTGGCAAGCAGCAGCCATATGGCTCATATCAGCCTACAATGAGCATAGTCAGCATCTAAGGCAGCATCTAAGTCAGCATTTCAGGTGTGAAGACCCTGCAGCGTTTAGGACAGGAGTGATGATCAAATTTAAAGGCAAAGGGAATAGTCAGGAAATTTCCTTACCAAACAGAATGTTTCACCTGTTCAAATGTTTCTCCCTCAGCACAGCATGGAGACCTCAGTGCCCCAGCTATGAGTAGAAGGGTTCATCCACTGCACTGGGCTCTAGGGAATAAACCCAGTGAGTTTGTTGCCAGCCAGTTGAGATTCAGAGCCTGTCTGAGGCAGCTGTGCTGCGTCTCCACTGTGTGAGTGAACATGTTCTGAAATACTGGATCTGGCATTGACAATTTTCCCTTTTGCACATCATTTGCTTCACTGCTCTTGCATAAGGGTGATCTAAAGCTTATCAAATACTTGTAGCTGGAAATATTATGCGCATAAAGTAATTATGGTAATACTCTTCATTTGCAGAAAGCAGATCATTCACTAGCTACCCAGAACAGCTGAATGTCTTAAGAAACTAACAGCTAACAATAGGCATTTAAACCATCAGGTAGCAAAAAAGCAGAGGTACAGAGCCTCAGCAGGGGTGGAGTATTTCTCATTTACATAGTTGGTGTGGCAAAAATATTTCTACAACTTCCTATCTAGATGCCAGAAAAAGAGTTCACTACAAGTCTTAGAACAATGTATTTTGCTTTTATTACTACTATGCAAAAGAACTTCTAATTTATCTTTCTGTAATACAAATACAATACTATTTATGGAAATAACTTGCATGTCCATTGCTTTTAGTGTTGTAGGAATATTAACCACATGCTTTCTGTTCTCAGATTTATATTTCCCATCAGTGAAAAATACACTTACTATTAGAGACCACATAGGTGGGCTGTGATATAAAGGGAGTTGCCTGGAGTCATAGCTGAGAACCGAGCTCAGAATCAATATCTACAGACCTGTTCAGTAGACCACAGTATTTGTGAGCAGGAGAAGACAAAGGAATGTTTCACCTGACTGCTGGAAGTTGGCAAGAAGCCCCAGATAAGTTTGCTCTGTATGTTCCTCATTGCCTGTAACTTACAGTCCTCACAAAGCACCCGTTACTTGACATGGTTGAAAATCAGTTACCAGGCTGCTTCATCTTGATACAGTTTGACGTTTTCTTCTATAAGCCTCCATCCCTTGAAAATCATAAAGATATAATTCATTCTGATCCGGCAGGGGCTAGTCAGATTGCTAGGCCTATGGATGAACTGATGATAGTTTTTGGAGGACTTCAATCATATTAATGCGTTAATGTTCTGGGTCACTAGTCTAATAAAATGCATGTCTCAAGACGGAAACAAGTAAACATAAACATTTTCTCAACCAAGAGAAACAGCCAACATGGTCAGTGACAAGACACTGGAACATAAAATAAAAAGGCATTCAATGTTAGAACTCTCTAAACCACTGAGATTGAGGAAAGTAAGATTGAATCCTGATCCACATGCCAGGAGAAATTGCTTCACTTATCCAACTTACTTAGACTCTGTTTTATTCAAGGCTCGCACTTTAAAGCCTAGCATCCAAAAGTGTTACAACCATACATGTAGTACAGCTCAGTCCATTCTCCCTGGAAGACTTAGTTTAACAGCTTACTTTCTAGGCATGCCTTTAGATTGCTAACATTAATGGCAGTTTAACTGCTCCATTCAAGATGGGTTGTCGCTCTTTCAGTATTTCCAGGCAGTCTGCAAACTCACTTCTGGGACATATATCACGTATTTGCCACTCCATAGATACTACCACAAGATATAATCACATACATGTGTGAAGGATCAGGGTCTTATGAGCCAAGTCATTGTCATCACTTGTTTACTGTGATGGGTCCCGCTAGCTGCAGCAAAGCCTGCTTCAGATTTATCATGAGCAAATTCACGTGCACATAATATCCACCATAACACAGTTTGCCTATTCGAAGCAGAGAGAACATTTGTGTGTAAATATTTAACTGTGTTTGGGTTGAAGTGCTAAGAAAACTGTAAATAAGCATTAGGTTTATTATCTAGTAAACATAAGAGTGTCTACAAAGCATAGAAGACGTGTTATAATACTAAACCCTATCTCTTTTATCATTACCAAAATGTTGATTTGTGGCAAATGGCAGTAGATTTAAAAAAAAATGTGTGGACTCACAACTATTTTGTCAGACTAACACTGATCAGTAGTACCTTTAATATATTTTTTTCCTCACAGATATTCATATTCCTTCCCCTACTCACCCTTTTATGCCTTCACTGCTTCAGAAATTATAAAAACCCTCTGCATTTTGATAATGAAGTATTTAGTTCAAATGAAAAATCACCTTATAATAAAGCAAGTGTTAGCTAGATCAAAAAAATCAATTAATCAGTCCAGATTATTGTTAGTCAATCATGTAACTAATTAAAACCATTGACTGATAATAGACAACAGGAGTTGTCTGCAACAAAGTTATCTTACTCCTAACCCAGAAAAATGATCTGCCTGCTGCACATATAGATAGTATGGGGTGACCTGCTTACAGATAAGTCTGCAACTGCTGACCAATCTATTTTTACTTAGTGGTAGTATTTCCCCAGCTCAGCAGTTCTGATAGATCACAGCTTTGAGTCTGAGACATTTGTGAACCGTCCCTTTGTTAGTCACAAATAGCAAAGTGCACATCGATAAATCACACCCTTTGTCTCTTTCGTCTCCCTCCCCCGCACAGTTGCTGCTTTTTCTTGTCAAACCAACCCAGGCTGAGCACTTCTGAATCATCTCTATTAACCTGTAAGAAATTCTAAAGAACAGATCCTATGTAATAGAAAATGACCTCAAATAATTAACATTTTTGAAGTGGTTTTTATCTGAATTTTGTCCAAGGTACATAAATCATCATTCATCTTTCCTCTTCCTGGCAGTGCACTTAGACATAGCAAGTCTTAAAATGATGACATCACCATCCCATGATCCTTCATTATAAGTAATTAAAGCAGTAATATGCCTCTTCTCATGCACTAGTCATCAAGCAGACTTATTCATACAAAGTCTCAGGCATAGTGCACCTGAGGTGAATCAAGAGAGCACAGGACTCAATGTTTTTGGTGAACTGTTGGTACTTTTGTGTGAATTTATTACTGCTGGGAGAGTAGTGCATGTTAACATGCAGGGAGACTAAATTCTGCTATTAATCCATGAGACAGGCGCTGCAGAGGTAATATTAGGTTTCCTATTCACGTACAATATCAAGGCCTTGACAAGGAAGAAAGGAAGGAAGGATTTAGTTTAGTCTGTGCCTCTTCAGATTTTGGCCTCTCTCATAAACACACTGGCAAAGCTATCAACATTAATATCTGGATAATATGTTCAGTGACAGGGGGACAGTACCCAACAGGAACTCTGTTAGACACTCAAACACCTTTCTCAAAGACTAATTATAACGAAAATTTTCTTATGCTGCTCAACATGCTTTGATCTAAAATCAGTAAGCTAGATCAGCTACCCAATAGCAGAATACTCATCCAACGATGTAGTCATTATGGGGTTTTAATCTGTTATTGCATGAATTCCAGATTATTATTTTTACTCATTACAAAGTTTCAAAATATGCACTACTATTTTCTACATAGCAAACAAAGCATTTGTCTTCCATGGGCAATTGCAAAACAATACATCACATTATATTTTAATTCACATCCCACTTGGTGATCTCAGCTATGTATTTCTCTTTAACAGCAATTCGAAAATATGGTCTGGTTTGGAAGAATCCTTGAAAAGCCCTGTTCCAGCTTTAGTTGCTTCCATATGTATAACAGTTTATAGTCCTATTGCCATAGCCATATTCTTACTACAGATTGTTCCGTGTATCTGTCTTTTCTGCCTCATTCTGGATTCCACTGTGCTGGCATCATCAACACTATTCATGTTACTGAGCTTAGTTAGGTGACTATCACGGTTAGGCCAAAAATTTCTTGCAAGTAGACCAACCTACATTGGCATTTACAATAAGCATGTTAGATATGCAAGTTAAAAAAAAGGCATCTAGAAAAGGATAAGAATGCTGTCAAAGAATTGTTCTTTATCTATTATTTTGATTGTGACAAATGAATTCTGGATTACAATTAAATATTTTTACTGCTTCTGCATTTTACTAGATTAAATGGTGCTCAGTATCCAAGAAATCTCGGAGGACAGGCTATGCAGAACCTAATAATCTAGAACACCACCTTGATTTCTTTGGCTGCGGTGATTCAAACTACTTGCACATCTGCCCTACACCTACTTTTATCTTACAAGCCTATCTCCCACCTCCACCCATCCTGAATCCACACGATGGCACCACACCTGTGCCAAAAACTGCCCTAGCACCGGAGTTTAGAGTCTCAACATAATAAAGGGGAGAAATTTTGCCAAAACTAAATGTCAGTCAGAATTTACCTTGCATTGCTAAGTATAAATCTTCATTTTCACCTTCTCTCCGGCTGGGCAATGCAAATAGAGGCAAATCTGAGAGTATAGGGAGGATCCAGAGGCTGGGATCATGGTTCTTGCAGCTGTGATCAAACTTCAGCAAGGTCCATGGTATGCTTTTAGGAAACCTGTTCCGTTTCATCTGGAAACAATGAAAAGAAAGGCAAAAGAAAAAAAAGCAGAAACAATTCCATATGGTGAAGAATGATGAGGTGCATACTGACTTCCTCATCAGTCTTTTTAGATTGGTAATGCATGATTCCTTCCACACTCATTCTTCTACAAAGGTTACACAGTATATCCCCTGTTCCAGAGAAAGATCAGACATGACTGTCATTCCTAACTAATATTTGTCTAACTATTTCTTTAAAAAATGGAAACCCCAGTGTCTGGCTAGGCTTTCTATTCCAATGCTTTATATCCTCAATATTAGAGTATAGAAGATGTTTTTCTTTATACCAAATGTAGATTAAATTGCAGCAAGGAAAATTTATCTTGCTTTACCAATTGTATTCCCATCTATCTGCAATAGACAAAAAGTCCAGTTTTCCTGTCTTTGGATCTACATTGCACTGATTAGGAGATCTGTCATTATTTTGAGCTTATTTTGCAGGTAAACAAACCAGATAAAATTTTACTACAATATTTTAAGAGTAGAGAGAGAAATGTTTCAAGAGCAGCAATAAAGTAAACCAACTTGTCAGCCAGTTTTCATGTTAAAAAAACCAAACAACAAAAACCTACACAAAAACCAACACACAAACTCCCCCTAAACCCTCCTAGTAATTATCATCATAATAATACTACCTGGAGAGATAATAGGGTATATCTAATTTAAGATTCAAGATACAATAATGAGATCTTTTAAGAGCAGGTATTAGCAGTCAACCTTCAGTCTCATCATCCAGCATTCAGAAAAATAGATCTCCATACACAGCTGTATTTTACCACTACCTGCAAGAACAGGTTGGCTAAAGAGCATTTTATATTTCTGATCAAAAAGATACGATTGGCTTTTTGCCTTGATACAAAAATTATCTTTCTTTCCTCCTATCATTACCATCTCCTAATTAATCCAATACAAAAGGTTGCTTAATTGGTTAATTCTTCCATTTATTTAATCTATTTACCAAGCAGCATTTTTCATTAAAAAATTTGGACTGCAGGCCTTAAAGTGTGATCGTGTCTACAAGATTAATGTGGTATGCATATTCAAGAATGTACTGAAGCTTATAGATAATATTTAGAAAACATATATTTTCTAATTATAATCTTGGTCCATTTCTTCTCTTGTGTGAGGAACATTAATAAAAAACGGTTTATATTTCTTTGTTTGAATGAACATTCAGTTACAATTCTGGTTTATTTGTTCAGACTGCTGACATTTCCATGGTCTTTTATTAAAGACCTGATTAACCTGCAGAAAGAGCACGGTGTTTGTACAAAGCTTACATTCTCGAAGCCTACTTCACACTCACATATTGCCTTCTGCTAGGGGAGCACTGGTAATGTCAGCATCCCCTATCATATGACAACACCTTCAGAGGACTGACCCCTCTGTCAATACCACATGATTTATACCGCCAGGAACCAGAATATGAGTAACATCAGAGTGTTAGTCTGAGTCTTTGGTCAGCTGCAATGCTGCTACTAGGCTCTGGGCGTGCAGGAAATAACTGACCATGCAGCTCTGCTAACACCTTTATCCACATTGACATCCACTCTGCTGGCATCCAGTTGCTGCAATACTCAACTATCTCACAGTAGGTTTACTAGCTCTAGACAAAAGTATTGGCTTAAAATAACTGAAGCCCTCTGCATTTAACCCTCTCAGACATGCAGAGGATAATGTTCTTACCGAGCTGATCACTCTTTCTCTAGGAGTCTTTGAATGTTAAAACACTGTCTGCATGAATACAGGGAAAATAAATACAATTAAGAAAATTTACCTACATGCATTTTAAGGTAAGCTGCCAGAAGGGTCTCACATCAAATAAAAAATGCCTAGTGGTGTCTAAGATGTCTAATGAAACTGAACTCTTTACAGCCTCAGTATCTGTTTTCCTGTTACCTAATAACTCAGGTTGTGACACTCAAACAACACCATAACCTAACCAACAGATCAGCAATTCCTCTTTTATCTAAGCTAAGTGTTCAACAGTTAGAGATTCTAAATGCAAAGTGAATTCATTAACGTTACACAGTGCCATGAGGTCCACACTTGAGATGCAAAATTGTTAACAGGTTATAAAACGCAAGGTATGACTCTACCAAAGTCATCATCGACTAATTTAAGATATGACATGGTGGCACTAGAGGGAAATAAAGTAATTGCAAGGGTATGCAACAGGTAGAAAAGATCCAGAGTTATGTAATTACTGAGTCAAAGACATTTGCAGACCTGACCAGATTAAGCTTTCTCTGAACATCTTTTCAATTTATTAATCTGTTTTGCACAAGCTAAAGCATCACAAATATAATTTTAAAAAATTATCACAGTCAGGAGTTTAATTTTTCTGGGCTGGCTCCATGCTGTTTGCCTTTCACTTATGTATGATGTTCAGATTATTTCTCAACTTTGTATTTTCTAGAAAAATGAAGCTGACTACAGATTCAGCCCCAAAGAAAATTTTGCAGATGTAAAAGATATATACTTAGGTTTATATTCCTCTGAGCATCTTCTATTAGTCCTTCCTTGTAATCACACAAGATTTAATCTTCTTTAACCTAGCCAGGTATTCAAGGAAAACATGGACTTTCATACCTTGTGTAAATTTTTCTGTCTTAAGAATCTCTGCTGAATGAGATACTGTTTGTAGAGAAAATCTCTGTGAAAATCTCCCTTATGCAATGGGAATATAAACACAAAAATCTGCTTGTATATCCATGCCTACCCTTTAAGGTACACTGCAAATTCATGCTTCAGTAAGCTCCAGTGCTTTTTTTAACTCAGAGAAATCGATGTTACGCCTCTAGTCTTGCCAGGTAGCTATGGGTTCTGCTAAAAGCCTTGACAAATCTGCCCAGCAAAGGCTCCATGTGACAGAAACATGAGACTTGGAGGGTGAGAAGAGATTTTAATGCATTTTTTGTCTCTCTGTACATTTCCTCTTCAAACTCCTGTTCTTCCCTTTTATTTCCTCTGTGTCTGTTAGCACCTCAGCTCAGCCTGCTTCCTGAGTGTTAGCAGTCCCAGGAGGCAACAGACAGCGTTTTCCAACTAGCAAGGTACATATTGACAATACAAATCTTCACACTGGTCTCTGTGTGAAGATCATACGCACTGAAAATAGCAGGGTAGAAGGAGGTTTGTCATTCAGGATTAGCAGAATAGCAACCTGTAGTACCATGCAATTGTTTAGAACTAATGAGTGCTGGGGTAGTTGGGAGCCAGATTTTTAAGGGTTATTGTACAAGTTTTCAACTTCTGGTGAATACAAACATCTAAAGACCTCTCAAAAGCTGGGCCCTAGGTCTTTAAGAGTATACAATACCAAAAAAAAAAAAAAAGAGTAAAATACATAAAACCATCTTTTTAAAGCATGACGCCTGAAAATGCTAGATGTAAATATATCAGATATTAAAGCAGAGCTAAACCTGATCGTAGCCAAAAGGGCACTTGCCTGTCTGTGTTCAGTTTTGAGTAACATCTATATCAGATTGGCACTCATAGCCCATACAATGACCTTTTTAAAATTCATTTTTAACATTTGGTTTTATATAAGCGGGAGAAAACTTCAGTCCAGATGCTGCCTTTAAAGGAGTGCATTTGTACTACAGAAGGGAGGAAGATGGAAGGAAGCACCTCACGAGGCCACGGTTGTTATTCAAAAGAAAACAGAGTGCCTATATCATTTAAAAGGTATGAAAATCTCTCTAGGATATAAAAAGCAAGTTATTTTCACAGAGAATTAACCTTAAAGGAAGAGCTGGATGTAAAACTAGGGTGGCATAGTATGTTGCATACATATGAAATTTGTGTTAAAAATTTAAGAGTTTAATGGAGTTGATTACTGAAAAGGTTTTTGTTTTTATTATGGAAAGAACATGTGCTCCTAAAACTGACTGGCTACTGAAAAGTATAGAAGTAGCAGAGCAGTTATCACCAATGTGTAGAAGAGGGCAGAATATTTTGAGGCATTTTGAAAAGGCTTTTCTTGACCAGCTGTTTTTAAAAGATACCAAATACAAAGTCCTTTGGACTTTAAGCATTTCAGTAAAGAAGAGAAGGGTTGGAAGAGTTTAATACCTAACTCTTAATCTAGTTACTCTCTGTTCTAAGGATGCAGGGAATTGTCTGTTTCAATCTAATAACTTCTCCAATTCTAAATTCTGCCCCTCAGAGAAACAGAACAACAGTGCACTTCTGCTCAATCACAAAATGAGTCTTTAAGAAAAGCAATAGCAAATGTTGGAGAGTGAATATTAAAGCCACCTTCTCTGTACAGCCAGAGCTGCAGTCAAACGTGGGAGTTCTGCTGACAGTGTCTTCGTGCTGGCTCCGAGTGACAGTAAGTGAAATAATGTAAGAAATATCTGTAGGCTTGTCGTGTGCTAATATCCTTTTGATAATACAAACTGTTAATCCTAACCCAGGTAAAGAGAAAAAAAGAAATTGGGTTCTTATCTTAAAGAGTCCACATTGGCCAGATGAACACTCCAAGGTCATCCAGTATCGCTATAAACAAAACAAACCTATCGGCTCTATTATGTTGCTAAAATCCCATCTGGCTGACAGCATTTTCACCAAACACAGCCAATTTATTTTTGTTTTAAGCTTTAATTAAATGTTATAGATCGAAGTGAATTAATTAATAACTTTAAAATACACTGACCCACAGAGAGCCAATACCTCAATCAGGTGAAGCCTGGGGAAAGGAAATGCATGAAATAAAATTAAAAAATTTTGTCCCCTCCATTTCTCCTAGTAAATCAAAGAAAGGAATTTTTATATTAATTGGCAATGAGTCTATGTCTTGTCTGACTGCTGACATAGTTAGCCATAATAATAAAAAACATTACCGTGGGAAGTGAAAATGCAGTTTGAATGTTAATAAAGCCTCCATTTTCTGTCCTGATAAATTAGTTCCAATAAAATTCAAGCATCAATGTCCCTGCCCCAATTGCTTATCTCAGGAAAATCACAGAAATTAAATAGTATATGAGTTAATAATGCATATAAGTGACTGTCTATAGATGGAATTCCATTTCAGAGACAGTTCTCAAAAAACCATAATGGTGATTAAGTAGGAAATCACTGCAAAAGAAGTTTCAAATTCTGAGTATTTTTCCATTCCACATTGCTTACATTTATCACAGATAGAATTTGCTTAGCAAATACAGTATAGAAAATGTTATTTAGTACAATCTGGACAGTAAAATTACTTGCCCTACCTATGTCGTAAAAAAATTAAAGTATTTACATTTCAAAAGAATAAACAGATAGTATATTCTGACTCTTTCCTCCAAACCAACCCCCAAACCAGTAAATTAGTTAAATGTCTCAAAAATCTGACTCAGCTTGCTGATACATGCAAAAAGCTAGTACTGGTGAACCAAGTCTATGTATTAGGTTTGCATTTCACTGTAAAACTTTGTGCACCACATCTTTTAAATATGTTTAACATATTTATATTTATATTTTCCAAACAACTGAGGAGTTATACCGCTATGAAAAGCAGTATTCTTAATCTTCTGACACTGAAAACCCCAATTTCAATGTTTTCTTCATATGTTAA
Organism: Aegotheles bennettii; assembly: GCA_013398125.1. Taxonomy (NCBI): domain Eukaryota; kingdom Metazoa; phylum Chordata; class Aves; order Caprimulgiformes; family Aegothelidae; genus Aegotheles; species Aegotheles bennettii. The sequence continues at coordinate 437,486 of VZRW01009859.1, read as the reverse complement.
ATGTGAATGACTGCTCCTTACGACGTTCAGAGCGTTAATTTTGTACTTATACGTTTGTTAGAGGTCTCACAATGTTGTTTGAGTTCTTATTAATATGGAATAAAAATAGCTTATCATCATCCCCAACCCACTAATAATTCCTGCTACATTACATGAGTCATTGTTTCTGTATAACAAACATTTTTAAACACTGAAGCCTAGTAGGCGAAATAAGTCATTGGGTATTTGCTGTTTATTCTCCTCTATAGGAAGAAATACTTCTTAAAAATATAACTGCATCTGACAGAGGTCTGCCCAGTAGGTTTGGAAAGAGAAGCTGAGCATGTAAAGTTTGGAAATTTAATTTTCTAGTCAAAAGGGAAGTAGATGCCCCAAAATGACAGTGTTCATACCTTAAAACTAAGAAAATCAATCACTTTGCTCTGCCTTAGGATTAAATAACACTGCACGTACAAGCATCGTAGATGAAAAATCTGAAAGAAAAAACATCTTTAGACATTGAAACATGAAAGGATGGCATACAGCAATTTGCAGATAAAGCCCCACTTCCCAAATAGGAAAACAGGAATTAAAAGGGCAAAAAAATCCTTGTTGTGAAAGACATGAATAATGATAGATTATTTAAATTTCTCTTTGCTGAAATCAATCCTGGAAATCACGCTTTCAAATGTTTTGCCTGCCCCTTCTCTTGGGGTTGAGCATCCACAGTATGCTGCTGTGTACTTGGATGTTGAATTATGACCTACTGCAGAAACAGTACATTTGGCATCACAACTTCATAAATCACAAATTGATGTCCCTGAACAAATATAAGTAGAGTTTTTCCAAATGCATCCAGAGGAGATTTTGGATTAAGCAGAAATGATGAGTGATTTATCCCCGACTTCCCTTGGAAATAAACCCCTTATTTTCTAAGTGGTTCACGTTAATAAGCACTTGAAATACACTAAAGAACAGCCTTTTCACTTATTTGGATGGATATTGTGGTGTATTAGATGAGCAACAGGGGTTTATTCACACAGCAGTTATTTTTCAGCAAGCCAAACTGTTCTGGGAATACGATTAGGGTCCTCACTGCTGAGCAACTCTTGCATGATTCCTTTACTTCAGCAACAGAGTAATGATTTATTTCCAGCATCCACCCTGAGATAAATGAAAGGCTGGCCACTCTACCAGTTTTTCAAATCAACATCACATAGCATTAGTCTCAGAAGGACAGAAAAGAAACAAATTACTGCAGTCACAGAGGACAGACATGTGACAAACAAAAAAACCCTATCGGATTGAAAGCTGAGAATGCTGATAAGCCACCACCATTTACAGTGAACATTTGGATTTACTTCTCCCACTGCAGGGGAGAAAACTATAGAAAACAATAAAAGCACACAGCAGCAATATTGTTGCATTGGCATTAAACAATCAGCAAACCCACGGACCCGGATCTCCGTGCAGGTCTAACATAGTATTGCTGTGGTCAAGCAAATAGAGTTGCGAGTTCTTTACTTTTGCAAAGGAGTTGTCCTTGGAGCTGAATGCTTCAAGTTTTAGGAAGAGATGTGCAGTTAGCTTTAACCCATTAACAAAGACCAATCAAGCTTCCTTATGTGCGAGGCGAGCATAAGCACCAAAATGTTTTTCAGCAGATTTGTAGCTGATTGTCACCAAAGACAACAGAAGTTAGACATATTCCAGGGAAACCGTGAGCAAATATATTCACACAGCTTTACTAGAAGCAGAAATACTAAAAATATTTTTAAATTCGCAAAAAGCACATAATTCAATTTTCCACAAGAAAGGGGTATAAATTGTTCCAAGAAAATTATAAAAAACATCTTACCAATTTGGGTGCCTACTTCAACCATGCCAACTCTTTCAGATCTTGTTAAGTCCATAATTTTGTAAAAACTCAGGAAACAATAAAAGCTTCAATGAGTTAAAGTTTGGATAGACTCTTAAATATCTAGCAAAGACAGATGAGCAACAAGAACAGTTTGATTTTTACTGACTTGCATGCAGGATTAATATCTTTGATTCAGAAGTATCACAGCATTAGAATAATTTCCCAAAAGACATACCTGAAATTGTAGGTGGCCGTTTGGTAATACTGTCATCTTATCTTAAAGCTCTTATAAGTAAAATAACAAAGCACAACTTTCGGGTCACATTCAGGAGGCATCAGGGCAGAAAGTCTGTAGTGCTCTCTGAGGCCACGAGGCATTCAATGATCTGAAAGGATTGACAAAGGTGCCCAAATGTATCCCTGGATCTGATCTCAGGCTTCTTACAGCAACATATCCTTTTATTTTCCCTTGTATGCTGAAGACTGCTTGATAAAATATTTTTTCTTTTCTGAAAATTTAAATGAGAGTAGTTGCATATGCTTATGCCATAATGAAGTGTCATTTTCATTATGTTTTTAATTAAAACAACATTCAGTTCCAATTTTTACCCGCTACTGCAATATTCTCAGTTTTAAAATGTAGAAATAGATAATCAGGAAAAACATTTAACAGTTTCTTCATAAAAATGAGCACATTTACTTTTTTTGCTTGTAACAGATCTCTGTTAGGATCTGTAATACTTTGGGAATCAAACCAGGATGTGTAGCTCTCCAGATCATTGCTTCCCATGCTTAGACTGTTTGTTTTGTGATTCTAATTCTAACCTTTTTCCTTAGACTTTCTAGCTATCAGTTTTAAACTTGAATGTTGTCATTAGCAAAATGTCCAGGACTTCCTATGATGTAGATCAATTTTTGATACTATAAGCAGTGGCTGATTTTTCATCTGATTTTGTCAGCGGACTTGAAGAGTAGGAAAGCACTAGTGTTTACTCATATATTATAAAGCAGCAGAAAGACTTGAGGACAAGGAGAAATCTTGTTATTCAGAGATGATTCAGTTTCTGGACCTAAACCTTTGGGGGTACCTTTTACTAAAAATAAATACATAAATTTTAAAAATTCCTCAATGTACACAAATCGGGAAGGTCAAACCAACAACTCCTGCAGTGCTGTCAAGACTAACTCCTACGTGGGGTAGATACATGGGGTGAGTTTCAAAGGCTTGGATGTGCAGAGACAGAGGAAGAGCAATCACCTCTCTAACAACATCCATGCAGTCCAAGTTACAGAGAGGGAAGGCAGCAGCTACAAGGACCCCAAGATCTTTCTGATGGCAATTTCTAACAACTAGTTCGTGGACCAGTGGTTATTTTAATAATAGTTTTGACTGACCCGAACCAGACAGTCTCCAGCATTATATTCATCCTCAGTATATATATTAAGAGACAGGACAAACCCAGTAAAACAACAATCTGATGCTGCCAAAAATAAGAAGCCAGAAGTTTCTCAGACTATTAGACCTTCCAGACACAAGCATGAGGACAGATGATCACAAAGTTCTTCAAAGGATTGCTCAAGAACTTTCTAGAAGCCATTCGCCTTCCCAGCAAACCTAAAAGCAGAAGCATTTGTCTTTTACATCTGGAATTACTATTTCAGCCCCACTCAGTGCTTGAAAAGTCTGAAGGCTATATCATTGTCACTATTCCATTTTAGAGTTATGCATATGCATAACATTATGCAATAATTATTTTCTTGAGGCATAAGGAGTGGGTACTTAAAACGCTTACACCTCATCACATCCTTTCTTTAGTATAACTAATAACTTATTCATGCCTTCACCACTCATAAGTGAAATGCAGTTATCCAGGACATATGCCAATATAATCCTTATAGGATACACTTAAGAAGTTATGATGCACAAAATATCTCAAATCTCTTACATTGAAATATTATTTATCACATGTAAAATACTGCTTTTTATACAGACATATAATTTCTGTGCAATTAAAAAATATCTATCGTTCTCTTGATACACCCTGTGGAAATGAAGCCTTTCTCAACGTGTTAGTTTTGTACTGGTAGAAGTTTGCGTTTCACACAAATAGGCCACATCAATTCCACGCTTTTTTCTCTGAAGCAGTTATTGCTAGGAATTTGTTTGCAAAGTATTTGAACACAGTAAATAACTCAAGCAGGCTCTTGTCAACATGCATTAACACCTTTCACTGCTTTGTTTATAAGAGGCATTTTTCCTCTCTCCCTCCACAGCATTTGTGTTGAAGTTCATTGTTCTACAAGTTGTATTGATGTTTCTGTGCAAAGTTCAGACATAGCAAAGCTGCTTATCTGCATACTGCAATACTCTAAGTAGCTGCCTATTGATTTTTGCTTCTCCTTTAAAACTACCACGACTTCTCCCAGTCTTTTTGTTAGACACACAATGTAAAGGACTAGAAGACAGTACATAGACACAGTTTTTCAAAGAAACTTGTAAAGTCTTAAGACTAGCTAACTCTCCATTAAGAGAAATGCATTTGCTTGTGTTTCATGAAGAATATAAAATAAATTCAGTATCTTAAATTAAATCCCCTTTGCTCATTAAAGAAATAAAAATTCAGAAGGACACTGTGAATTAATATATCATGCTCTAATCAATATCACATTAAAATAGCTGATTTTTTTCCACATTTAAGGAACTTCTAGAAATATGGTAGCCTTACTACAATTTCTGGACATAAACATTTTAAAAGGCACATATTAGAACCATTCAATTATGAAGACACACAGCAGTATTTTTAGCAAGACCTTTCCAGCAAGTCATTTAAGATGTATTACACATAGGTGCCCAGAGTCTTGTCATATATCTTGAGCGTGGATGATATGTCTGCAAGAATGCTGTAGTTTCATGACAATTTCTCAAATTCTACTCATGGGTTTAATAATTTCCCCATTTTTGAAAGGTATCAGCTATTTTGGCCTTCAGAGTCCTGTCGTTTTATTAAAAAGTTAATTGTTAAAAATGGCAGCACGTCTCTTAGCAGACAGAAATCTTTAGAGTTATGCTTTCTTTAGTGCTCATCTCAATACTGACCAAAATGATATGAACATTTGGACTGATGAACTCCAGCCTTTATAGCTTCTGATAATTCTATAGGTGGGCTTTTCTCCAACACATAACATTAATCTACTGTCTTTCAGTTATCAGACAACTGCTCCTGATTTGATACCTTACAGTGCATTTGTTACCTTCTAGTAGAGTAGGCACCTTTTTACATTATATGATGTGCTGTGTTTGGTAACTTTCTGAAAGCTTCTAATCTTGCTGCTTTTTTGAGTCGGTAGACTAGATAGACTGTCAAAATTCTAATGTTGAGCACCACAAGATGACTTGCTCTGTCCAAAAAAAGACCAGTGGTGAACATTATGAGCATTTTTTTCCATGATCAGTAGCCAAAATTCAGGTCCTTATTCTGGTGACTGCATGATTCAGTTGTGATTTCTCTTTTGGCTAGTCTTCAGTTTCATGCACGCTTTTGAAAAAGAACTGTACTAATTGTTTGTAATGAAATCCAAACCTGCTGACATTATGAAGCCTACATTTGGGCCCTTTAAAAGCTTTCTCCATGATCCCAAGCTGAGTGACTGTGGGCAGATTTATGATTTCGGGTGGAAATGATGCTGAACTTGGAGGTTTTGTATCATTTAATATGAAACCAGGCAAATCTTAGCAATTTTGGATGACTTATTCTGTGCTCTTCCAAAGGTTAAAACATGAAAGTCAAAGGAAGGCCAAGGAAAGTAAAGAGAGACAAAAGACTGCATGCATCTCTGGAAACAAAGCAGTATTTTTGCCCTTCTTGACAAACAAGTAGACGGATTAACACAGCTGGAATATTCAAGAGTTGACAATGCTATGTAGGGTTTGCAATTTTCACAGCATTTACTCTTGATTTTGGTTAGAGGGCATTTTTGCTCATGGTCTCCTGTTCATCTGCTTCAAATGACCAAAATAGTCACTGCATACTTGTTATTGATGTGATGCACAGACTCGTTTTGCTTAAGTACAGCACACTAACAGCCTAGGCAAGTGCACAGAAGAATATTACTATTTCAGATGACTACAGAGCATTAAAGCTGTACTTTTCTCAGGGAAGATGATGGCCCCTTCACCACTGATATATAACCAACCATGGAATTAAAATGTGTGACATGAGATGAGATTTTTGAGGACAGAAAGAAAATGGAGTGATCACACAGTGCAGAGGCAAACACTGAAGAGAAATGCTATGGGGCATAAAATGCAGGAGCAGGAAGACAGCCATGATGAGTACACGAGGCAGGAAAATTCTAGGGGTAGAAAAAGGAGTCTAATCTGGGTGGTAATGGTGATCACAAAAGATGATTGTAAAGAGATAAGTACTGCTAGAAAAAGCAACCTGCAGGGCTCAAATAGTGATCCACAAGAACCTTGTCTTCAACACATACTTTAGAGGAGGCTGGCAAAAATTTGCATAGTATTCACACGTTGTGTCATTTACTTCAATTTGGAAGAATTTACTGTGACCAAGGTCTTAATCTGCCACCTAATTAGATGATAGCTCTCATGGATGATCAGTGGTTTCAAGTATTTTCTGATTCTCAGTAACATTCACTGTAGTGTTTCTACTTAGCTATGTTTATGTCTAGTCTTCTGCTGGAATAGCTACACTAATACTCTATTTTGAAGTGAAAGCTATTTACTATTCCTTTCCCATCAAACAGCAACTAATGAACCCTACAGAGAAATTTTTGAAGGAGTTTTTCTCTATAAGCTCCTCCAATGGTTTTTGTAAAAAAATTGCAATCTATAAGCATGTCTAACAAAAACCATTTTAATTTATCCACAAAAAATCTGAAGATCGTTTTGTATAGTATAAGTAAAGCTAAATAAATCAATATTTTCTTAGCCACTCCTCAGTTCTGCTGGCTAGGGGCAATAACACATTTCCCACTATTACTTCCTTAACCAAATCATGTCCAGTTTGATGGACATATCGGATGACTACAATTTCTACTAGTAAAAATAATAAAAATAATACGTTTTTAAAGACTAAAGGATAGCATTGAGGCTATTTTTAAAGGTTGATTTATTTGACTTTTGATGAATTAGCATGATTTCTATGACTTGCTTGATCTCACAGGTTCCTACATGTTTCTCTAGTTAAAAAGTGGATATGAACATCAAATATTCTGAGTTTGACAGGAGGGGATAATATTTGTTAGCTTCTTATTAACATTGTAAGAATCCATATGAGATCAAACTTCTAAATCAGAAGCATTTCATTTTCACTTCCTAGGCAAACCACAGTTTGGTCTGGAAGTGATATGAGTGGGGCTAGTTTTCAGCTTTAACACTAGCAATAAGAAGAAAAAAAAAGTAAAACTGAAAAAAAGACTAAACACAGCCCTGAAAGCGTCTGCCAAACATGATATGATCATAAAAATCAAACCCCTATTCAACACTAATAGATACAATTTCTGGCTAAACATGGTATTTTGTACTATATTTCCCTTTAACTATCAACCCACATGTGTTCTGCTTTGGATTTGAAAGCACTTACCAGAGGATTTTTGACAAGGATGAATCCTTGACTTCACATGCATTCAGCTAGGGCAGCCAAAATAATCCCCTTAGGGAGAAGAACCAAGACATGGGCCCATGGCAAGCAATATCTAATGCAGAAGTCACAGAAAATAAAGAGTGAGAGAAGAAAGAAGGCATCAGCATCCATACCAAGCTGTAAGTGTTCCTATTGATTGGATAATCAAAAGGTGAATTGCTCAATAAGAACAGCAGTTAATCTATATAGTAGTGACAAGGAACCAGCTCTGATTTTAGACATGGTTCTGTTGCAACATGAGAATTACAAACACTTTTTTGAGGGGAAATTTATTAGCTCATATAAAAAAACCCTACACTTGATGCAGAAAGCAAATCTAATTTGATTGTGGCACAAATATGTGCATTTGGCTGTAGACATTAGGTAGAAATTATTTAGAAATTGATATTATTACAAAAATAGATCTGTGTAATTTAATCTTAGCTCATGATTCTGTACTACTGAACAGTCTATGCTGTTTTCCCCTCTCATGTCTACCTTTTGATTATGAAGTTCATAAGCTTCCAAAAAGTCTAAGCAAGTCTGTATCTCAATGACATTCTCAACTTCTAATCACCCAGGTCACTTTTGAAATTAAGCTATAGTTCCTGCACTTTTTTATTACTTTTTTTTTTCAAACTACCATGTGATCACTCCTTTTATGATTATCTAACACATTAAGTTATTGGGTTTTGCTTCAGTTTTATTTTTTGTATGCTGCCTGGAATTCTAGGGTCACAATCATAATTCTAGCACTGTGGAAACAAGCCTAGTTTCTCTAATAACATTTTTCCCTTTGTACAGATTTTATCCAATATTACGAAATCAGAACAGTCAACAATACAGAATAATGAAGCTTTTCAGATGAAGAACATTTTTAACAGAGCTTTTATTTTACAATTTTGCTACTAGTGAAAAACCTTTCATTTCTGTAGTCTCACTCCATAGAAATAAACTATGTTTTTTGTAAATATTCATTTATGGGAAAACAACAAAATACACTTCAGAAGACTGAATGATTTCAGGACTATGAAGAACAGAGCAAAATAAATGAAAATGAAACATAGAAAATCTTTCCACCATCTCTGGATTCATAATGCCTAGTCCATTATTCAAAGGCACACAAAAGGTGTTCAGACCACTTCTATACACACATTGTAATAAATATTCGATTCTTTTTGACTGCTTGCATTCTCTCTTCCACTGAATTGTTTTTGTTTCCTCATAAATGAGATTCACCAAATTCTTATGGCTCATAACTGCAGTATGATCAATACTACAAAATAAGTCTTTTAAATGCAGGTATTTTATATTGACTTAGTTAAATTGTTGTTGATATTTTACTGGGATTTACTCAGCATAACCCTTGCCCCTATTTTAAGCAAGCACTGCAGAAATATTAAGAGTAAAATTTGTGAAAATGTGACTTCCTCTGGATTCTCAGAGTTATGTCTACGCCACCAAGAAGCATAATTAAACATCTCTCTCTTGCTCTCTCTCTCACACGCACACACACATGCATGTATATGAGGAATATATTCAATTTGGAATACTTCTGTTCTATTAACTTATCTATTTGATATGGAGTTTTTCAGGACAGGAATCATGACTTCCTATGTCTGCATACAGCTGCTACCAAAAATTGTGCCCTAATCTTCTGTTTCTACATAATATATTAACATAATATGAATATACTATTATTATGGAAACCATCACCAGGAAAGAGTCTCTTATTTTTGCAACCAACATGACACCAAATCACAAGACAATCATGGATTTGTGTTGCTACTGATTCTATCTGTTAGCACCCATAGACTTCATTGTTCTGCACAAACAACATAAAAGAGGGCCATCTAGGCTGTTTCAAGATCATACCCAAGAAGGATATTCAAGAAGCATATTCTTAAAATTGTAAACACCCTCAGTAACAATCTGACCACAGATACATCCGTACTTGTACATGAAACATTGTGTGGATCCAAGAGTTATTAGGGATGCATCAGTGTAATAGATATTTTTTTAGTGGAGGGAATATATGGCTTATTTAACTCTAGCATCACAACGTAAGATTGAAGTTGCCAGTTCTGCTCCATGGCAGCACTGCTTTAGGTGCAATCAGCTATTTCAAATTCTCTCTTGGCTCCTACTTGAAAAGGACAAGGGAGGACACAGTGAGGCAGAGGATACTTAAATCTTGGCTGGCGCGGTGGCTGAGGAAAGAGTTACACACTTTATCACATACCCTTTGTACAATTTTAAATCTAAATTAATTAAATAAATCAGTTGATGAAATCACCCTATAAATGTGACAGCACATCATAATTCACTGCAGCTGCAAGAGCAGGGAGCAGATGGAAGACACCGGATTTTTCTTTGAGCTGAAGTGCCATTTTGCTAGTGCCATTCTATTTCTTTTAAGATTACTACAAGCGCATGTATACAAAGGGCCTGATTCTGCAGCTGCTTCTTTCACAGTACTTCACTGTCAGGAAACTTTCCATGAAAACAAAGCAGCTGCAGAACTGTACCTTTCACATTTTGTTCACTCATGGGAGGAAAATCCTGGCCTGTGTTACACCAGTGGAAGTCAGGACAAAAGTTGGCTTTAAGTGTAATTGTAGCCCATTAAGAAGTGAAATGGTCCTCCCTGTTGTCTTCTCATTACGCACTGTACATTAAACAGAGTTCTTTTAACAGGGGTAATTGTTTCCTCTGAATTTCAAACTTCAGTACCAATAAGCAATCTGGATTTGGCTCATCACAGACAGTGACTCAAACAGAAAACTACATGCTTTAGGTTAGCTAGAGCTGATACTTTCTAATTCACCTTTACACCATGCAAAGTGCACAAGGAGGAAGAGAAAATACTAAATAAAAAATAATTTTAAATAGTTAATACGTTCCAAATTAAAACAGAGGTGACTTGGAAATTGCTTCTGGAACAGTTTATAGCTGTGTGGTGGAGCTGCCAGCCAGGCTCCTGGGAGCAGGCTGACCGCCTCAGCCAGGAACCACTGCAAGTGGATTTCCTGCACTTGGAGCTGCATGCTGCTTGCTGGAAACTGCCAGGGCTGCTTTGCTCCATGCTTTATTCTTTAAGTTATTACACAGTGATGTGAGAGAATGGGAGGGTAGCAGGCAGCTCTTGGTCTCTTGTTATTTTCAGGTTCCCAGGGAAAAAAATGGCACAGTGCAGAGTCATGTGCATTGTCCTCATCGGAGGAACCCAGCATGCATGCTGCCCCCTGTCCTGTGGGGGGACAGTAATGCTGAAGAATCAAATAAGGGTGATTTGCAGCAAATAAGGGTGATTTGTAGCCTCGCCCAAAAGTGTACCAAAGGCAATACAAAACCTTCCATACACTTTGCTGGATTTGAGTTTTTTTTTTTTCTATTCTCTCTAAAAATTTTCATCAAGCTCTGATGAGTAACAAAGGTGATCTCCAAAACATGAATCAGATGGGAAAGGAAGACCAGGGAATCTTGAAAGTGCCCATACCTAGGTACCATGCTGCAACAAATGGAAATGATTCCTGTAGAGTACAGGCTGAAGCCACTAGGAGATTGGGACTCATGTCCCCTTCTCATTCAATGCTGGTCTTAGAAATGAGGAGCAAGAGTGTTGATAAGCATTCTCATGAGTATCTGCCCAAACACTAACTACTAAAGACAATAAAAGCCAGAACCCCCCCCTTATTTTACTGAGAGTATTCCTTGATGATGGTGGTATGTGTGGAGGGAGCTCAAGCTGTAGGGGGAGAGATGGGCATTTCTTCTTCCACTGAGGTGCCTGGACACAGTAACTATACTGTGCCTCCCAATTTCCCGGTCTGCATCCTCACTGTTTATAGACAGAAACAGGTAAAGATATGTAACACACCTATCCTGAGGTGATTACTAATCATTATCAGAGTAAGTCTTAAATTCTAAAAGTTTCCAGAAGATGGTCTAGTCGAAGAGAGTTAGCACAGAGCTGAAAAAGTTACATGACGTTACTTTACCTTCACATTTCATCATCTACCATACTTTTAAACTTGATTTTGAAAGTTTAAGAATTCTGTACACCGTTATACCTGCCAGTCATTAGCTTATCGTTCTTTCTTCCCACTCTGTTATTTGTTAGGCATTGAACTGCTTAACAAAACCATCTGTTACGTGGTCTAGATGAAGGACCTTAACAATTGCTTGCATAAGAGAATTCTAAATGTTATCCATTTCTGAAAAATACGACAAAAACTTTCCTTTCCAAATTTTTTTTTTTATGGGAGGTAGAGACTAATGCTAGTTTTTATTTGCATCAATAACCTGAAGATAAGGAGGAGTTGTGATTGAAAAGGTGGTTCTGACCTGTTGAAATGATATGCTTTCATGTTCTGAGAATGGTTACAATGGTTTTGAAATCAAACCTTTGGGGTGAGGTACAACTGAAAAGACTGACGTTTTGTAATTAGAGAATCAACAGAAACAGTTTTTTCCAACAATTCTCCATTTCAGCCTCTAACCTGCACATGAGAAGGCACACAAGAATGAAGTAAAAAGGTGACTGATTTTTAGATTTTTAGAGATAAAATAAGGGGGTTTTTTGTTGCTGTTGGGATGGGTTTGAGGTGTGGTTTTTTTGTGTGGTAGGGTTTTCTTTGTTTTGTTTTGGATTTTTTCCCCCTACTGTTCTCCATTTAAAAATGTTAATTCAAGTAACCTATTTTCTGTGTTGGGGAAAAAAAAAACTTTTTGAAAATGCCCTTATTCTTGGTAGAAACATAAAATAATCAAATAGGTTAAATGTGGTTCTCAGTGCAATATGTTCTTAGTCTGCAGGTCACAATTTGGTTAAAAATTAAATGTTAAAATACAGAGCAGACTTCTGATCTTGGCTTCCTAAACTTAAACTTGAAATCAAACCACTGATACAGATTGCACTACTCTAGAGACATAATATGGAATAGCACATCTAGTTCTGACATTGTTATTAAAAAAATTGCAATGCCATGGCAGAAAGCCTTCAGGCTTTCTTAAGGTGCTTTGAATCATAGAATCATCGAGGTTGGAAGAGACCTTCAAGATCATCCAAGTCCAACCTCCTACCTACATCATCACTAAACCACAGCACCCAGTGTCATATCCAGATGCCTCTTGAACCCCTCCAGGGATGGTGAGTCTACCACGTCCCTGGGCAACCTCTTCCAATACTTCATCACCCTTGACTGAACCAAAAAAATCTTTCTGACTTGGGTGAGTACTATGCGGATATGCCAACAATGCACACACATTCAAAGCAATACAAAGTTAACAGCTGACCTATCTATGTGCCAATCCATTTCACATTGATTTGTGGGGTCAAAAGTAGAGATCATAATAATAAAAACAATAAAAATAATACAACATACAATTAATAAAATCATCACCTTCAAGAAAAAAAGCAGCACAAATGGGTGTGCTTCCATCAGAATCCAAGCAGCCTAATTTAGGTATGAGTTCAAGACTAGTCCTCAAAAAGCACCAGTGAAAGAACAGGGAGATTCAGGTTTGACTGTCTGGGCTATATTAATCTCTAAACTACTTAGTTACTGTTCATAACTGTCATGCAGCATGTGAGAGCATGTTTTGCACAGAAAAAGCACAACTTTCTCATGTAGATTTATTGCAGAAAAAACAAACAGAAAAATTGATGGCCAGCTGTGATTGTGGGATCCCAGGAGCAGTTGCTCATTTTTAACTTCCTGTCTCTCCCTAGTCTACACTATGACATAATAATACATTCATTGATAACAGGGTATTTCAGAAATGGATGTACTACCTTGAGAACTGGGGGGATAAATTTCTTTTAACATGTTTCAAAGGTGATTTTATCCAAGAGTAGTAGGTAAATATGAGATCTTTCCCTCTGAGCCTTTCAGTTGCTTATCCTGCCATTGTGACAGATGGCAATCAGAGAGGACTGTGTTTTAATTGAGTATTGAAAAAAACAACTGAAATGAACTGATAAATACTGTGCATTACTTTTTTTCTAGAGTTGTCCTACTAACTCTGGTGTAGAAAAGCTTTATAGCAGGCTTCTTTCATGATCCATAATATTGATTTTAGGTTTTTTTAAATACCTAATCCAACAGTTCCAAATTAAGCAAAAAACACTGCACCTGATTTGTGAACTCTTAGTATGATGAATAACTAGATATATCTATTGGCCTATTTATACAAACTCGAAGCTTTATACAATACAGCTTGCACTCTTTCTCAATTATCATTGCTAGAAATGCTAACTATCTTATTAACATTACATACATCTAGTTATCATTATGACAGAAAAACAACATGATCATATTTACAGCAAGAGTCACAGCTGTGAGTGTCCCTTACAAAATGAAATTAGTTTTGATTTTGTGTCATGACAATGTTCATTAATGACATGTGCTCTAAAAGGGCGAGATCAGACAGATCCATGAATCATCCCAACAACAAAACACAAATATCTTAGTGAGGGTCCACATGCCTCTCTCCTCTACCTGACTTCTCATGTGTATTAGATAGTCTTCATGTAAAATTGCTGGAATTTGACTCTCTCTGCCCTTCAAGAAGGAAAACCCTGGGATATAAGGAATATACAATACATACACATATTAAACCATCAACAAAGGCTCAACAAGCTCTGTTCACCATCTGAATAAAAGTGCTACCCAGTGGGTAATATGATAAAACCTAAAGAAAGGCATCAGAAACTGCACATGGTCCTGTGCCTCCCCATTATTTGAACTCATGTTAGAAATAATTCAACTATCAGAAATCAACTAGCTCTGAGAAAGCCCTCAGCTAAATTTGCAAAATTAGCTGAATTTGCAAAATGCTTTATTTTGGAAAACAATTTCAATATTTTCTGAGAAGCTTACATCTAAAATAAAGTTATGTAAGTTATAAGATATTTGAGGCAAGAATGAGTTTTGCTCTGCATCTGCAAAATGTCTGATAAATTCTTGGTAAACTGATAAATAATAAAAATATGATTTCTTAACTTCTCAAGCAAAATTTGAAAATTTTAAACTCCAGGCAAATCTACTTATCTATATGATGCTGTGATAACAACAATTATGTAATTTATAAAGAGTATAAATTGCTATGTGAACCAGCAATAGTGGAAACACTGAGATAGTACTAAAACTAATCTTTATAGAATCATAGAATCATTATGGTTGGAAGGGACCTCCAGGGTCATCAAGTCCAACCTTTATCCCACCATGTTCCTAACCATTGGACCATTAGACCATGGCCTCAAGGAAGCACTGAAGGATACAGGTTAGAGATGTGTGCGAGTAAGTTCCAGTTTACTTACATATAAAAAAAATTAGAAGTTAAAGTTTAAATAAAATAAATAAAAAAGAGAACTCTTTTGGTATCTAGTTGATTTCCTATCAAGATTATTGTTGTAGTAAATAGATTTGGAAGCACAATCTTTCTCCTTCCGTATGTAAAGCAGTACAAGTAGAGCTGGTACATAATGTAAGACAGGAAATGTCAATTTTCCTCACCAAAGGTTCTTTCACCTTTTTTTATTTTAATATATATTGAAATAAAAAATTCACTAATTGAATGAATGAGTGTATTTGAAGGATATCTTACTGACTTTTTTCTTTTTTTTTTTTAAACAAAACCAAATAAATTTTATAGTTGTAATAAATTATAAGTATTTGCTTTTCAGAACAAACTTTAGACACCAACTGGAGTGGCTTAATTCTTGAGAAGCTGGTTTTAATGTACCCTGGATAAGCACCAAAGGAAAAATTTAACTCTAGGTCCTAATTTTCTAGATTTTTTTGAGTTAATTACTTTGCTGCCAAGAATATGGAATATTTACAGGACTAATAGTTTAAAAGCACTTTTGCTCAGCAAACAAAAGTAGGAAAACTCATAAGAGATTGTAGGAAAAACCCATTTATGCTGATGACCTGATTCACTCTTTAATTCTATGAAACCAAACTATTTCCTACCAAAATAGCCTCACAGTTCATTGGTTTCCTTTTACATCAGCAGATTCTTTATACTGTCAGGTAAATTAGAATTTTACTTTGTTTTTCAATGTCTCAGAGACAAGTGGAAAGTCTTTAACTATACCTTGTTCTCAAATCTGTGTAAAAATTAAGAGCAATGATCTGCTGTCTCTTTAGTGAGATTCACAGAAAATCTTCCATTTTAAATATCCTGTGTAATTACCATTACTGACATTAAACATGTAGTAGAGCTGTTTTATTTTCCTTAAGAGACAGACACAACTAAACAGCAGTTTGTGAAATGTACGTAAATATCTATACATATAGAAACACCTATTTCTCAAATTACATATAGCTTAGAAGAAAACATACAGTTAAGATTCATTACTTCAAGTTTATGCTGAAAAAGAACAAAATTGCTGAATTTTACATGCTAAAAGACTTTAGTAGAAGACCAGATTGCAGTACAAAAGATAATCTCCCAAATTTGAAGATGATTGCAAATATAAAAATGCAGTCAGTGTCCAGCCAGCCATCACTTCCTCCTCTGTAGGTAGGAAAAAAGACTACAATGTTACAGTTTTTGAATAGTTAATGTTCACGTCTTGACTAATAATACCAGAAGCTTCATGCAAGAGGTAATTGCTACTGGTCAGTGGGAGTGGATGGACTAAACAAGAAGGTAGCGATGCTGAAAGGTTGTGCTGTTCCAGCCCAGACACCTGATTTCTGCTCTTGGCAAGCAAGACAGAAAAATTAATTCAGAGGGTAAGAAACTACTTCAAGCAGGCATGCTGAAGGCTCCAACCAACTTCAAACAAACCAGACCCACTAGGAAACCTCTGGTAGGAAATATAGTACTGGCACAGTAATAACCCTTCAAAAAGAGGGAAAAATGACAGAAGAGGAATATATGACAGTTTCTGGGACTGTTTCACATGCATGCCAATGAGAAATAATTCCACTGAGGTCAACAGGTATTTATAAGCATAATATGAAAGTAAATGAAAAGAACACTAGAATTCTAAGCGTGTGGTTACATGTTCATTTATCTTGGAAATGCATGTCAAATCGGTCTCAGCACTCTTTCTTGTCCTGCCAAGGGTTTATTTCTACCACCCAGAATTATAATGCAACATACTTCTTCATGCTAGCCTCTGAAAAGCATTTATGCAAACAACTACAGATGTATATGTGCTTACACATAAAGCTACATGACATGAAAGAGAAACTGGCCTACTAAAATGATTTTTAAAAAGGAAAACCACAATCTTTACCAATAGGAAATAATTTTTTAAAAAACACACCCACACCCCTACCCCAAAATAGTCCCCAGCAAAAATACAAGGAACATTTCCTATTGAACAATGGCTAAGGGTATTTTTTGGAAGATAATCTAAAAACATACAGCTAGCTTCCTCTGACAGGCTACATTTTCAATTTCACACATTATGTGAGCTTGTGGATCAATGTCTCAGAAATTTTCCTGTTCACTCTAGTCAATTGTGCCCTGCAGTCTCGTTATGTTATGGCTGGGCAGGCACCCAATTCCCAGCTTGCCACCTCCCTGACAGATGATATTTCCAGGGATGCTGATAGCTTCTAAAAAAAATGTCAAATTAAGAGCACTCAATAGTGGCCATCTTGTCCAAAACAAGTTTGACAGAAGGAAATGGAAACCAAAGTGATCCAGCAGTCAATCCAGAACCAAGAAGGCATGGGAGAGAAGAGAAAAATGCTTTCCTGGCAGCTGAGGCAGGCGGCAGGCATACTACAGAGCCCAGGTCCTACGAGGTGCACTGTGGGAGCAGCTCCTCACCCCTCCTCAGAGCCATTGACCTCTCCCTTATCCAAGGACTATTTAAAATGGAGAGGATCTCCAGGGAAAATTACGTCTTCTTTCTTGCTCCAGGTAGCAGTGCCAAAGCAGGGAGCCTTCCGCCTAGGGCGCTAAAAACATTGAGGCTTGGAGGTGAAAGACAAGTACTTGTAATGTGAATGACATAATCCAGGTGGGTGGACCCTTGTCACCGGTACTTCAGTGCCTTCTACCACCATGCATGTAAATCACTAATGAATAAAAACGATAAGGATGAAATAAGGTGAAAACTCTGAAGAAATAAGTAACAACCAACTCATATAAAGAACCAAGCAAAACTGAATCATTTACCTGTAACTTAAACTTCACTCAAGGGCCAAGCAGGTTTAGAATTTTTTTTTCCCTTCTGTTCATTTCACCATGAATTGGACTTTGACTTTAAAGTAGCCAAGACTGTTAAGGCAACTGATTGATATTCAACTGACTTTAAAATTGATACATCGATTATTTGGCTGTCCTTTCACTAAATGACCTGAAAGACACTGTCATCACTTTCCTTCTGATGAATCATGTCAAGTTCAAGAGGAAAAGCTTTCCAGGAGTCCATCTATTCTATGACACCACTGAGAGAAAGAAAGGCAATTTTCTGAAAGAGGAGGTGGAGCAAAATCTCTAGCATGGATATGCCTGGAAGCTTACAGTCATGGATGATGGATTACATGTTGAGGAGGAGCCACACTTTGTAATTTTAAATCCACAGTAAGAAGTCCATACTCCGAAACACTTTCTCTCCAATACCAATGTAAACCTTACTGTGCTAAGCAAATCTATCAAACAAACTGTCGCTGGCAAGTCACTTCAAACACGATATATAAATGCAGCAGTGGGATCCTGAATGGTGGCAGCAGAGACAACACAACAGCTGGTTTTGGAGATGCAACCAGAGTTACAGGCTCTAAAACTTCTCTCAGACTATGCCCAGCTCTAAAGGCACACCATGTGTGTAAGTTATGTCTTTTTTTTTTTTTTTCCTGCTGAGGTGACTACTGTTTGCCAGCTTGCAAAGATGCAGTGAAATTGATTTTAGTTTTGTGCTTAATGGCTACAACACCAGTGGCACCTGCACACCATGGAGCAGAGCTCCCTCAGCGCTGACCTTTGGCCATGGCACTCGTGGCTCTAAATGGATCTCGGCAACTTACTATTTTGTGGAACGAATTATTAGATGATTACTATGGAAATGCAGGGCACTAGCAGAATACTAGCATAATAAAATATAAGCAAATAAATACAGCAGTTGCTTGTTGAAATATAATTTCCAGTCAGGCAACTATATAGCAATACAAACAAACCCAAACATAGACAGTCTCTATCCTCTTTTAAATATTTAGCCTTTGAATGTTCTGGAAAATTACATTAAGGTTTTTGGTCAGGTTTGAGTTGCTTTTGTACAGTTGGGTTTTTTCCCTAGAATATTGCCAGCTTGTTTCCCTATACACACAGAGGCTCATAGCTCTTATTTCTCCCTGACAGGCTACTAGCTGAATACCAAAAAATCAGTGTTGATTAAGTTTATAAAAAATGGAGTTCCTCGTCTTCTAATCAATATTTTTGTTGAATTGCAACACTATAAATTTTCTTGGCCATTTACTTTATTCTCCTTCCCATACGAACTAACTCTTCCCAACTACTAGTTAGGAATGTAACCTATTCACACATTAAAATGATCTATTACCCAAATCCCCAGTGTGCTGTTTTCTGTAATAGATGTTTAAGTACCATACTTTATATGCACACACAAATGCACATGAATGGATAAATCACTGAAATCTTTCTGAGGTTCATCTCATTGAAACTAAATGTATTCCTTAATCCCTCCCAAAATATTGACCTTTAATTAACCTGAGCCACAAATGAACATGTAAATTTAAATTGCTTTCTTCCAAAGTAAAGATGCTCTTAAAATCACTCCAACATCCCAAAGCCTGGAAGAAAAACTGCAGAAGCAAAGGAATGAGTGAATATTTATATATTGTAGCAACCTTTTTCTCATTAATATGCATTAAATTTTTGTCTCTATGCTGTTTCTAGTATTTTTCTATTTACAATACAGAATGAACATTTTTAAAACTTCACCCACATTGCCATGGTTATACTCAGCTGTAACATGAATGGGAATGCTACGGAACTGACTATGTTGTTATTTTCCCAAAAGTATGAGGTACTAGAACTTTAACTGCTCTCCCTCCCTCTTGCACCATGTAAATGAACTCCAGTCCATACTACCTATCACCAAGGTTTCTTACAAATGCCAGATTTCAATTGTGCACAGAGTAACATGCCTGTACACTGTGAAGTGCGTGACAGCTAATGCCATACCTAGTCTTCAATACCATGACAAGCACATCAACAGGCCACCAGTTTTAGCACATGCTTAACTGAATAAAGATTGATTCACCAAATGCCTTTTATCCTATGTTAAAGCTATTTTTCAAAGGTGCTTATATTGCTATATTCACTGACATCTCTGCTTAGTGCCATGACCTCTTTGTAGCTACATCAGGAGAAGTTGTATTAACTCCTCTGCTGAATATGCTTTAAGATCTATATATTTTTTAAAAAATATAATTAAAAAAATATCAGGGATTTATCTGGCACAGCTGCAATATGACATGAACAGTTTCTCATAGAAAAAAATATATATCAGTGAGCAAAAACTGCATTTTATGTTACCTCCATTTGAGTCTGTCAGCTGTACTATATGTGCTAAAGAACCCCCCGATGAAGGGCAAAGAGTCAAAGGAATAAGCTGTTGCAGAAAACATAACCAGTGTGTTAACACACTTTTTTTGACCTACAAGTGACATGCTACTCTACTAGGATATCACTATAGAGAAGACGATATGTTGCTATACTTACTAGAAATCTCATAAACTTTCCTTTATCATGAAAGTAATCTCACTTCCCATCAGCAGAGTAAAAGGGAGGAACAAGCAAGGAGGAGTCCAAGTGTATGCCACAATATTAAAATCAGACTAAGACTAAGGCTTGAACACTCTAGTACCCATTATCTCTCTAATTACGTGAAATACACTCATTCAGTCCTCACAGGCCCTCAGAGTCCCTCTCAATATTTTGGGGTTGATTTTGATGGCTTTTGATCAGTTCTGATGTGTATACACTAAATCAAGAACTGGTCAGTTAAAATACACAGAACAGTATAAGGAATATGTTGGAAATATGCAGAATAGTGTTTACATGGCTTAGAGAAAATAAAGATCAACTTTTACAGAGGAAATGTTTAGCTTAGCATTCTTGATTATTCTGGTTTTATAGTACTGAGAGCTTAGATTAATTCATAACCAACTAACTAAAACTTTTATAAATTACAGAGTACTAACACATGACAAATAACTGTATTTCATGTCTATGGATAAAGAAAATGTCCTAAAATACATACAACATTAAAACTCTTATCACAAATATCAATCTTGAATGAATGTCTCTAACATCTATGATACCAGAGTAAATGTAGGCACTAAAGAACAAAAGTTATTATTGCAAGGAATGCCCTACACCACGTAGAGAAGTATTCTTAATTGAGAACTGTCTAAAGCCTTTAAAACATTCAAAAAAAAGGAGGTGACAGAAGGCACAGAATTGATTACCTTCAAATATATTGTGAAAAGTATTGACATGCTTAACTATGCATACTATCCGTCTGCTTGACTTCAGAGTTTCTGAAGCTTATTATATCCTCAGATGAACTTGTCAAATAATTATGTCTCAGACTAAGATATCTGGGTGAAAAGACACCTGATTCTCTTTTCAGCTTCTCCATTAACTTTTCTGTGACCATTGGCCTACTATTGAAATGGGATTTTTAATGGATCCTAAAGGACTTCCACAGGGAAATTTCACCAAAATTCTCTGACAAGAGGGCATCTCACTTGTTTACACTTCAAAAGTTTCAACCATAATATTCCAGGACATCAGTTTCACCACCTGTGAAATAATTTAGTTCTTTGACTCACAGGACTCCTGTGACAGGATTAATATTCAAAAATTACTTTAACCTTTTATCCTAAGAAGTGTATACCACAACTGGATAAAAATGTACATGTAATTGAATACATATATGAATAAAATTATTAACTCTAATAGATCTATTTCAGGTTGTACATAGAAATCTACTAAAAAATATGGTCATCTCCCTCATGCATTTCACTGTTGTCTAAAGGAGTGCAACTTAGTAGGATGTAAAGCTCACTTGTGCTCATGAAAACACAATGCCTCTATCAAAGGCTTATGATATTGACCATGAAAAAAAACCAAACATAAATGCATAGGCCAAGAAAGAGACACCAGAGAAGTGAAGTAGGTCTATTTGACGAGCTCACACAAGTACTAGTCTACTTCAAACTGAAAGGCTGCCTGCAAAACATGTATTAGCAGTCAAGTAGTCTCTTTATCTATGTATGGTTCTGGGATGAACAACAGAAAGCTTATATTTTGTGCCCTTATGAACACACATAGTATGTATGTTCCATGTAAATAAGAGCTAGTCACACTTAGACATATAAAAAACAGAAAAAGAAATATAAACATGCTGAGTTATGTGTTAAGAAGCTAGGAAATGCCAGAGTTGTTGTGACTTGTAACTCAGATTTGGTCCTGTGTAGAAATACATTGTGATCCAGTCTTTTTTGATCCTAAGATTTTTCCAGACATTTTCTTCCACAAGACCTGCTTAATTTCGGGTGTGGGTATCTTAGATCATACAGTCTCTTAGGAAGAAAGGGAATGGAGAAACTTTGCAAAGAAAGAATTTAATGTGCCTTGAAACATTTAGAGATTCTGCTCCTTTCAGCTCTGAAACTACTTTCTCCTTTGCACTCCACACATGTATACTGACTGCACATATGACTGGCAGAGAAATAAGCATAAAAACATTTTTATATAGTTACTTGCACTTCAGTTCCCATTAGGGTAATGGTCACTTTGGTTTTATGCTTTTAAACAGCCCTCATGATAAAAATATTACTGAAAACTGCAGCTGAGTTCAGAATATACACTGAAGGAAGTAAGGAACTCAGAACAGGCAAAGTAGCCCGTCAGAGAGAAAACCACAGAAACTGCATATTTAAATAACAGCTTGCACAAGTGTAGATAGGAGACTGAAATCAAGGAGGGTTTGGTTGTTCTGAATTTGCATGTCCATTGCTAAGAGGAATGTTTGGATGACTAGTTATGGTACATTAGTAAATGGGCTAAAGATTAAAATTACTTTTGAACGCGAAATATGCCCCCAGAGTCACATCAATTAAACTACAACAAAATTGTTTGGAAAGATGCAATACAGAGTGTGCCCTTGCTGACCTCACTGTTCAAAATGACTTCTATACACAGGCAACAGAATTAGACTTCTCCCAATAAGCTCTTCTTTTCATTGACTGCCAAAAAATGGCTTCTTATTTATATATACAAACATGCAGGTGCATAAATGTGTGCAAACACCCACCCACATATACATGTACTTAGTAAAAACATAGTGGAGGTAAGCCTTCTCGTGCTGTCATAAATTAAGACAGACAGAGAGATCTTGAATACTCTTGAGTCATGAATGTTTGAACTTGAACCACATTATCATCCTGGAAAGTATGTCTTATGGAATCTGCTATTACATGATTAACCAGTGCCTAAATCCCTGCAGGGAAGCAAAACAATTATTCTTAGCCATAGCACACTTACTGTATTTGTATTAAGGGGAGGGAAGAAGAGGACCATCTGCAGAGCCTTCTAATAGGCAACCACAATAAAAAAATACCCTGACAATTTAAACAAGTGCATTTTTGTTGGTATCTTAGCTGTGAAATCACTGCTTTGGACAGTGCAAGACGTGAGAGCAAACCAGTGCAAGTATGGATGAATTCTGCTTTTGCATTTTGCACTGCATGTGTAAAGCAGCAACGTTGATTTCACAGGGGGAAATGAGAACGATAAGACACACACAGCTAGGTGGCTATCAGACAAACCCTGAAAGAGCAGAGCAAATACTTACAATATCAAAAGAAACTACCAAGGAATGGGAAATGGGCAATTCATGTTGACTTCCACAAACTCTTTTATAAGTCAAAAGGAGCCAATGGAAACCCAATGGAAATTGGTCCTCTGTGTTGTGACCTGAAAATTCAATGACGTTTTCAGAGCTATTTAAAGCATGCAGTTCATACAAATAAAAGACAAACAGCATTTCAACATAGTGTGTGGTTCTTTATCAACTCTTGATGTATAACTGCTTCAAAGCTGGGTGAAACACAGCTTATTATATATTTGTGAAGAAATATCATATTGGTAAAGATAGAATTAAAAGAATGGTACAGATATGCATATAAAATTAGCCTACATTGAGCTAAGTTGCTACAAAAACTGTATTTGATGTAGTCTAATTAGAAATATTGATTAAAATGAAGCCAGCTCACTGGAAGGATGATAATAGGCTAATAATAACAATTGATTTTGCTTTGATAAATGAACCAAAACGCAAGCTGAAAGTACTTAAATTTTGACACATTCATGGCTCACATTCCCTTTTCCTCTTTGTTGAGTTTCTGAGATTTCTCCAAAATATTATTATGATGATAAAACTGGAAAACACATAATTCACATTAGGATTTGACAACAGCTGCTTCTATGCTGGCCCATTTTGAAATGCAGAGTTGTTGGGTCCCCCCCTCACTCCACTCCAGCTTTACCAAATTACATGTAGTGTGTGAGCAGCAGTAATAGTAATTAAAAATAATGAGGCCTGCTAGGTCTGCTAATTCTATTATCTTTATAGCATCAGGCTTCAAGCAACTCACGAGCAAAACAGCCCAGATGAAAAATCTCTTCAGAAGGTTCATTGGTTGTTTACAGGATAATCTTGCCAGCCTGGAAATAAATAAATAAAATCAGAAAACAAAATCAAAAGCAGACATTGGTAGACATGGTTCAGGAAAAAGAAAAGGTTAATTGGTTGATAACTGGCATAAAACTATTCTTTTATAACTTTTTTTTCCTCCCCATAAGAAAATCTGGGGGTGGTGTATCATTTTTTTTTTAATTCTTTGCAAAAACTCTTATTTCTTCATGGAGTAAAGTGAAGAGTAGAATTTTGCATTCTCTGACTTTCTGTGTATCCTATTAGCTCAGTGTAAAAACCACAAAATTTTTCATGAACCTTCTCTACTTTCAGCTTCGGTGGAACCAACATCACTCGTCTAAATTGTAGGGTGCTAGGAAGTGGAACAGAGGTGTAGGTCTGAAACAGGACTGTAACACAGTAGGTCCTTTGTCTCTCCAAAACTATTAAACACAGAATTTTGGGTTATTGCTGCTGCACTGATACTATCTCTGAGCCCCACAAGCTACAAATAATCAGTAGATTTTTTTGCAACTCACAAACACTTAATTCCTTACACGACAAGTGAAATATCAGAATTTCAGTTCCTAGGTTTAACATTTGCAAAACAACTTTCAGAAGATGATTAAGCATTGTGCGATCTTCCCATTTCTACAGGCAACCAAAATCAATAGCCTTCTGGAAAACTATGAACAGGCACCCTCTGATTCTAGAGTCTCACTCAGCAGCTCATTTGTGTTCACTGCATCACCAGCTCTCAAGTAATGTCTTTACCCACCATGACTGGAGGCACATTTTCAGTGTTAGAGGTGAAATGTACACGTGTGTGTGCGCGCAGGCACAGGGGGCTGGGGAGCTGGCAGTAGTTAAAGTATCATTTTTTTTGTATCCTTATCACAAGGTTCATCAAAGGACAGTGTGGCTCTGATTAGAACATTTGGCCTACAAGCATCCTCAGACCTCTTTTGAATCTTAAAGCTGACCGATGTCACTAAGAAACAAAAAAGGTAGCTATTTAAGAAGATCATCCCAGTGCATCACAATTTAAGCACATGGGAACCACACATTACTTTTATAAATGTTTCCCAAAAACCTGATCTTCTTGCAGAAGACTTTAGAAGGTAACCCAACCTGGCAGGTGCTGTGGTAGCAGATATTACTTGCAGACTAGGGGTTGGGAATAGAATTCAAAATAAAAACATTCAAAATATGAAATTTGTATTTTGCATGCAAATCTATTTTTTCTTCTAAGCTTTTTTTAAGATAATGACAGACCACACCTAATAATTCTGAAAAAATGCACTTACCTTAGCAGACAAAAATATAGAGAACTTCTTTTTCAGGGACATATTTATACTCCTGGATCAGGAAGATATGCAGCTAAATTCAGTATGACGGTGCTTAATTAACGGATGAGTAACACTGAAATGAGTACATCTAAAACCTGTGCAATAGAGTAAAAAATGTAAAAGAAACAAACAGTAAGATACAAATGTAAAGCTTTGAATGACAAATAAAAGAGAGAAACCACATGTTTAACTATTCAATATACCAAAAAATTGACATTAGCCTTGAGACAATTTTCCCCATATTTCTTTATGTCACACAGCAAAAGAAATATCTTAATAAAAATACAAATCATACTTATTTCAATAAACAGTGTCCTTTGTATTACTTGCTTTCTCCATGATTTGCTACTATTCTTTCAGTGTGTATACACCATATACTCATATATACAGTATTACTATAAAATCATCAAATTCTATACCACATTTTTTCATTCTTACAGTATATACGTAGTCACTTCAGAAAATATGCCTGTCTGCCTGAATTGTGTTGCCATCTGTCTGTGGGTTCCTTCACATCAGAAGCCACAAGGAGGTAACAGCAAAAGCAAAGGTCAGAGGCCAACAGCAGAAAGTGAGAAATAAATGTATTTCTATCAAATAGATAAGGAAAATCTTAAAATTCAGCACAAACAAGTAAGAAAGAGGACCACCTATCTGAGATGTGGTAACTAACCCTCTGGGATCTGTGCATCACTTCCTGGAAACAACTGGAGCTGAGGGGGACCTGGAGGAGATGCTAACCAGCACCTTTTGTGTCTAGCAAACACAGTATCATGAGACTCTTCCAGATAACCTGGAATCTTGACCTCCTTTTCTTCAGAAGTGCACAGCCCTGTGTTCCTGGGACAGGCAGAAACCCACTACACCTTCTATCTTATATCCCTACTATCAATACAAACGTTATCTGATGTGCATGTTGTTAATTTAGGACACAGTCACATAAGATTCTTCACATGATTCTTCACATGATTCTTCACATGTCTCTATATGAATGTGAAATTTGTTTCTATCTGTTTGGCTGGCCTTGCTTCTCATGTGCAGAAGAGCAAAGACAATTCAGCACTGTGTGTTTCAAATACCTTAACACATTCAGATAAGTTCAAACACAGACTTCCAAGAGTAAAGATCAAAACACTGGACATGCAAGCATAGAAGCAGAATTCTCAATTATTTTATTGGGAATTTTAAAGGAACTCTGAGTTCAGACCTGTTCTGCATTTGATTTAGCAGCAGTTGTTTAGTTTACCATTTTTTTTATCCTCAACACCTTCTTCCAGCTATTTCATATATCATACTCATAATTGCTGTCAACTGAAGAATACCATTCTGTGGATTGAGTGGAAATGGAAAGCATAGGAGGGAAGCCACAGATAATTACACTGGTTAGCATTAGTCAGAGTCCAACGTAGAGCTGGCAGAGAAATGCAAGGAAACATGAAATTGCTTTTCAGTCCAGTGCTGGAGAGCTGCTCTATGGAATCACAGAGAAGGCACACAGGGAAAAGTGTATTAAAATCCAAGCAATATGTTCCAAAGAGAGGCAGTCCATGCCTGCTTCCTTTCAGGAGTTCTCAATGGAGCACTGGAACTCCTGAAGGAAAAATATCACTAATTTCAGCTATAACCTCCAAACAAACAAATAAACGACTTCAACTGAATAAAAAAACAAAAAAAGAAGAGCAAGAGACCCTTCTGAATATGTGGATTTAGACAACAGAAGCAATCAATCTCACCAGTGCAAGAAAAGAGCAGGGGAGAAATGACTCGAGAAACAGATCATATAGCCACTCTCATTGGGAACTTCCACAGCAGTCATCCGCATCACTGCTACTTTTAATTAAACTCACATTGACACAATGGTGATAAAAGGCTTTTGTGAGATATGAGCAAAATGACATCTTACAGTACTCAACATGGTTCCTATATAAGGAAAGCCTAAAAGTAATAATTAGGAAGTTAATTATAAAATCATCTTAATCAAACAAGCTGCCGTGTAAAGCGTGGCCTTACCCTCTGTTCCTGGTTCTTTGCTCCTACCTCAGGCTGACATTAATGACCATGCTACTGTAACATGCGCTGGATCGGGAACCTGATTTAACCAAAAACTTTCCAAGTGAAAAGAATTGGTTCTCAGGCTGAATAAGGTCCCTTTTTCTAGGTTCAGGACATGATGACATAGACACTCAGGCATGCAGGGGGAGCAGGGGGAGCACTTGGCAGCGATAGGGAGGGAGGGCAGGACAGTCCCTTCCAACAGCACTGCAGAATTGTGTCAAATGGAGCTGGCTGTATCACCTCAGCCTGCGCATCTGATCTTCTCCAAGGTCACAATAAAATACCAGTGTTAAATAGGTTCTGCTGAACAGAACGTGTTCCAACATACATACATCAACCATACACCCTAGAGCACTGCTGAAATCTACAGACAGTGACTTCTGTCCCTATTAGCAGAAAAGGCAAAACCAGTGTTTTCAAAGTTGTGAAAGAATTACAGGAGAAGAAATGTCTAGGCAAGAACCATTAACACATTTCTCAATCATGCCTTGATAAAAATTCATTCCTCCCCCACACTATCTACTTACTTTCCAGATGAAAATTTATTAAATTAATGGAGTTAAACATGTTTTGTTTATGGCACTGCATAAAGGGCATCCACAAACCTACAGTGAACAGGTACAGCAGCTATGCAAGCCAACTATAGAAAGCCCCGTTTTATACATACCAATTACTTATAGCTCTTTCACATAAAGAACAGAAAGGGATTTTTTTTCTAAATATATTTGTAAAAACAAAAGTAGTGTCACAAAATACATTTGCTATGCTACTTGCTAAAAATGACCTTCTGTATCTCAGACTTTATTCTGTCTTCAACACAAACATGGAAATGATAATAAAAAACCATACTCATGAGCTGTACCTTAGCATGCCTTCCAAATTTTACAAAATCTGACGAGATTCAAAACCTGGAAAAAGCACTGCCATTAATGTATAGTGTGCTACCAGAGCAGAACTGAGGAGATTAGGGTGCTCACAAAAGTCACCTTCACAAGTGAAAAGAAATTCAGCTGTTCAGCTTGGTGAGTGTGCACGGCTGAGGGCACCATTCTGGTTCTGGCTTGGTATGATCTGAGTCTCAACTATGCCCATTCCTTCCTCCTCCCTCTTATTCATTCCTATTTTTCCTTTTTGCTACCATTGCCACACACACAGATCCATGCCAAGAACTGGGTTGAGGGAACTGATTCAGCTGAAAATTAGCTGAGGAGGAGGAGAAACAGGGACAATGACGGTCAACAGGAGCAGGCTGCAATTAGACTGGCTTAAACTAATCTTGAAACAATACCCTTAGTACCCAAAGAGGCTATTCCTTTTTGTATCTATCAAGATGTACAGAGAGTCAGCTACCCCATTTAATTGCATAGGAATAGCTAAAAGATATGAATGAGAGAGGAAGGAGATAGCCTTGTCTGAAACTTTATAATGCAACCTGATGCACTGTAGACATAATAAAATTATTTGCTAAGCCAGTCCACACATTAGAAGAGCAGCTGCCTAGTGCCTAACTATGAAATTACTCTGTAAATGAAAAGCAGGAATAAAGAGTAGCCAAATGGAAAAATACTTCCTGACCCAGCCAAGGAAAATAATTTACAACAATTTCCCAGTACAGATAAAGAAAAAAGGAGTGCATGCACAGCACCAAGATGCAGAAACTGAACTTCAGGGTAGTCAGCAAATAATTAGATATCAGCAAATAATTAGATATTTACATGGGTGTTTCAAAGACAGTTATCTAGGAGAGAGAAAGGTATACTTTTTTTTTTACTGTATAGTTTAATGCAGGATGATATTCAAGATCAAAAACTTGACATATAAGAACAAGCAACTGATACTGCATTAATATAAAGTCATCTGCATCTTCATACCACCTTTCATCCAGTGATCCCCAAGTTCTTTAAATATGGCATACAACTGTTGTAAACCAAGGTTAATTCTCAAAAAGAGTCAATAAAGGGACTTTTTCATGAAGTTAGTCCATCCCTAAATGGAACCTACAGCATTTATAGGCATGGAAATAGTCACAGCTTTGCCTCATTGCATGTAAAACAAAAGAAAGACCCTAAGGTGTCATTCCTTCCCTAATGAAATAAACGGCAAAACTCGCATAAGCCTTCCCTTGTGTTTTTCACCATACTAGTTAGATTCTCAGCAAGTTTAAATTATCTTAATTTCAATCAACTTAATGGATCTATAGCAATTTACTCCCACAAATGATCTGCCATACGTATTCTGATGTACCCATTCAACTATAACTAGGGGAATTCAATTCTAATTATTACTGTCACTTTTTTTTCCCCAAAAAAAGCTAGTTTTATACTTTTGCTCATAACAGCTGTGGGACTACGGTAAGTAAAAATAAGTGCCTGCCTTCTTAATCTTGTCATCACATGTCTAATTAAAAACACGTCTCATTTTGGAGGCCCAGGCCTTGGAAAAACACAAGTTTTGGCAGACTTGTCTTAGTTGCTAGTATATGTTTATTCATGTTATGCAGTTTTGAATTGATAGTGTTCTGCAGAGAAAGGTATACAGAGACATATGATTTTCTACAGATACACATGGAGAGAGCTGAGAGTGTAATTTGCCCAGTTCTGCCCACACTGCACTCTAGTAAGAAAAATGCTCTTAATATAAAAATTCTGTACCTGGCTACCATCATTTTTTTTCTTTAGTTTTTCAGCAACTCTATCAATTTAACGGAAGTCTCATGTCTTTCAGATGAACACTAAATATATACAGATAGAAATAAAGAAATACAGGGACCACATATGGACGTGGTCTGTTGACCCACTGGTTCTCTTCAATGCTGCAACTTAAATAAGTATTACTGAATATTATCCCTGAATCACCATGGGACAACCAAGAAATTGTTTCTCAAAGTCATATTTGAAGACCACAGCAGATGTAGCAATGTAAGCCAATTCCTGCACCTCAAGCTTTTGAGAGCTGCATATTTTTAAAAAGAGACATGGAGTTTCAAAGGAACAACAGATACACTGCTGTCGGTGATCACTGCTTCGGATAAGGATCCAGCTCTCCCTAACTTCCACATCCAGTTACTGGATGTATCAAGCTTTTTCATTACTTAAGTTTCATGAGGTGCGCAAAGCTCGAGTCTTGGTCCTCCATGTGAACACTGAAAAAATTATACCCGTGAACAAAGTGGTTTCAGTGACTCAGTAGGTGATAATTTTCCCTCTGCTATGATCTATAAAGAACTTTAATTCACAGAAATAAAAAGAAAAGCCTTCATTACACCTTCTAAATATGATAAGGGAAAATACAAGCACACCGAAGTATTAAACCCATTCTTATTTGTGCATATTTTGCGAGAATAAAACTTCTATCCCTCATATCTATACAAATTATCATTTTAGAATTTGTCTGTGACAGTTACATGGGTCCCATCATTTTGCAACATAAAACAATTCAGCAGGTTATCTGGATTTCTTGCGTAACAAAAAATTCATATCATAGTGCTGTTGGTAGTGAAATAGCTGGTATTATCAATGATTGTGAAAGCATGTATGAAGGCACATGTTCCCAGGACTAGATAGAACAGAATACTGAGAAGCAACAGAAAAAGACATTCAGAAGCCAATAATAAAAATTAGTTGATATATTCTGATACAAGGAAGTGACATCTGTTTCCCATGGCACATACCGTTTCTTTCTCCTCTTCCACATATTAAGCCAAGGAAAATATTGACACAAAAAAAACAGCAAAAAATGTTTAGAAATGCACAAGAAAATATAAATTCTTATATATATATATATTATTTTTTCCCTGTGAAGCAGGAAACAGACAAAAATCTTCTACAGACTGAAATGCAATGAAAATGAGTTCTAAGCT
Organism: Aegotheles bennettii; assembly: GCA_013398125.1. Taxonomy (NCBI): domain Eukaryota; kingdom Metazoa; phylum Chordata; class Aves; order Caprimulgiformes; family Aegothelidae; genus Aegotheles; species Aegotheles bennettii. The sequence continues at coordinate 406,036 of VZRW01009859.1, read as the reverse complement.
CAGCTGTAGATCACATAACCCAAAGCTGACTCAATTTCCTTCTACAGTTAACAAATTTAATCAACACCCTGTCACCAACAGACTTTCTGAGAAGGCTTCCGAGATTTAATGAGATCAACTTAGAAGTGCCAGTGGACCAATATGGATGTGGGAATTAGTCAAGACTTTTGCAAAACAAAAAAATTATACAAAACAAACTGTTCGGCAGAAAATGAACTCAAATTTATCTGAGAGTATGGTGCTCTCTGGATAGAAAGCAATAAAGAAAGCATTAAATTTTGCCAGTCCTGCTGAAAAATTGTCAAGTAGAGATATTAATATAAAGAATTAATTAAATGTAAGTTGAAAAAGAAAAAAAGAAATTTATCCCTTAATGGTAACTTCTTATATTCTCTAAAATTCCAGTGAACACAAACTTGTGGACAGGAACGGATGTTTCTTCCAGTAAAATCAGAGGAAAGGTGGAGGCAGCCCATATACATTTTAGCAAACTAATTTATAATCCTCTTAGGAACATCTTTTCACACAACAGCAATGTTCTGCTATACTTGTTTATGAGTTCAACATTTAAACTTTTCTGAAATGTTTCTAAGTACATCAGATTTTTGCAGCGTTGATTCAGAACAATCTTGCGGTTTTAGTGAGAAACAAGACACAATATCACAAGATTTGAGAAGATTCCATTCTCAGTAAATGATGCAATTGAAAAATGTAACTATAGAATATTCCATCAGAAAATTCTTACTGGGGTACAACTGATTATGGCTCTTCAACAGGAACAGAATTAATATTATAAATTCTAGAGAAATTTAAAGAAAAGACTCTGTAAAAATAAATTGAAGAAAAAACAACAGAGAGGATCATTGAAACGAGGATGAGTGATACCTTTAAAACTGAATAAAATATCCAATTTACAAGGAAAGAAAAAAAATGAAATATGACCATATTTTGCTGCCTGTTAAGCTTTATGAGATACTTAAAACCTATTTGAGTTACCACAGCATGTGGGAGTCCAGTCATGGAACCAGCCCTGTTATAAACTGGGCAAACTCTCAGCAAAGGAACAGTCACCTAGTCAGAGTATTCAGTGTAAGGAGAAGATGATAAACACAGAAGGACAAAAACATGGCTTTAAAAGCATTTCAGTATTTTCATGCTTTCTGGAAGAGGTAATTACAGTAATAACTGGTTGCTTTGATTGATATTATTGGACGAAGCATTGTGGTACTTGGCTAATTTTTATTCAGCTGAGCTGCCAACTGGCTATATGGTAGTAATTCAGTATCAATTCAGTTTTGGCCCAGGGCTTTTGTTACCAAATTTCTGTTTGGGTAGTCTCAGATGTGATGAGAATGTCAGTATGTTAAGGTTTCTGTTGGAAGGCTTTTCATACTCGTTTATGAGAGTTTTCACATTTATGACTACAAGCAGCGTACTACTCAGTTCTACAGTGAGCATAATCAAAATGCATGACTTAAAAAGTTCAGAGGTTTTTTTCTTGAACAAAAATAAGACTTACCAGTTAGCAATGCAAAACATTAATAGTAGGCTTCATAGTTCTGGGAAAACCTAAGTTAAACCCAACCAGGCAAAACTCTGGTGTCACTCACCTCTGTCCGGCACACAGCAACCTGGTTCATACCACTTCTTACCACAGTGGGAGCACACTGCGCCAGCTTGGCCCTATATACTGGACTCCTCTGAATGCCAAATTCAAAATCATCAATCAGTAAGAGCACTTGGCACTCTGTGAAGTTGTATTAGGAACCAAAACAGCCGTTAGTCATTGTTTAATAGGCTTTTTAATACAAGTGTGGTGAATGATACTTTTCAGCCTGCTTCTGCCTTCTCTCCCCAGCTTTCCTCATCTCCCAGAGAAAAGAACCAGAGGAAAAAGAGAAAAACAGTAAGGTACAGCACATGGTAGCTGACATTCCATCACAAAACTGGGACTTCAGAATGGTACCTCTGATTGTTAACTGCAAAGTCTCTATGAACCTGCTGCAGGAAGAGACCAAGGTATGAAACTAATGCCAGCCTAAAGAGTGAAGTTTTTCCCTTCCCAGTAACTCAAAAATGTTGTCTTTTCTTTGTCTCTTCTATGCCTTTTTTCCATTAAGACAATATATCCAAAAGAATGTCACATTACATATTTTTAGCAGCAAAGTGCATAATGGTAGCAATAAGGTGGCTTACAAAGGCAACTTCACAATGTACTTAGATTAGGAATTTTTACCCACATCCAACAACATTTTAACATTGATTTGAAAAGGAAGCAGTTTTACAATCTTCCACTATCACCACGAAGAGACATGCAGGTTAACTGTTTACTTACAACTTCCCTCACCACCTCTATCTCAAATAGGTATTGCAGATGTAAGATTTGCATGCAGTCTCATATTTACAGTTTGTAAAATTGTTCTTATTTTTTTTTCTTTCTTCTGTTTGGGTTATGTTTTGTTTGTTGTTTTCTTTTGTTTAATTCCAAACAACTGCTAAACCAAGCTGCATATATAATTACTAGATCAAGTGTATGCAGACTGCACCTAAATGTCAAGCAGTTTTCACTAAAACAGAGTAGCTGGGCAAGGAAAGCCAAGATTTTGACAAACACCTAGAAGTCTCCCTTCAATAAAATCCAAAGGTTGTTTATTCAGATATGTAGCAGTCCTGCACATTCACCTACAAGAGAAGCTTTTGGTTAGAAGGGTTCTTTTTACAAACAAATTATTATCACTTTCTCGAATGTATTCTAAACTTTGGATTATTTTTTTTTAAGAGTTTGATTACAGATTAATTCTGCTGACCTGCTTTAAAACACGCATTCCTAAATACTGCCAATAAACAGGCCAATAACTTGATTCGGGAGGGCAAAACCTGTGTTCTCTAGGTACCAAAACTGACCCTTCCATGAAAACAAAAAGGAACAGGAAGCTTTGTTTTAATCAAAAGACAACTTCATCCTGCAGGCTGCTCTCTGCAGACATTAGATACTATGAGTTATAAATGGAAAATCTGCCAATTTGTATCACCACGAAATTAAATCCACACCAATGGGCAGCAAGAGGAGACAGTTTTTTCTCCTCCCTAGATTTTTCTTTTTTACATTTGTCTGTAGTTTCTGTGCACCTTGCATCTAACATTAGAAGAAATAATGAAATCCCTAGTGAGAGCTCTCACTGTTTTTCATTTTCCAAGGTGAATCTGTTGATTGAGAAAGTGATTGGAAGGATTCAGAGACTTGCTCTAAACTGAGGAACTGGTGAATAGCTGGTGGCCGGGGGCAGATACAAACTCAGCAAGTTGAGCAGGAGCAGGTACAGCTCAGAAGTCTGGGAATTAATATAAATGACAGGGCTATGGACCCTGCTCCTGGGTCTTTAGAAGACTTGTGCCTTTCCAGGGAGGTTGCGCCCCAGTGCTGCAAACACAAGGTAAGTTTTTTAATTGTATTTTTTTCCAATACAATGCACATTGTAATGTAAATTACTGACATATCTTCCTCATGTCAGTAAAAAATGAAAATGCATTATTTGCACTAAAATAGAGTGGTAGGACACAGAACACAGTAACATAAAAAATAAAAATGTACATAAATGTGAACAAATGCATACTATGTGCAGGCTGGATGTTCATCATCTGAGGCTTCAGATGACTAAAATTTTTTAACTGAAAACTTAATACCTTCCTAAAAGCCCAAGACCTTGCAACTATATGGTACAGCTAGAACAGAAAACAGACAGTCTCAATGTCCTGCAGGCTAGTTGAAAAATAATCAGCAGTAAAAGAAGTAGACAGTGAAGTTAATCTATTAAGCTTTCTCCTAAAGTATTTAGTCACTCAGAAGGGACCTGGCCACTCACATGAGACTAAGCATTGTTCCAGGGAAACAAGACACAAGAATAAAGTGCCGCTTCAATTGAGTTGGAAATCCTAACTTCTCCTTTGGATAATGCTTTGCACATATGTTAATGTCAATAGCAAATTTCAAAACAAATCCTCTATTGGGTTAAAAAAATGCTATGAAGGCAATATACAATCAACTGTTCTTCCTCCTGGAGCACCAAAAGCAATAACACTCACTAAACTAATTTAAAATCACACTCACCACCATCACGCTCATATATACAACCAGAAACGTGTATTTTTTTTTTAAACAACTCTGACTAAATGAGGCAATATTAAAAGACATTGGGGAGGGGGGGAATAACCTTTCTCAAAAATTGATCAGCAAAAAAATTTGCAATTCATATTAATTTTTAACATTTGATTAAAATTAATTTACAATTCAATGATATGCAAATATTATGTTATGTAAATTACTTAAGCAAACAAACAAGATTAGAAACAAAATGTTGAAATGAGCCTTTCTTAAAAAATGGAAATGGCTAAATCTGGATGAAATATTAAAGGTCCAGTTTGGGAGAATACTTAAAAATATAATTTTAGTTAAATCTGAATCTTTGCTTATTGCAACTCTATGCTTTTTATTTTTATACTGTGAGGGAAGGAAAACTCTTTTCCTAGTCACAGATTTTAGGAGAAGTTAGCTTGGTTTCTCAAAAGAAAGTGCAGGCAAACCCCACAGTATCACTTAGAACTGCACTGCCCCAAGAAGTGTGACTGCGTCAGTGTAATGTATGGTAAAAGTAATTTCTTTGTAAGTTCTGAAAAAAATATGGCAGCACCCTGTCCAGATCTAGTCATGCCACAGCACTCAACTATCTTTTTTCCCAAATGGAGCAGATACTCATGAATCAATCACTTCCAGTCCAAAATAGAAGTATTCTTCATAGTGTCCTCTACTAAAATTAATACTATACCTATTAACGAGTATGGACAGTGCTTATAAGCACCTGCATTAGGGTGTAAAGTTTGTTTTAAATGTGTGCACCTGGTCCCTTATCAGTGAGTTGCAGAAGGCAGTTGGTGGTTAATGTCTCGTCTTCCAGTGAGAACCCAGGATAAACAGTATCAGAGCCACTGCAAAATGGCATCACTAAACCATCATGCTCCTATCTCAGTTTATAAAATACGTGTCTTTTTCCATACAGGGAGCAGAAAACCAGAAGAAATAGACAACATGCGGGTGGGGTGGAAGGTGTCCTTTATCACATACAGAAGGGGAAAACAGTAATTTAAAATAATTTCTAAAAATTAATCCAGTTGACTGAAGAAATAACACTAAAAAAAGAGTTGAAGGGAAGAGAAATATTGCCGCTAGCAGCCTCTGTATAACTTTGTTGTAAAACTGATTTGTCCAAATAATCTTATACCGAGCATTTCCTTGCCTGTTAATGTCAATGTCTAAAGCTCTAGAAAGAAGCATGAAGACATAAATAAGTGATATTTAACCAACAAGACATCACACACAAACAATTTCTGGACCATTAATGAATGTCTCAGGTGCATTATAAAGCATGGGGCCCAAAGGTCTAGATTGTCTTATCTTTCTCACAAAACAGAAATTATGAAAAATGCAGGAAGGAGGCATCAGGGAAGAGTCACACTCCTGTGTTTAAAGACAGATGCCATGGTTAAAATATGGCTTATAACCAAGAGCTCTATTTTTGGTCAAAGATCAACTAATTTCTTGAACATGAAAGGTGCTTGTATCATGGTTTGGGTTTACATTTCATCAGTTACTAAATTAATTTATAACTTCTCATGCCGTCTGGCACAGGGATTTAAGAGATTTCCACTTTCATTCATGTTTACCAACAAACCACAGAGCAACCTAGAACATTTGAAGAAATATCTATGGGAACTAGAAGTCAACAACCTCTTAACAAAGCTATACCAGGAACAGTTGTTCAGGATATCAAGGAGAAAGAAGATGCCAATCTTCAATTAGCAGAACTTTCAAGTCTCATGAAGCATTTTGATGAAACATTATAGTCACCATCTGCATTTTTTCCTCAATAGCCAAGTCTGTCACTGGGCTTTGTAAGCAGATCCTTTTTGTTCTTGTATTTACTACAGGGGCCTTTGTGTCCTTCCCCTTTGCATGTTTGCTACCTGCAGGGACACCTTCCCTCCCCTCTCCCTTTTAGCTACACCACAAAGGTAGGATGCTTGCAATGTCATCACAGCAGTTTGAAACTTCAACATTACAATGAAAATCTCAGAGAGACCTTAAAAACTATCTGCCAACTTCTAAATCTTCAGGCAGATTGATTCAACATATACATTGATTTCAGTGGTGCAAATTAATAGTAAGTGAAGAAAAAGAAGAATTTTGCCCTTTTACTTGGGCAACATAGTCATTTTCTATATCCATATTATCAAGCAGGTATGTTACACACTTTTTATTTACCATTATACTATGGAGGTAGATAATGATTAGAATTAGCACACGATTAGGATTATTGATTTGCTTTTTAAAAAAACCCAACAAACTACTGTTTATACTATTTTTTTTTAAACAAGGGAACTAAAAAAGTAGGAACATTTACAGAAATTTCAGCCCACAGAGCATTCAAATTTCCACAAGATGCTCTCTCATTCAGATTGCTAACATTATATATAGAAGGTAATTTTGTTCGACAGCAATAACATTTGATTTCTAGTAAGCAACTTGTTTCACCTAACTGTAAAGAGCTGTGAGAAAAAAATGAAAGTAAAATATATTCTTATATGTGTGTCTTTAATTTCAGCTACAACACACTACCCAAAGGATTTTATCTGACACTTTAATCTCAATATTGTTTAGGAGAGATAAAGTAATTTGTTGAGGTTGTTTTTAAACTGTGATTTTCTACAACATTGACATTATGACTCCCATTTGTTGGCTGTCTCAGATACAGATCAGTAAAGAAATACTTAGTTGTAAGAAACCAACCAACCTCCACAGGCATAGGGAAGAAGTTGGAAACCTTCAGTCCTCACCCAATTCTCAAGGTAACCTGTGAATAGAGCACTTTATTAAATAGATATAATTGACATTAGAGATTAATAACCCTTGTTCTGATCTTTTTGTAGGTGGTATCCTTGTATTATCCAAATGTAACCATTCCAGAAGAGAAGAAAACAAAACACCTAGCCAAGAACTATGTTCTTTGAATTCCACATTTCCTTAAATTCCACATTGAAGGAATAGTTTACTACTGGCCAGTAATTTAAGAGTACATAAAAGAGTACATTGATAAAGTAGCTTGGAAAAATGTTATACAGCCCATTCATCACAGGTTTTTGCATCTATGAAATAAATATTTCATATTTCTACACAAATGCTTGCTACTCTTTAAAGCAATAAAATAGTTAAAAGTGTAAAGCTGACACCAGGCTGGATTAAACAATTTCCCTGCAAATTACCCAGCAAAAGTCTGCAGGGATTTCTAGTGCACACCATGATGTCACACAGCAGCTGTACTGGAGGGAGCTCTGCTGAAAGGCCTCTGACAACACATGAGACATGCTGGGGAGAATGTTCTTTCTGACTTGTTTGCTAATCCTCCTTCTCACAGCTGACAGCCCTGACACCTCAGAGAAGGCTGAAAATTAACTGTCCTTATAAAATGAGCAAACAAGAGTCCCATAAAGTTGAATGGGCTTTGAGCTCATGAATTCTGTTGGCAACTCGTCCTTGAGCAAGGGACTCAAAACCTTTTTTTAAATTGTAACTTTTCTAAGAATTAGTGTCCCCTTTTCAGAATTTTTCAACAGAAGCTACAGGTCTTTTTCTGTGTTCCACATTCTCATGAAAAAAGTCATCTGTTAAACAGCTTGTCTTAAAATTCCTGAAAGTAGAAAGAACACACACATTTTTCTTCTAAAAGCCCCAACTCAGTACATTTTAGGATTATTCTAATTAGGGTTGAATTTCCCTATTTTGAGAAAGAAAAAAATATTTGTAACTGCTGCTTATGGGGGTGAAAGTAATTGCATCTTTGTTAGAGCCTTGTAAAAAATTAATAAAAGAAACAGCAGAAGTCTAGGTAGAAAAGTGGCCTTATAAGGAAGGGTTGCTGGATAGTATTCTGTCACAGAAGAAAAGCTACGTGTGCTTTGTAAGAAATATGATTTTACAAATTGCCTGAAAGTTGTCCTGGAAGTACCAGAGGGCAGAGGAAAGAAGGTGCTGGCTAATGAACTGTGGAATTATGAAAGATGGAAATGAAAGAGACATATTAGGGTAATATCCAATCATGCAATAGTTGCACGTGGTTCCCTAGAGTACATTTTCCTGACAGTTTTCTCTGTCTCTTTCAAATGTCTGAATCTAGCAGGTTCCTATCTCTTCTGTTGAGATTCAGTTCCATTGTCTAATAAAACTTCCTGTCAGAAAACTTTCCTTGATGTTCAGCCTAAATTTTTCCTTCCTGATAATACCTTATTCTAGGTGAAAATTTCTTGTCCTTTTGCAAGAAGAGAAATTATTGGAACCAGGATTCTGGTTTCTCAGTTTCTTTTCTAAACCTAAGAGATACACAACTTCCTTCTAGTTTATGACAGTAATTCAGATTACAATAGCCATTCCACTGGATGACCATGAAAAAAAAAGCAACTGTCTGATAATGTTTCAGTCTTCAGTCATTCTGAGCTTTCCTAAGGTTGTCAACATAACTGGAATACAAATAGCTGTAGTGTGCTGCGTGAGTATACACTATATATAGTCAAAACGACTATTAGTAGAGTATTAAGTATATGCAGAGGTCTTGGCAGGAGACAAAAAATCCAACACACAAACACACACTTAATGGAAAGTCTTTCAGAACTGATCCAGCACTATAAGTGCAGTTTAATGGGACTAGGTTTGTGGGGATTTTTGAAACACATTTGATATTTTTATATGCTTTTTTCCAATACTTGTTAAAATCTAAATTCAAATCACATTCTATTACAATATTTACTTGCCTAATTCCTGACATAATCTTGGCATAGATAAAATAGGGCACGGGTTGAGATACACCATTTTGAAGTAACAAAGAAGAATGCATTTAATTTTTAATTTGTAAAGCAGTTTTTCTTTACCAGCTTGGGTAATGTCCTTGGAACAATCGACTACAGAATAATCTACCATGGATATTGATATTTTTAAACAATAAAATTTAACATCTGCCAAAACCATGGTCTTTATTAGAGGGAAAATAGACAATAATGCACAAAGGAACTATCAAATCTACTAAACTAAAAAAGATCCACAAATATTTAGGAAATCTATAAAGTTTTTCAGATTTTTAATCTCTTTTTGTTTTCTTGTTTATTCCTAAAGATTGTAAACTATGGATACTGGTGAATTATTTATTCTTATAAATTGTAAGCTATGGACACTCTTGAATTTTTAAAGGTTTTCTACCTCAAACTGAAGATTGTAAAAAAAATTAGAAAGCTATTCTTCTGTTATAGATGCTGTGCTTTTACATTGTTTTCTTCGTATATATCCAGTGAGAATTAAGACAAAGGAAGTATTAGGGGGAAAAAAACAACAGCAAAAAGCATATACATTTATTGTTGTTCAGTAACAGCCACACAGAAGACCAATAGACAAAAATTTGGAATAAGTCTGAACCAGCTGGAAAGGGAGGGGATCTTTTCTCAACAGGCCAGGTGCATTGCAGGCCGGCTGTGGGCTTTGTCCTTCTTTTTAATGCTGCAAACAGGATAGTCATCAATATTTTGCAGTAGAACTCTTCCTATGACTTTTTTCCAAATCTTTACCTTATTTCCCACTAGGCTTACAGTATTAAATAGCAATTTCATATTGTATATAAGACTATGAAATTAAAGACAACAATTACCTAAAAATGGATTATAAATAAGAGAGACGATGAGAAAGCTAAGGGTTTCATTTACCTTCCAAGAAAATTGAGTTGACTCTACCTAAAACACCGTCAGGGTCAAAAGGCTTTGCAGTTTTACTCAGTTCCCACAAGAAGAAAAAAGCACATTGCTTGCATTAGGTCAACATAATGATGCATTTGCAATGGAAATCTGAAACAATGACAAAAGATGATGTTAGGAAATATTTAGCTCAGCCACATTCACAAGAGAAAACTGTATACAAATTTACAATGAAGAGGATTAAATCGGAGCTTATTTAAAAAAAAAAATCTCTTTCTGCTAATGTCATTGCCTAAACATAAGCTTTCTTTTTTCTTCACTCTTTTCTTTCTCCTGTACTAATTCTACTACTTTACTGGGACACATGCATATTTTAATTTACATTTAGCTAACATTAACTTTCTTAGTAGCTGGGAGCATTTATGCAGTAGAGAGGAAACAGAAGGCATATACAAGCATCTTAACAGTTTCCTGTTCTTTTACCTTCTGTACTTTGTGCTCCCTCTATACAAACACACACATTTAAATATCAACTTACCTTCTGTACTTCCTGTTCTCTCGGTACATACACACACACGCACTTAAGTATCAACTTTTTACATTTAATAATCTCTGGATTAAGGATCTCATTACAAAGGCCAAACTGTTACAGCAGTAGCTAGAGCCAATTTGGATAATTAGGCTTGGGTGGATTTAGAATTAACTAGTTTTAATGATAGACTCAAAGAGTCATAGAATCACAGAATCAGTGATTTTGGAAGGGACCACAGTGGGACTCTAAATATACAATCTTATATAGCGATGCCTAAATGTATAATGGAAAGGGGCACACAATAATACAAATATATTTAAGATTTTAAGCTTAATCTTTAACTGATTGTTAGGAGAAAAGGTAGCATTATTATCATTTTAATGGATGGGATTGTTCACCTACTAGACTATGTGTACGTTATACATGATGAGACCCTGAAAATCATCAGTAGCATACTGAGGTTGTGTTTTCCATGTTTCTTCAATGGATCTGCACAGACCCATTTCCTGCCCCATATGTGGGAGGGCTCAAGCCAGGCTGAATGCCGGCTGTCCTAGCAGCAATCTCAGAGGCAAGGCAGGCTGGCAGCCAGCAATGTTTTGGAAACTTGCAGGACAAACATGAGCCAAATTTCTCCCTCTGAGAACAAGTAAGCTCATCGCTGTTGTTGGATTTTAGTATACCAGTGACATTTCCCCCCCCCTTTTAAATTAGAAACAGTCACAATATTTATCTCAGGAAAACGTCTCAAGATCAAAGCAGGGGCCAGGAACCTAATTTTAATCATGCGTAGCAAATCCAATGGTAATTAAGATTTAGCTTCATGGTTTTTTCCTTCTTTTTGACACTGTTTGCTGACCAATATCCATCGCCATGGATCACTGAAAGAACTCAGTAGGTTGCTGAGTAAAGCTAGAAGGCACTTGCCATTCTTTGCTTCCAGTTCTACAGCATTAAATGTATCAATGGTCAGTAAAAGTTACTGACCATTATTTTTTGCTTTAGAGAGCACAATACAAAGGCCTGCTCCAAACTCCATTGTACTTTCTGGATTTGTATTCATTTGACATTACACTACTTTTGAACCAGGCTTTACAATCATAAATATCAGACAGTATTGCTGAAGAAGTAATGCATATGAAGTGGCCTGCAATCCTTGAACAAAGCAGACCTTGCTCTCCCCTATCATCATTATTCACCAGGCATGGCAGAATGAAGGGCTGGAAGGATCAAAGAGCAGAGCAGCAGCAATATCTACTAATAATTGACAGTGTAAGCAACACCACTAATCAAGGCCAAAATATAGGACATCGTAAAGGACAGACATTCAGCTGACATCATTTTAACTGGGACCAATCGAGCAAAATGAAGGAAAGCCTTTAAATATAAGGAAAGTTCTAAGTGAAATGAGAGAAGAGTTACAATTGCTAAAATTAAAAATTAAACTGAACATGAAACAATTTCAGCTAACAAAATGCTGTACTAATGTTTTCTGAATGCTGTTCTTACATAATAGGTAACTGATTTAATGCATAAAAATAGGCGCAGCTTTGGCAAACCAACACCGTCATTCTCATTTTAATTTTTGCATTTCTTGATGTTTTATTAAGTACACCATGCCAAAATAGCACCTTTTTTATTAAAAAAAACAAACAAAAAAGAAAGAGAGAGATATGCTAGCAGGTGCAAAGGAGATGGAAGAAGTCCACTGGTATTCTCCTTGACTGTCAAAGGAAATGGTTGAGAAGAAAGTATTGGCTGCTGTCCCGACCAATATTGACTTTCACAATCACTTTTTTCCCCGAACTGAAGTGTGCTTGTCAATTTAACCATTTCTACAAAGGCAAAATGTCACTACACTTTAGCTTCTAATTATTTTATATCCTAAGACAACAATAAATTTACTCTCATTGTAGTCAGTTTTTATTGTCTTTGAAGTTGAACAATGAAAACAGTTATCCAATAGACTACAACCCTCTAAATAAAGACTAATTTGGCAAACTAACTGTGAAGAATTGTGTCCTCCTCCTCCAAGGAACCACTGAATCATTTAGCTTTACCAACATACTTTGAACTTGACACAGAAAATTCAGCTCTCACACACGTAATGTAGTTTCTATAGCTCATCCAGACACTGACTTCTCTACCTGAAGTATCGAAAATTTTTCCAGTAATGAGCGCTAAGACAGTCAGTTATATAACGTGCACCTTGTGCTTCTTGCCTACCAACTAGTACACAGAAGTTAGCAGAAAAACAGCACACAAATTTTTGTCTTTACTGAACTAAAGTTTTTAGCCATCATAAAAATACCCATACATTGCCATAAACCTTCTGAATAATACAGTCTGTTTTCCAGGAATAAAGCCAGTGTCACCAAAGCCAGTTCTCATAACTGCTATCCATTTGCAGACACATTTCAAAGGACAGTGGGATAGCTTGCTGTTCTGAAACACACTTAAAAGGAATTTCAGCTGAATGGACTAAAATGAAGTATTCCATGGTCTCATTTTCAACAATATTCTATTACTTATTTTGTACAACTCCAAAGATAATTAAAGTTACAAATATCTGAAGTCTTCAGACTACTATGTTTCACAGTCTGGAACAGTAGACAGAGAACAATTTGCCATTTAAATCGTTGTCCTTGAGCCATTGCAAGAAGCCATGCTACATTCCCAAACCTGGTTGAGATCGATAATTTTTTATAATTATTATATGCAATATTCCTGATAGTTGAAAATACCCTGATATAGAAAGAAAGCTGAGAAAGGAGATGTCAGTGAAAATAGTTTAGCCAAAAGCAGAACTGCGGGTTCCAAATGTACCTGGCAGAAACAAATTGGTCTGATAGCAACAGGAAGCTTAAAACATCAAGAGCTGTCTTACAATTAAATATTTAGAATGATAAAAGAAGTACCATACTGAACACAGCATTAAGGTAGAAAATGACCAAGAAAACCACTTTTGCTCATTTGTGGTTATTTGAAAGGTCAGCTTCATCTTCATTGTAAGGCAAAACTCTTTTTTGATATAATTCATTATCCATTGACAAAGAGGTTGCAGCAGGAATAAATATGACCAGTTTCCTTCAGAACCACTCAAACTCCTTTACTTTTTTCAAAATAACAACAGAATAGCCTTTCAAGAGGCAAAATGCAAGCACTACTGATACTATTTTACTGATTAAGGATCTATTCCAAATGAAAGAAGTGTCAGAAATTCATGTTTTCCAAGGGAACATCAGAGCCTAAACAACACAAACATTTTTGTGTTTCTACTTCTTCAATAGAAGCTGTGAAATCAAAGATTATTTAATCCCTTTTCTTGTAATTCTAAGGCTACCCAAGTCACTGATGTATAATCAGTGTTAATTGTAGCAGCTAACATAATGTCCTCAAGTTACTTGGCTGAAAGGGCTTAGTCGAATGAATTCCCAGTACCCTTCTTCTCAGCCAACCTGCAGTTTGCAATGAAATACTACTAATCTAAAGATTTTAATGCATTTTATAAAAAACTGGATGGAATGAAACAAAAGTAAGCATACCTCCTCCATTTAGTTTTGTGATCCTGATTTCTTGTGCAAAATAAGCAAACACAACAAGAAGTTAATATCTTTATACTTTTTACTGTTCTTTTCATAGTAGTGTGGCCTGCCACACCTGGTAAGTGAGCTAAGAAGTTTTACTATACCAACAAGATATCTCAAAATTAGAGGCAAAACAAATCCACTACACTTTAGCCTGCAGTCAATATAATGCAGTCAGATAATCCCTTCTATAGCCAGTTGTCCTTCATGTAAAGCTTTTTGCAGTGACGTCCAATGATAGGACAAGGGGCAATGGATGCAAACTGGAGCATAGGAGGTTCCATGTGAATATCAGGAAGAACTTTTTCACTGTGCGAGTGACGGAGCACTGGAACAGGCTGCCCAGAGAGGTTGTGGAGTCTCCTTCACTGGAGACATTCAAACCCCGCCTGGATGCGTTCCTGTGTGATGTACTCTAGGTGACCCTGCTCTGGCAGGGGGGTTGGACTAGATGATCCTTCGAGGTCCCTTCCAACCCTAGAATTCTGTGATTCTGTGATTCTGTAAGGCAGTGGTAGATACCATCACCTCCTGAACAACCTGCTGCTTCTCCTGAACAACTGATGTATTCTCCATCATCCCTTCACACCTCAGGTAACTTCTGTGCAAATCAAACTAAATTAATTTAAGCTACCAGGTTCCATCCCTTAACATATTTTGTTACATCATTGTACTGATATTATGGTGGGAAAAATTAACAAGAATAAGCAGCTTTGTTTGCCATTCATGATTACTACTTAATGTAATACATTATTATTTTGTACAATACCCAGCCTGATGATAAAAGAACCAGAAAAAATCCTTTGTTTTTTTATGTTTGATCTCCCACTCAAACTGAATTTAATTTAAAAGTATAATAAGCCAACAGAAAATATTTTTCCCTAATTGAGATGTACCATCTGCTGCAGTAATCAGCAAAACACATTTCAACTCATTTGGATGTTTGATGCACTGTTTTTGTACAACTGACAACAGGAAATATGGTCATGATTAGAATACAAAGTAATTTTTGTCCTAGCAGTATTTCTTTCACACATGCACTCAGCGGAGCTGCTTCTGGTAAAGCCAGCTTCTCCTGCTTTTCTCCTAACTCGAATGTTTTACAGGTAATGCATTCTTAGTGAGTAGGGATAATAGTGAAATAGGGATTTCATCTGCTAGTCAGTGAAAAAATTAATTTAAGTGGGCTTTAGATGGGAAATTATCTGGAAGCAGTTGTAAGAGGAGGTGGTTTTCAGAACAACCACATCTGAGACAGACAGGACTTCTCTACCAGAGAATCATTTTAAAACTTCAGTCAAATAAGCTGCAATATTAAAGAGAATATTTTGAAGCTGTTGTACATGAGTAAATCTTCCCTTGTAGGAGGATTAAATTTCAGCAAATCAGTGGCATTTTGTCTTAATTTCCTTGTGTTCATCTTTTAGGAGAAGCATTTTGCCTTATAGGACAAGGATAAGACAGGGGCATTTAAATGTCATACAAATGGAATTTGTCCTTTGCTGCCTGTATGAATTGTGCATGAAACAAGTCTTCCTTTCGTCTTAAACAATTAAAGATCACTGGTGATTGAGACAATCAATAAGCATTATCTGTTTTATAGGACAGTTATAAAACTTGAGGTTCTCAAGAGCTGCCTTTTCTGGAAAATAAAAATTTTAGCAAAATTGAATAATTTATTTATTTGAATTAATTAGAGTGTAAAGTTCTTATGTTTAGTATACTTTCATTTTATGCAAGATTAATCCAGATTTACATTGAAAAATATTTTAGTTTTGTGTGGTTAGTTTTCATACTCTTGTCATGAAAGACGTGTCAAAGGCTAGCACCACTTCTAAGGATGGAAAATGGATGAAAAATAGTTTTTCAACCAGTGGAAAAGCTACATAATGACCAGATGTAGGCTTAATTCTTCTATAACAGAAGATAATCTATGATTCTATGATAATAAAAAGATAGACAAAAAGATACACATCAATTTCCTTTTCATTATTTTCTAGAATCAGTGCAAAGGAAATAGGACTTCAGAGCTCACTTCCCTTCTTTTCTGCCAAAAACAAGTGTTCTTTTATATTTAAATTATCTCAATTATAATAAGTGGTTTTTGTTTGGTTTTAATTGAGAGATATATGGAGAAAAGATGAAGTAGGTTTCAAGAGGAAATAACATGGTGTGAGGAGATTTGGGAAAGGTGTACAAAGGCTCATCCAATCTTGTAATAATCTTAGTATCTTCCAGTAATAATAGTTCTCAGTACTGTGCTTTTCTACCTCATCTACTGAGATAATTTGTTATGGTTCCATTTTAGGGTTTTGTTTGCATTAATATATTTAATATTTTCAATTTTGCAGTGAAGATGTACTAAAACTTAAGATTTCTGTAAATTGTCTACTCTACTTTGTAACTATTATTTAGCTGTAAGCATCCAGTATTTTTTAATGATTTCTGGAGAGTGATAATGTTCTTCGTGGAACTCAAGATCAAATTCCTAAGAAACACACAATGGCCAAAAAAAAGATAGAGCAGGTTTGCTGTATTTCAGTATTTTTTAATGTGTTTGAAAGAAAAATTAATCCCAGCTACACAAACTTCCAGTTTCAATAAAAAAAAAAGGCTTGCAAATAAAACTGTATCAGAATTAATTTTTTCTTTGTTAATTTTCCATTGTAATTGAAAGAAAGCAAAGATACCTCTATTTGTCTAGATGTTTATAAGTAGATTAACAAAAAAGGGATTTTTTTTTCAACTGCCTGTGTTTATTCCTGTGTTTTGTCCTGTATTCTATACAAGATATTTCAGTTTGTTTAAAATAAGCCTATTATTTTTTTCCCCACTATTGAATACTTTCAGAGAGTATGGGACAGCTAAATCTGCTTCATAGTTATGCAGCTCAAAATGCTCACAGATTACGAACATATTTCTCTCATACTTTTCTGTTCTGCTGTTCCCAGTCTGGGTTCTTTCAAATTTTAACTATGTGAAGAAAAGTAAGTCTTAAGCAAACTTCTTGTTAGAGCTTATATGTGTTCTTATATGTCCTACAAGCCACTCGTATGAAAAAACAGGTTTTCTGTCAGACTCAGAGTCAATAAGGCTGGACAAAGGAAGAGTCAGAAGAAAAAGAGAGGGACCTAGTAATGACATACGAGTACCAGCTACAACTTTAAAATGCTCTGTGGGAGCATGGAAATCTAATCATATAACAAACATTTCCAGTAACCGAGTTCTGGACTTATATGGTAACCCATATACGAATTTAAATAATGCATCTTAGTTAAATTATACACAAATATCACACCTTCCATAGTTTTCTTATCAATCTTTATATACAAGTAACTAAGAAACAGGCTACAAATCTGCTGTATTTGCAATATGTTGAGTTCTCAGCTGTCTCCCCAGACAATCTGTGGGTACAAAATTTGCAAAAGTCATTGTCACCCCCACAGAGGTGAATGCTAGCCTTGTTTTCAGCATTTCAGGGTCCTAACTTGGGGCCTATTAGCAAGAAGTCAGACTGTTTTATTATTTGAAAAGCTGTTCACTGTGATTTATGACCTTGTATTAGCCTCCTCATCTTGAGATATTAGACAATCATACTTTGTCATGGACAATCTGAGGTGGGGAAAACATACAGCATTCATCTTCTCTTGCCATCTAGGACACATTTCATCTATTGTTTTTTCCTCTGGCATATCATTTCCTTGTAATCAATTTAAATTGAAAACTTTAATGACCTTCCCTGACTGTTACACTGCCTTTTCACCTACTCCAGGGGTTTGTCTGCAAAGAAATTAGGAGTCCAAAACCTTTTGTAGATAAAATGCTGCAAACTCTTTAGAAAGATATACAAGTTTCATTGGTGATTATCGAAGGTTTTTAGCTAATTACCAATTAGGCAGACCCAAACCACTTGGTTTAAATATTTCCAATTTCTAAGTTATTAAAAATGTTTTATTTGTTAGAAAAGACAGGCATAATATATTAAAAAGTAATAAGAATCTACCCCACACACACCCCAGAAAGAGGAAAAAAGAAGTTTTAGAAATCAAGAGTAAAGGTTTCTAAGACCATAGCTTCAGAAATAAAAACTCTTCCTGGGATTCCAAAAGCAAATGGAGTTCTATGGGGATTATTGCCAACTGGTGGTGGGGTTTTTGTTCAGCGTTCTCTTTGTTTGTTTGTGGAGCATTTTTGTTTTTAAAATTCAGTCAACTAAATGACCAGTAAACAAAAAAATTGATGTTTTGATTCACTGAACAGGATCATGTGCCAGTGAAAAAGGTACATACAAAAATATTCCTCATTTTAAAACCTCCCACTGCATTTTAAAACATCCACGTTGAAAAAAAATTATCAATGACAGGTTTGGTAATTCAGGTGAAAAAAAAAAACCAGAAGTATGAACAAGATCAATATATTCATACTGCAAAAATGTAATTTAATACAAGGAGCATACAGTAAAGATGGAAGGGGAAAGAGAGCACCATAGACCTACACTCTACTTGTGTTTCATTGCATTCTTCTCCGATCTTCTCCAGACAGATGAATTGACACGTTAGTAGTACAGTGATCTGTAGAAAAACAATTACGACTGGCAAGAAAACAGAAAATGAATGAAAAAATCAGAATCCGAGGAGCCTGTTGGGGGAAAACAAACAAACAAAAAACCAAAAAGAAAAAAGCCCAATCAATTCCCCATTGGAAATAACAGATTTTTTTAGCGTGGAGCCAGCCAACAAGATTGTTGCCATCTCTGCCTATCAAAAGAAATGTCAACATTATGCTGTATTCTAAGCTGACAAACAACTACATGCAAAATACACACAGAATGAAAACAGATACTGACATTTGAAAACACTATGCCACAAAGCAACTGCATGCCTTAGGCAGTGTCTCCTGCAGGTCATTTAAAATGATAAACCAAAAGGTCACATAGGATCTTTACAATTGCCTTTCTGAAGAATGTATCACCTGAAGACACACACAAAATTGTTACATGGCAGTAGTGGAGTCACAGCAAGGAAAACTCAATGAAAAGTAATGTTGGAATACAGACATATAAAGACATTACGGCTGTTTTTATGATACTTTGGAAATAAAAAGTATGGCTTTGCTGCGGGGGGGAGGGGGAGAGGAGAGGAGACAGGTGGACATAGGTTAACAGTTTGTCTCCTTACCCTTAAAGTACAAAAGACATTTCACTGGGAACCCCAATATATTTTTCCATACGAGAACGAGAATAGGAAGCAAAAATCTGGTATTTACGGATTAAAAAAAACAACCAAACAAACCAAAAAAACCCCAAAACTAAAGAAAGGAGGAACACTACCACAAAAGCAAAGTCTTCTTCCCAATCATTTTTCCTCTCCTCCCATCCCCAAACAAAAACCTGTTACAGAGACAGTCCCCAAATCAAGTGTTTTGTGATTAAAATACTCCCTCACAATGGCAGGAAAGCTGTGCTGGGCTGCTTGCCTTGAGGAAGAGACTCTAATTGAACTGAGGACTCCCATTGTCATGTGGGTGCCCTAATACCAGGCCACCAAACAATTCCAAAGTGCCCTCCCGTATTTTAATCAAAAATTTCTCCGTCAACATCTCAGAAACCTTTCTAACAGTATCTGAAGAAATGCGTCAGCTTTTCAAAAAAATTTACATTTCAAGCAATCTTAACTGTATTAACTCTGCACAGGATAAGGATTTAGGTTTTCACATCTAAAATACATAATTAGTTGAATTCAGAGCAAAGCACGGAAATAATACTGAGCATTTAGGTTTTCTAGAAGTTCAAGTGCCACTTACTCAGAAAACATGGTCATTTTGGACCTGAAGTCTGAGTGAAATATCAATAGGACTTAAGTCTGAATGTAGCACTGATACTTCTGAAATTACATTTCTGTCTTCTTTGCACTTAGTTTTGCCAACTATACCAGATTGACATGATTCCTATAGCAAACATTCATCTTCAAGCTGTGTTAAGCAACAACACAAAGTTGTCAAAATAATTTCAGAGACCAAAAAAGGCTAAAACAAAAGAGCATTAAAACTTAACCAGATGATTGATAAGGCTTCCATTTGCATTATTATTATTATTTTGTGTTGTGACATAGAAATAATAAATGCCTTGGTGAAAAGATTAAACCAGAAAAAAATGTCAGCAATTGAATGAGTACATTATTTTTGAAAACAAGGCTAAAACTCCTAAATCCCTTTAGTCATTTTGAGACTGCTATTCCTCATCAGCCAAAAGGTGCCATGTAAATTGTGTCATTATAGATATTCCGAGGTCACCATAAATTTTTCTCTAGGCAGAGACAGATAAAAAGATTACTTTCGAGATATGCTCTTCTGTTCGCGGTAAATCATTCCCACTGAAGTCTCAGATACAGAAATAGCCTTCCTCTTGTCCCGTGTGTTGACCCTTTGAACTTATATAAAATGTCTTTACATCAAGAAGCCTGGAGAAGGCTGTCTTCCTGAAGTCACATGGTTAGACAGCTGGACAGTTGAGAGGAAGAAAGGTGGATAACATGTTCACACAAAACAGTCCTGGACTGACAAAAATGGTTGTGACTCTATTTAAAAATAAAAATAAAAAAACCAAAATCTGTCTATACCTTCTTTTGAAAAGCCTTTAAAAAAATAAATCCATAATACTGAAAGAATAGACTTAAAATATTTTGATGATTATTTTTGCTTCAGTTACCTTAAAAAACCCAGTTGTTTGGCATCTTTGTGGTTTGCAAATAAAGTGTTTTTGTCCTGGCTCAAATGAAATTTCATCAATAAAAGATACAACAAAAAAAAGAAAAAAATTTATACATTCTGGTTTTATGTTAGTGACATACCTGAAATGCTTGGGTGCCAGCAGTAAGAACATTAGGTAGTCACACTGACTGGGGAGTAGCAATGGTCAGGAAGGACAGCATCCCTGACCGAAGCCCAGTGGCTGCCAGTCAGAAAAAACACAACAAATATTATTAGAGAAACACAATTGGAGAGGTCCATCTGGGCACTTTAGAAAGTCTTCACATACACATCAATATTTAAAGCACTGCCTTCTTTCACGCGAATCAGCAGAAAAATCTGTTTTAACCAGACTACAGTCAGTCTGAAAAAGCAGCAATTAAAATCTGTTACCCACATCCTATCACTTTCACTTCAGGGATTTCTTTTCCCCCCACTGTCCACAAAACTAACAGCAATACAAGGTTGAGCCTTTATGATTTAACGTTGGAAGGAGCAAAGAGCAGCCGGTCGGTTCTCAGTATTATGGCTGCAGTTTACAAGTATGGACTGAGGATGCAGTGAAATAATTCCATGTTGGGACAGCTTCAAACTTGCATGTACACTGGGCACACAGCACAGTACTAAAAGTTATGTAGATGAATGGAAACCTTTAGAAGGTCAATCCTCAATCACTATCACCTTGGCTCCATGAGGCCTCCAAAGAAATTAAGGACACATCATATTGATAATTCGCTTAGCAATGTGTGTAGCAATGGCTCTAATGACAAAACTCAGAGGATGGACGAGAGGAGCCCCAGTGCCGTGAGCCAGCAGCAGTGCAAACCATCACAAAGCATACGGAGAAGACTGCCAACTACCACACATTTAACCTGGAAATTACAGTTGAAGCCAGAGAACAGCCAGTTTAAATCACATCTGTACGTGGGTACAAGAAGACTAAGATCCTACTATCCCAGCCCAGAGTGCTCTTGACAAGAGTGCTGTACCTGAAGTAGCATATAAGTGAGCTTCTAAGAGGCTGCAGTTGCTTAAACAAAGAGCTACTTTAGCACAAAGTAGGAACTAGCTTGTGCCTTACCAGGCTAACAGGCAAGAGCTGAAGATGTGCCCATATAAAACATTTCCCTGTTTAATGTCCTTGCACTCGGCACAGCTGGCTGATACTCCCTTAGAAATAGTCTGTTAAAAAATGCCAACTGTTAAGCTGTTTGAACCTTTCCAATTTGACAAACTTTCAGTAAATCAATACCAAATTTCTGAAGGATTTTAGCTAACATTTGCAGTCCTCTTCATCCTAATATTTTCATACTAATACAATAAGTGCAGTGCCCAAGAAAAAAAAGGTTATTGATCCAAGTGCTTTGAGACATAACCGATTATTAACGGGAGCCAGCAAGAAATATTACCCTTTGGTTCAGTGCAGTGTAATTAAGGATATTAATCAAGTCCACGTGTTTTCTTGTGCAGATTCTTGTCTTTTCTATGAATAGCAGTTTGGGATCCAAAAGGGTAATGAAAACTGTAGCTAGTATGTGAATAACTATATAGAATATGGAAAAATACAGCCATCAATTATCAGTTGCTGATAATTTTAATCTTTGAAAGACAATGACTTGTCAGCATTGGAAATGGCAATGGTAAAAAGCAAAGAACACTGGTAGCCAACAGCATTTCTGCAGATGAACAGTAGTTGCTAGAAACTTTTTAACAAATTGCACATTTAAACAGTAAACCAACGTCACTCAGAAATCAAAGGCAGAAGGACACTTGCTATCCCAAAATATTGTCTCCTTGGAAAAGGAAACAAACACTGAAACCAGATGGCACTTCTAAGAGGAAAAGAAATGGGGAAAAAAAAAAAGAAAAAGAAAAAGAAAAAGAAAAAAGCAACTCACAGACTCTGGAATAAGTTCCACAGAAAAGCAAAAAGGATAAAGCTGATTTATTTTTTTTTGGCCCAGCTTTATTCCCATGTTCCCAAAACTCCACAGAAAGCCTTTCTCCCTGCTGCACTTCCTTAGCAGCTGTCCTCAGGTGCCAGAAAGTTATTTCATACCTCAGTATGTCCTGGTGCTTGTCAGTTCCCTACCTGCAAATACACACCTTTTGATAAATCTTTATTGCATAAGAGCTACCATAATTTTCAAACTACCTTCCTAGACTTTAAAGTGCATACAATGCTACATATGAGAAAGAGAACCTAAGGATTAATCAACAGAGTTCATACCCTTAAGTGTTGGGCTTCATCCAGCCTGTATTGTTCACTTTGAATGAAAGTATTCCCATCAGTACATTACTGCCATTTATTCTTAATGTACTCTTAAGGTTTTGTTGTGCAAGCATAAAGGGAACAAAGACAGACGGGGATGATCTTTCAGAACATTCTGCTTTCTAGTTTTTCCCCATACAGAAGAATTTCTGTGCATAAAGCAATAATCTTAAAGATATCCGACTAGCCAAGAAATATTACTTACAACAAATAATCCAGGCTTCCCCTATCCTTTTGTGTGTAACTTTTTTCTCTAGTATTCATGCATCCATTAGAAAATCCCCTTCAGATTTCACCTGGAATATCAAGCATTAAACGAGGTTTCCATGCGAAAAGATGTGCCAGTATTTTGGTACAAAAGAAAATAAAACACTCCCACCATTTGCACATAATTTTGTTGTTCCTGTACAAGACACCAGATATTTCAGACACAACTGATAACCTTGCAATACATGCAGGGAGCTCCAGTTTCTCTGCAAGTGATCTGTGAGAAGTTAATGTCTGATCTCCATCATCCCTAACCAGGACTTCTCATGCAGTGGCCTGCAGGCCTGGGCAGCAGGTGATCTGCTGTCAGCACCAGCTGGATTCCCCTTGCATATGACCCGGGCATAAATGTCTGAAGCATAAGATCCAGATGGATGATATGCAATCAGCTGCAGTCTGAACTATATGTAGGTTTTATTTTATCTTGCCCACTCAATAAAAATAAATTGAGAAGTATTCCTTTATTCATATGACCTCAGTATAGTCTAATTGTAAATGAAACAGAACAAAACAAGCTAGATAAATAAAAATTTCTCCCAAGGTTTGAATGCTCTTAGGTTTCTCTTCCCTGCAGATCATTTCTATCACAACTTAACATCCATATTCCTGTCAGATATAGAAGGGGGGAGGAAACTTCATAAAATGCCTCTAATTCAACACAGATCTTTACCACAGCTCCACAGTTCTCTCTCTTACTAGCTGGCCTGGTAACTACGGAAAAAATGCCACGATACTGTTTCCACCTGGCCAAGATTTTATGGACTCCCTATTAGTCTAATGATACAGAGGAGTTATTTAATGTAGCTGTGTGTCTGAAATGGTCTGAGATGCTGTATTACAGCAGACCACTTCCTTGTACAAACTGAAGCTGGATTCTTCTGTGGATTTCTTTTAACTCTAATTACACAAGAGGAGCAGTTAGATATATGGACAGTATAGAGCTCATATACTATAGCAACTGGATTTAACACACAAAGTATTATGGAAGGTTATAAAATGTCTTCCTGTAGATTTGTCAGTTACCTACACTTTGAGAACAGAAATAATTTTACGTATTTATTTCTTTCCCAAAGAATAAAGTGCATATTTCTGAATAGTAACACTAGCATTAAAAGCTAAACTATCAATAAGCGTGGCTCAGGGCATTGATTCTGTAATATAGATATTCTTCAAAATAAGAAAATTAATAATTCAGATAAATCACAGCAGGAGATAACTAACTTTCATTGCAGTATAAAATTTCTGTTACAATGTGTTGGGATGTCATTTACATTAGCGTTCATTTTGGGAACATGATACTTAACAGCATCCCAACATGCTCAGGAGGAGAGGTCTAAAAGTGAGACATGTTTTTGCTAGTTCATCTAGCTCATTTTTAATTAAATTCAGGAATCTGAGAAGAGTATGTGCCATACCAGTTCTGTAACATTTAACACAATATTTGGCATGCTTACCTCAATTATATGTTTTCCCTTTCACTAGCAGGGTTTCACCAGCTCTTCTCAATACAATTTATTTCCAGAGGCTTGACTTTCCTTTAAAGTCTACATTGAAACACTTGGCTCTTTGGCATTTAACTGGTAGAATAACACTACTGTATCTAAACATACTGCCATTCACCGGGGGATCAGCACTTCATTGTGCCAAAGTATTCTAAATGTCTAAATTCACCCTAATTTTCCCCAGTGGCAGCTAATGCCTGTGTATCAACTGCTGGCCAGCTGGCAGCTTGCTCAGAGGAGAAAGTCATTTCCAGGACATGATAATAGTACAGAGGACCATAGAAACAGAATTGCTGGGGAAACGGAGTGCACCCTCATCTGTAGTGTGTGCAAAAATACTTACACAAGTGTCATGCAGCACACTGTACAATAGAGTAACTTAATATGCCAAGTCTAACAGAGGCTGTACACACTAACTGGCTATTGTACCAATGAATTCCATCCATGGCAGTGCTGGATCCCTGGAAAGAGTTGCAACATCCTTAATTTCCCAAGGCAAACCTAATTCAGTTACTGTTTTAAATTACATTAATAGCAGGTGAATATTAGAGGTAAGCATTTGAACTGTGCTATATGCTACCTACCGTTTGGAAATTTGTAATCTGCAATACTGACACACATTTTCATGACTTCAAACACATTGTCCATAAATAAATTTACTCTTTGTCAGAAACATAATTGCAATTCAACAAAATCTAAACACGGCTTTTGTGAGTTCTATTCCACAAACCAGTGACCAGTAAGTCAGCTCTGACGTATGCACGTTGTGTGTACTTTACCCATATGCAGTGCGGCAATATCGGGGATAATGATGCTCTTTTCTGAATTCAGCACTTCCTCCTCTCACTTGTGAGCACTGTAACACACTGAAAGAAAAAAAGTAAATTGCCCCGTCTTTGGAAATTTTTAGCATCCCCGTTTCCCACAGGCAAAACAACTGGGACGTGAAACACGAGGAAGTCCAATCCAAAACTTCCTTATATGAGATTCCTCCAAAAGCCTGGATTTGCTGTTCAGACAAGGATTGTTGATACAAATTAACTGAGGCATGAAATATCTGTGCATTACTTTGACACTCCATTTTGTACATAGTACCATTTCAAATAGATGATTCAGAGAATCACACTATAGGGCAAAAGGCAAGACAAGGCAAGAGGAAAGGTTTAGCTTGGGTTACTCTTCTCTTTCCCATCTCCTTGCAGAGCCCATTTACCACACCACTTTATCTATGTTCCTTGGACACAATTAATCTATCTACTAATTAGGGCCTTTGTAACCTTACTTTGAACTAATTAGGATTTTTTGAACCTGCCTGTACATTTGTTACCTTATCACTAACTCAAGAGATCATCCTTTCTTCCTTTGGATGTGTGCCCAACAGTTCATCCCCCACAAACGAATGCCTAAACCAAAGAACACATGCTGCCTTCTTGCATACGTATTCATAACTCTCTTCACGCTAATCCTCCACAAAAGCTAGGCATAAAATTACTACCACCATAATGAAAAGGGACTGAAATCTCCCCATGAAGCATATCCACAGATTATAATTGTAAGGGATTCAGAATTTTGACCGTTTCACAAAGCCACATGTCCCACATCTACTGACAAATCTTCATTCTGGGCTTTGCTCTTGCTCTCTTAGATGCTGCATAGGGTGTAAAAAACCTCTAAAACAGTAGTAAGGTGCAGTTCTCTTGAGGTTTATTGTAATTGAGCTTTCAGCAAAAATGTATTCAGATATCACCTACAGAGCTTCAACACAAGTCTAAACCACATTTGTCTGCAATTAAAGTGCCCAGTGGTAAGGTTTCATAAACCACAGTAAAAGCAAGGTTGTCAAGTATCAGTGGAGGGAGAGTCACTGCACTGATCTCAGATCCAATAACATCTTAGAAAAACTCCTCTTCTGAAAAGAAAACCACGATGGAATTTGAAAAAATTCTACCATCAGACACTTTTTCAGGTTAGTTCACCCATAAGAACTAACTCTAAGTGGCTAACCAGTCATGTTTACATGGCAGGAGAAAGATCCTGCATGAGATGTCTGATTCAGAAACAAAGAAAGGAGATATGAACTCTTTCTATTACTGCGGTGCTATCAGGAAAGCCCATGTGTGTGGAGCAGTTAATAACACAAAGATTATATAACCTTAGGGTCCATTGCCTGTGCATCCCTCTCATGTAACACTTCACACAAAATATCTTCTCTGCACACCTTTGGTTAGGTCTGTATATGTTCTCAGCAAGGTCTCCCGAGATTCTCCTGGCATTACTAGTCTTCCTACATCCTCAGTATAAACCTCTCCTGCCAGTCAGGGTTTGTTTGCTTCCAGTATCTAGAGATGCCAATACATGAACTGCAAAGAGTCCCATGGGAGCTGCTCATCTCCTGCGCACCCTTGTCTTCTGTTGGCTGCCTCCTCCTATAAAACCAGACTGAACAAGTCACTTGGTGCAGTAACGAAAGTGTCCTTTCTCAGCTCAGCAGGATTGCTATTACAGATTGGCAGTAGTAGCTCATGCAGCTGGGAAGTCACAGAATGCACAAACACACAGTGGCAGAAAGTCACATATCACTGGATTCAGTCACCATTTGATCTGCATTGCTCTAAGGGAGCTGGGATGGGACATATCTGTGCCTCAGCAGCAACTCGTTCTCCCTCAGAACAATCCCAAGGTGCTTTTTGAGGGAACCCTAGGAAAGCTGAATTTTGGAGACTACCTAAAAAGTTTCTTCAGATACAATCTGACACATGGCTCAGATGCTTTAACCATTACCTTTTCCCTCGGTAGGTATCAGGTGGGACTCATGGCAAATCCTGGCTATAGCTATTCTCTCAGCTTTAACAATTTACTACAACCTATTCATTTATGCATAGCTGCTACAAGGCTGTTTGTCTCCTGTTTATGTCAGAAGCTTTGTGGTTTACATCTTACCCTAGTTATGTACTTTCATTTCCTTTCTGTAAAAAGAGCTGCTTTGTCTTGGCTGAACAACATAAACTGAGCAAAACAGCAAACAGAGAAACGATTCAGTAGATAAATGATCCACTAACATTAGCAATCCTATATCTCTTGGGTTCCCAGTACAGTTTCAATGCCTAAAGGCTTTGCCATGGGGGCAGCAGAAATGACACATCGTAATTGTTGTTTCTGAAAGTCTCCAGATGTGATTATTAGCACTAAAAGTATCACCATATTTTACTAAACTGAATTAGCAAGCTACTCTTGCTGGAAGCAGCAAAGTGCTAATAGCTTCTTGTTACGATATTCACCACACTAAATGGCTGGGCCTTCACAGACAACAACTAGCTATGCTGCTGGTAAATGCTGCCCACTCTCCACTGCAGCATATGGCAATTTGCAAAAGAAAAATGTTGATTATTAATTTGCCTAAAAGAATGCTTAGCAAAAACACCAGATTTTAGTAAAATATATGTATTATGTCTGTAGTTAAATTTTCCCACTCCTTTAAAATATCAACTCTCACGGCCCTCTAGCAAGAAGCAGTACCTTAGACACAATATAATGAAAAACAGTTTAAAGTTACTGAGAAAACCAAAATCAAACCCACAGTTTACCAAAATGCGAAAGGGCACGCTCTCCTGGTAAGCACACTTACTAGGCCAAAATCCCACAATTTTGTACTATGGAATGGTATGATTCTTGTGCCCAAAGAAAGCTCAAAACAAAATTGATTTGACCTAAAGGGGCAGACACAAAATTACAGTTATGATATATAAGGAAAATAATTGCCTAGACCTGCATGTTTCATGTATGTTTTCATCACTGAGAAATCAAAGATTACTCTAAAACTTCCCTTCCTCTCTTAGTCAGCCTCAACAAAGTATACAAAAAAGTGAAGTGAAAACTACTTAAGAGAAAGTGCCACTTTTTCAGGTTCTGAAGACATCATCATCTTAAATCTTTTCTAAATACTTTAGAATGCAAAACCACATATTGATTTTTTTTAAAATTATTATTTCAGGTGGATATACAGACATATTACTGAACCATCTCCACAGCATAAAGTGCTCCAAGAACTAACTAGAGGTTGATAGGAATGTGTTCTTGTACTAACAATCTTGTTTGAAATGTTAGTTTTATCTATTTTGCATCACATTAAAACCGAGACACTTCCAATTTTCAGAAAAGAATACGAGTACGACCTCAATCCTCCAAGTGTCCAGGTCAAGGCAATTACATAAAATGAACTTTAAGAAATCAATATTAATCCAACAAAAAAATAGTCTGCTAAATATTCCCAGCAAACTCAATTCACATCTCCTTTGGACAGAATAAAGTGCAGCAATATAAAAAACATTAATTCCCTCCTGTACCAGCATTCCATTTCAACTCATTTCTACTCACATTCCACTTACTGATGAGCAAATCCATTCATAAGAACAGACAAGGGAATTCTGTCATATTGAACAACACCCTCCTTTCCAAATCTTCAGATTGTCTATCTAAGTAAAACAAATGTGACCCTACAATAATTCAAACCACCTAAGATATTAAAAAAAAAAGAGAGAGAAAAAAAGAATTTTTAATCCTGCATACTACACTAGAGAAGACCATGGCTTTGTGCTCCTTCTCACCTCTTTTCCGGAGCCACAGACAAGGCACAATAACCACAGCAGCCACCTCTGTCAGGAAGAAAGGCTTCCCCTGTCACCAGTGACACTACTGTCCCCCACATCTATATACATACTGGTTGGACTTCAATCACTTCCGTTTTTGACACTGAGAAAAAGCCAGGGTCTTTGAGATGAAAACTGACCAGTGATAAAACAAACCTGACAGCATCAGCTAGGATGTCCCATCTGCCATTTTTTACTTCATTTTAGAGATTTCAGGTTCATGACCAAAGTAAGTTCCATAGTATAGAACCAATTTTATTCTGATGTATGGTTTGTATTCACAAAAAAACAGAAGCAGTAGAAAGTTTTATTTAACTTCAGTACTTAATAAAACAGCTCCAGATATGTGAATAGAGGATCAGTGACTAAACAATTTTTTCAGAAACCTTTTTGTTTTGCCATATGCTTAAATATGATACATTGCAAAGGAACTTGTTTTCAACTCACATCAAGTGTTGCGCAATTTAAACTTTTTAAATTCCCCTAATTTATTTTGTGCTTCAAAGCTCTTATTTTTTGCCCTGCCCAATACCAAACTGCTTTTCCAGAGATAAGTCACCTCTGTTGCTCTGAAGATGCACTTTCTTTTCCTTCTATTGATCCTCTCTCTTTTGTGCAGATGGAAGCCCCTATTTTGATTGTTTCTACAATACTGCTGATAAAGCCTTAACACTAGCACAGCTGCATTACTATTTGCCTTTGTTAAAAATTGTCAGTAGTTCAATACTTGTTCCTATTTAAATTTTGAATTTTTACAGCAGTTGAAACCACACCTGTTTAGTGGCTGAAAACTACTTTTTCTGCTTCTTTGTGTTTACTTTTACTATTGGTATAGCTTTGCAATGTTGTTCTTGCCTCAGGTTACAGAAAAATTTCTCATTTACAGCTATATATGTTGGCACAAACCATTCCATCCCTGGATAGAGATGAAGGGATAAAGAGTACAAAAGAGACGTTTATGGAAAGAGAACCTGACCTGTTGCCCAGGACTTATGGTTTGGTCTGGCACAGCCAGGCATCTAGACAGTGCATGCAGAAGGTGAGGGATATAGAGCTTCAGAATAAGGACTAACAGAAATACAGGAAAAGGTTTTCTTCCTCCCTCTTATCACTTATAAAAAAAAATAACAACATGCACACATCTTCCCCACTCCCCCCACCCCCGGCTTGGAAACCACAACACCGAAGCAGTGAACACACAATAGTGGATTTCACATGAAGGACGTGGGTCTTCCTGTGTGGAAGTGGCTTTCCGATTCTTGCAGCTGCACAGTGCAGGTCACCCTGCCTCCCCTTTTTTGCTCTCACAGATGTTATGATGGATATATGATCCAGCTCACAAACCTTGCGTCATGCCCTGATGGACATCCAGTTCCTCCTCGGGCAGCCAAAAGATGCATTCCACTGACATGCAGCAGCTGATGAGTAGATAAATTGAGTTTTTCCTGGCAAGTGGTCAGATCACCTGTAAATGCCATTGAATTAGAGTGACACAGGCAGATTAGGAATGCCAGGCAGAAACGATGGCATAAAGATTCCCCCTGAGCTTCGCAGGCTCTGTGCCAAATGTAAATAGGCCTGTAGCACAGCCTTGGCCAGCCTGGAAATGTTCAAACCACTAGCAGTACAAACCTCCACAGACCACCCAACATTGAAGGCAGAGGTACAGCAGCCTGATCTACGGCCAGAAGCACCACAGCACAGAAGCAACAGATCTTGCTAAAGAGCTACTTACAGCCTGCAGACAGGGACAGGGAAAATGACTGTGTCATGAACAGTAGCAGCACAGCAGGGGAAGCCTCTGTACATGTTGCCCCTCATGACCTCGTGTGTGTTCATTGCTCTGATGTAGGGGGGTTTCAGGTACTTCTGTAGGGTTATTCTAGCCCAGACATCATTATTATCTCTTCATCATCCTGAATAGAGCATACAAAAGCAGTACTCTCACATTTGCCACACGGTCCATTGTCACAAGTCACTCTCAAGTTCTTGGACTCCTACAGAAGTTGTGCAGACCACAGTGCAGGTATCAACATTATCACCACCACCAAAAGCTGTCAAGCTGGTACTACAGCCAGTCACTGGATAAACTCAAAGATCAAGTGCAAATTAAGCAGGACACTCCCAGCACTGGTACACGAAACGTAGCTGTCACTAGCTGTAGTATTAACTACAGGTGAGGGTGCATGCAGTAGCTCGAGCACAGATGGGATATTAGAAACAAAGAGGACCAGACCCACAGGTATTGCCTTCCAACTCCCCTTAATCCTCTCAGGGACCTTGGAGGCAAACACAAACACAGAGATTTCCCTCAGAAACATCTCTTTGTAAGTGAGCTTGTACCTGACAATTCACCTGAAATCATGCAGGGAAATAAACATAATGCAATCTGGAATACCAGACAATAAAGCTAAAAGCTATGTTGACCTCTAGCTAAGCCAATTGAGACAAGAAATGAGCTGATCACATAACACCTTGCATTGGATAAAATCTTATCCAAAAGATTTTATAGATACATGTAGATCCTTGTATAATTGCTGAGGAAACTAGAGCCAGAAGTCAGACTTTCCCTCCTGAGTTACCATCTTCCTGTGATGCTACATGTTATAAAAGGTACTACAGAGCCTAACAGAATTTCCTCCCAACCTTGTGACATAGCATCCTATAAAATTTGCCATAGAATTTACTAGCTAATATTCAGACTATTCAGAGAGCCTGTGTGGTTTTCTACACAACACGCTTATCCATCCACCTGAATTAGTTTATATGACTACCATCGGCATCTGCAATTTCATCAACTAGGAATAAAGGCAGGAGCTTTCAATACTGTATTACAGGGCATATGTTGATCGTGAGCTGTTGTCAAGAAAGAACATACCCTCCTTGCACACTATTATACAATTACAGGTAAACGTATTATGGGGATTTATATCTTCATTTGAAGTGTCTGGTATAAATCAACATTGTGGGCAGGATACAAGAGTAGAAGCATCACTGGGTGTTCCTGATACAGCAAATTATTTGCTCCATATCAAGCAAAGCACTTTTTTTTTTCTTCCCCAGTTCCAGTAACTCCATTCAACAGCTTCAATTTCCCTTGAATTGCTTTCTTGCAGCCTCCTCAGTGTGTTGATTGCAAAGCAGAAGCTAATCATCCAAAAATGTCTTTTCCACTTCCCCAAACATCTACTAAATAGGATTCAGGCAAAGAGATTAAAAAGCTAAACTCAGCAACTTGTTCTGACTCTCCCCATCACATTCCAGTCACCAAGGGAGTAATTCTTTTTGCTTCAAATATAAAAAAACATTTATAATGGAGTTTATTTAGACCTTCTTGCTTTAAGTAAGCAAGTTTTTAATCTATCACATACATTCCTGTAATGTAAGTTTGATGTTAATGGGTTGTAAAGTGGGTAATAATTTTCTAACTGACCTCTTCAATCAGATTAGATCATATTATTGACCATGCTGTTTGTTTTATAACCACAATCATATTGTGGAAGAACATCTCTTCCAAGTAGCACATTTGTAAGTGCCCATTAAGGCGAGGGATGACAGGTCTGCATGTTTGGCATTTTTTTAATATTTCTTTTTACCTTGCTGGCAGTATTCCCATCAGCATCCTAAAGCAATCCATTTGTATGTTTCTGGGTTCCTACTGTCTGGGGTTTTTTGTTTTGTTTTGAAAAGATGCTGTGCTATAAAAGCAACAAAATCTAAAATATGCAAACGTGGTAACTAAAAAAAAAAAGCACTCAAATCCACCAGGCATTCCTACATTTTTTTGAATGGTTCTTTTAGTTACTGCAACATTTCTTCTTAAGAGTAAACCCTGGATATCTTTTCACAGTAACACTTAGAGGGAATTTTTCAAATATTTGTAAGAAAATGACCATACATGTGCTTTTTTTCAGCACCCCCTTGTGCATTCAATAGCTGCATTTAGCAGAGATTTTTGACCTCCTTACACCTCCTAGACAGGAACAATAGCTTGTGGTCAAGCAGATAATCTGAGTACCAAATACAAATCCAAAAAACAGCAATGGAGAGAAGTAGACAAACAAAACAGACTGGCAGCTAGTTTTGCTGCTAGAGGAAACAGCATCAATTTTTGTCATCTAGCCCTCTAGTGTGGCTTTGGCAAAAACACTTTTCTCCTAACATGTCAATTGTTCCTCTTTAAAATGAGGATAATATTTTCCCTTGCTACCCTCAATTGTAGTTCATCAAGTTTTAAGGTTTTTCAAGGCAAGATTTATATTCATGTGCTGTTCAACATAATAGGATCCCAGTATTAACTGTGGATATTAAAAATGAAAATGCATTCCCATAAAGATTTCACTTCCATGACATGAGAATCCCAACTAAAACAATTGCAGTATTTATGATGAGCAAGCAAGGGAAAAAAATCCTGTCTTCCATTTTCATTTTATTACACCTCACTGAATCTCCAAATTGTGTTTCAGAGTTGCAATTGAAATGATAAGCACAGAAAAGTAAAGGCAAATGCCAGAAGGAGCAATAGCAGTGTCAGCTATGCATTATTCTTTTCTAGCTGTTATTTCTAGTAATGAGACAAGCTGTTTTCCTCCAGTTCAATGAATATAAATATCCAGATATTCTCTCCTTCCCTAACACACTTTTTTTCTGAGTAGGTTCACTATAAAATGACTGACTGATGCTGAGTTGTTAGCTTTTTATTACAAAAACCTTCTTTCCAAATGATATAAAGACTTTTCCTACTGCAGTTGAAGTAACTTTTCCAGAATTGTCTATACAAAATTAGATTCTAACTGTTGCTAAATCTGTTACTAATCCCCTACTGAATTTTAATGTGGAGTAATTTGAGTAATCTTTACCCTGCAGTAACTTGTTCATTAGACTGGGCTTTTATGCATCTAAATTACCCAATATAATTTGGATTTGTGAAAAGTATTTGTTCACTATGTACACAGAGATTATTCAGTTCCTAGTCAGGAAAACATCAATTAAGTGTTAAACTGAAGAACTGGAATTCTGCCCAACAACTACTCATTGTTGTCAGTTTGTTTAAGCCAGGCTGCAACACATTTTTTAGGAAATCCAAACATGGTACAAAATACAGATAGAAGTTCTAAAAGTTTGTATTTCTAGCACAACACAGCAGAAGTAACTGAGTAAGTTGTCAGTCATATCCATAGAATTGTGGAATTGTTTAGGTTGGAAAAGACCCTTTTTTTACAGTGAGGTTGGTGAAACACTGGAACAGGTTGCCCAGAGATGTGGTAGATGCCCCATCCCTGGAAACATTCAAGGTCAGGTTTGATGTGGTTCAGAGCAACCTGATACAGTTGAAGAGATGTCCCTGATAATTGCAGAAGGACTTGGACTAGATGACCTTTAAAGGTCCCTATCAACCTAAACAGTTTTATGATTTTATGATCAAGTCCAACCATAAACCTAACACTGCCAAGTCCACCATTAAATCGTGTCCCCAAGCACCACATCTACACATCCTTTAAATACCTCCAGGGATGGTGACTCAATTACTTCCCTGGGCAGTCTGTGCTTGATAACCCTTTCTGTGAAGAGACTTTTCCAAATATCCAATCTAAACCTTCCCCTGCACACCTTGAGGCTGTTTCCACTTAACCTATTAACTTGCTACCTGGGAGAAGAGACCAACATGCAACTGCAGTCAGTATACTTTCTAGGAGCAATATATACTACCACCATGCTACATTTAAGTGACTCATTGCTCTAGGCTGACAATACCGTTTCTGGAGGTAGCTCAGGTAGAGCCTTTTATGGGGTACCTAGAGTCCACATTACAATGTATCATCATTCACTGCTCCCTCATACACCCCTCATCTATTAGCTTAATGGTAGATTAAAAGAAATTGAAATTAAAGAAAATTTTTCTCCTCATCAAAACTAGTGTAAGTTTTACTTGAGAACACCTCATGCTCACTCAGCACTAGCCGCTAAAAAATGACTGATGTCTGTGCTGAAGAGTTAATTTCAAAAGGCCTCACAGCTCGGTATAAATCAAAGCACAAGTATACATTAACTATAAACACAGGCAACAAAAACAGACTTTCACTTGAACTAAATATACAATGATGGGAAGATAAAGAAACAAATCTGTAAGTTCAAGTATTGTCTTCACTGTTGAAACCTTCCTGCTTTGCATTTTGTCAAGCTGTTTTCAGTTTTTCAGACAGAAGCAGAGGTTTTTATCAAAAGCTATATATGGCTTTGCAAAACAAATGTTTAAGCTAACTTTTGATTTGAATTTTCAATTTAAACAAAGTGATTTCCTAAATTTTTTTTCAAAACTACTGATGATAAAAACATCATTAAACATTCAGATTCCCTGTCTTTTCCCTATGCCTTTGAATGCTGTAGAGTTGGGTAATGTTTAGAAGCCTCTTTTCTCCAACACTTTTCCAAACTCTTCTAGCACTGGAATAGCCAAATCAGATATTTGAAAAGTTACAAGTAGCTGAGACTGTTCCATTTTACCAGTCAAAATCCACTTGTGAAAGCAGCAGGATAAACCTACAGATGTATGTGGTTTTCCACAATTAAAATGTATATGTAATTACAGTGTATGTTATGAAGATGGTGGTTTGTAATCACAATAAATTGATTCGCAAGTCCGAAGTACAGCAAGAAGCAATTATTGTACTTGGCATCTGACTTACTCATTTAGCAGACAGCTTTATACCAGGAACCCTAGTTACATGTTGCTGAGAGTTCTGGTGATGGTAACTTGATCTTAAAAGCTTCTCTTTAGCTCTCACATGTCAATACGTTCTTTAGAAGAGAAAAGATCAGCAGAACTGGATGGTTACAAGCCTTGCTCAAACATAAAGACAGTCTTCACAGACAACACGCCAAGACTATAAAATTAAAGAATGAACTCCAGCTAAATAAAGTAATGGTCCTCCAGTGGAAAGACAAAACACAATTAGAATTCATATACTTATTTCAAGATCAATATTTTTCTAATGATTTGCTGAGGAGGCTTTTATGAAATTTAAGCGTAGTTCACTTTTAAATACTCTTACCACCAAAGGATTTGGTAGGCTGTATTAATTCCGTTGCTTTTATAAATCAATAATTAGATTGCCGATTTGCTTAAAGTGCTTTGGAAAAAAAGAAAGGAATATGACAGGCTATATTTTACCATTCTACAACATGTGTTGAAAGGCTCTGTAACTCATGTCATCACACTTAACAAAGGTCGTAACACTAAGAGACAACATGGAAAGGAATTTAAACCAAACATGAAACATTTTCCTCATAAATTTTAATAAATAAATAAATATTTTGAGGTTCACCATGACAGACAGAACCCAGACCCATATACAATTCTTGGGTTAGGTCCATCTTTGCCCATGTAACTTGTGCACCATAAGGGTGGAGACTGAAGCAAAACAATACTAAAAGGATGGCAGCTTCTTGAGTGTTCAGGTGATATCAGTATGATTTATGTTAGCTAGAGATAGAGAAGAAATGAGGGAAGGAGAGAAGTTACCCAGCCACCATACAGATAAAAAGTTGCGTCTTCGCAGAATATTGTCCAGTACCATCCAGCTCTATTAACCATGTGGGACTCCAAAATTAAATATACTACTTGATCATCAGGAGTCAGTTTTCTTACAGAGAAAGACTGTGATTTGGAGAAAGAGTACAAATAGTGGAAATTGTCTGTATTTGTGGATGGATAAACAGAAAAGAATTAGGCTCATAAGAATAGATGCAAGTTGTGCAGATAGGATTAAAATCCTCTAGAATATTTGGAAGAATCTTTTATGATATTTGCTAGCATTAATCTTCCTGAGGTAGCCTAAGGAAAATTCTATTATCTGTACCATCTAGAAAAGATTTCAGGAGAAAAGTGAAGACACACTCCTTTCAGATCACTTCATTCCCTTCTGGAAGAGAACAGGAGACAAAAGAGTACTGACAAAATTTTTTAAAACAACACTTTTTTCCTTCCATCAGTCAATCACTGAAGTATAAGAGCATGTGTTTAATGAGTATCTACTTTGTCTTACAGATCCTTAAAGACAAAAATTAGAATCACAGAATCATCAAGGTTGGAAGAGACCTTCAAGATCATCCAGTTCAACCACCTACCTACATCACCACTAAACCACATCACCCAGCACCACATCCAGATGCCTCTAGAACACCTCCAGGGACAGTGACTCCAACACCTCCCTGGGAAACCTATTCCAATATCTAACCATCCTTACAGCGAAAAAATTTTTCCTAATGTCCAATCTGAATCTCCCCTGCTGCAATTTCCTCTTGTCCTTTCCCTATGGGCATGGCAGAAGAGACCGACCCCCGCCTCACTACAACCTCCTTTCAGGGAGTTGTAGAGAGCGATGAGGTCCCGCCGAGTCTTCTCTTCTCCAGACTGAACAACCCCAGCTCCCTCAGTCGTTCCCCATAAGACATGTTTTCTAGTCTCTTCACCAGCTTTGTTGCCCTTCTCTGGACACGCTCCAGCACCACGATGCCTTTTTTGAAGTGAGGGGCCCAAAACTGAACCCAGCACTCGAGGTGCAGCCTCACCACTGATGAGTACAGTAGAAATTAGGAATCATCACATCCAGTTCCATTTTTCTACCTTGTGGTATTTTCATAGTATCTTAGTCTATAAGATAACTTCAGAAAAACATGGGGTTTTACTGTAACCTTAAAGAATTTGTCAGAACTTTAAAATCATTCTTTAACCTTGAAGAAGGTCCTGAGCAAGGGAAAAAACCAAACAAAACAAACAAAATGGAGTCTCTTCAAAAATATCAGAAAATTCCAGTATGAACCGTAGAGAAAATAATTCATTTTCTGAAGCATACATTTTACTTAAGGTTTTTGCTTCAGGAATTGAAAGTTATTAAATGAAAATATTATATTTGGTTCAGGAAACCCCACCAAAAAGGATTGGAGACTGGGAGAGTATTAAGGGAGATTTTCAGAGGTATTTGCTTAGATCTTCCATTCTTCCCAAAATGTGTGGTTTTGTCCCCAGTACATAGAGGATACTGGATCAGATGGACCTTTGTGTGCAATGAACTCATGGAAGAAGACTGGAAATAAATAAATAAACTTTGTGCAAAAAAGAAAAGAACCACAAAGAGACACTTCAAGTTAGCACTTTGTGTCAAAGCTAAGCTTGCCAACCAACAGAAAAGTTCCATCTTCAAAAACCTAAAATAAGGATATTTTTCTGATAAAAAGAGAAGATGAGCATTGATGTTTTCCTTTGAGTCACAAATTTTGCACTCCAAATTCATTCTGAAAAGGAACAGTGGAATAATAAAGGAGTCATTTGTTGAAGGATGACAGGAAGAAGGCAGAAAAGACCTATTTTTTGTTAATAATGATTTGCATCCACAAAATGTTTCCAATACCTGAATTCCACGTTAACTAATACCCAGTCAATACATGAAAATATCGGTGTATTCATATGTAACAATTCAGAAATACAATAGCATAAATTCATATTGAGACAATCAAGCTAATGATACTGTTCATCCTTTCATTAGCAATAAAAAAAATAAATAATTATAATTCAGCACAAACTTAGTACACAGGGTGCTTTGGTAGATCCTTATACAACCTACTGCATACTACATGGATAAGCACACTCATTCCTCTGAAAGATCTTGGCACTGCAGACACTGCCTTGAGGTAGGAGGCTTTTGTCCTAGGTCAGTGGGTCCCATACAATTCTTAAAAATCTGAATTAGGTCAAAGAAGAAGTCATCAATCACAGGCGGCCCAGGAAGTGTCTTTTATGATACACCATTGTATGCTCTGGCTTCTTTCTTCTATCCCACCATTTCCAAATAAGTTTTGATGCAATAAAAGAAATTACTTTG
The DNA here is from genome assembly GCA_013398125.1 of Aegotheles bennettii. Taxonomy (NCBI): domain Eukaryota; kingdom Metazoa; phylum Chordata; class Aves; order Caprimulgiformes; family Aegothelidae; genus Aegotheles; species Aegotheles bennettii. Next base: position 366,819 of record VZRW01009859.1, on the reverse strand, counting down.
TTTCACCTGTTACTTATGGAGATTAGGCCTTCTGGGAGCATATAGGTGTCCCAAAATCAACCTAATTGGTGGGCTGGAGCAGTGTGTCTTTTACGTTACACAAGAATCACAAATGCTTCTCTCCTGTATGAATGGCAAACCCTGGGTTGTGGATCCCTGCAGCTTGCTTGTGTTCTAGCAGCAATAAAGCAAATAGTGACTAACCTTTGCTGGCAGATAGCTGCATAAACAAAAACCCAGTTTGTAATGAGCAGCAGCTTTCTGAAAGGAGAGATAACAGTAGTTGCGGAAATTGATAATTTTGCAGGTTTTGTTTAGGAGGGAGGCACCATCCACAGCTTAGTTTTAATCTGCTTTAGAGAAAAAACTATATTGCTTTTGGCATCAGATAAATACAAAAAGGAGACTGAGAAGATTAATTAGTTTTAGTTTACTGAATGCCCTTATTATTGTTGGAAAAATGCACTTAGGCAGCTAATAAGGAAAGTATTTTAACTCTAATGGACATAAACATTGTATTAGGTTTTGGCATTAGAAAATGGAAGCAGAGTTGTCTTAAGTCTGGCTGACATATTAAATACTATCTTCTATTCTTCCACATTAGAAATGTTAATTGAACAACAAAAGACATTGATATACCACTGAAGTTCTCCTCAAGTATTAGCAACTTTCCCTGGTGACCTGACAATACTGCATAGGTGAACATCTGCTCAGGAGTGCAACCATTATGAATTTTATTCCACTTAATAGCAGATGCAGGAAATGGAAGGTTATATTACAGATCAATACAGGCTAAGGGAAGCTGACAACCTTTGGTTAGAATCAGAAGAATAAATGGCATTAATTAATTCACAGAGTTGTTGAGAGAAATACCTTTTTTTGTAACTGAGACAGACTAGAAATGCTCTGCTCTGAAATACAATATTGATATTGATTGAAAAGCAGCCTCAGTTGTAAGTATCCTGCAACCGTAGAACTTGTAAATTCTATTTAAACAGCCAATTGAAGAAATCTTAACTATTTCTTTTGATGCTCAAACATTTAGGTGACACGATAGTACCTAGCTGTATGGCGTATACTGCCTATTTTAATAATAATGTCACTATAATGACAATTAATCTTAAAAACTGTATTTCATGGCAATTGCAATTATGCTCATATATTTACAGCCCCCTAACTCTACTCCTGGATGTCAACAGCACGTGAGCAATTAGTTACAAACTCCATTTATAATTGGAGTGTTTTTCTAAACTTACCACTTAAGAAGAATTGTATAACAGGCATGACACACTAAAATAACACTCAGGCAGGCTTAGCCTCTGGATGCAGCCATATGATACAGGAATGTAAAAGGTTATTTCTAGAACAGAGGTTAGCACACTAACTTCAAAGTGCTGCACAAAGGTTGCCAAAAATGGGCTCACATTCACAAGGGTTTGTTACCAGGGTCCATCACTCATGGCGTGTATTGAGTCTAAAAGTGAGTTACGTTTGGGGAAAAGAGGGAAGGAGGGAGGAAGAGAAGAAGGGAATATTGGATTATCTTTGATGAGGGGCAGCTGCTGCATGGCTGTTTGACAGTGCAGGCAAATTGTTGGGTCCCCTACTGTAAAACAAAAGCCGCAATAAAGGGTAGAAAATGGGGTACAAAGGGGTGACTTGCACAGCAGTACAAGAATGTGCCATAACAGCAACATCAGAGTTTACAACTGCAAGGCCATGGGAGCAACAGCGCAAGAACTGCAAGGGAAAAATTCTGTCCTTTTGTCAGATTTGGGATTTTAAGTGATTAAACCAATGTTTTTATTTGACAAAATGAAAAGGGAAAAGCTATACACCTGTGAAAAATATTATACATCTATACATATAATACATCTATATAATACACATCTATAAAAAATATTATAAAAGGGAAAAGCTATACACTATAAGTCCAAGATAAAATGTCATCTCACAACACTATCACCTACCTTGACAGAGAAACTCTAAGTGTATCTCCACCCCTTAATATGTACCTTAATAAAATCCAAGCTTCTATTTCTATTGAATGTTTCTCGTGCTTTTTCGCACAGCACTGTTCAGACCTTACCGCAGACCTTCCCAGAGTACAGAAGAATTTTCTGCATAGCTACATTTTAGCTGCCAGGAAGCACCTGCTAGCAGAGGTGACTCAGGAAGACAGTTTTGCATCTCTGCAGAGCATTTGGTACCAACCTATCAAAGACATACCCCAAAAAAGCATGAGCTAGGGAAGACACGGAAGTGAAACGGCTCCCTCTCAAGCTAGTTCTTGATGAGATCTGTCCCTGAAGTTACTATTGAACTGTCTTTTCAAGGCAAACGAGGACCAATCCTATTTTCTTTGTCCTCAGTGAACAGAGATAATACCACTTGTTGCTGAGCATAGGTGGCCTCTCTACCTGATCAAAGCAGTCCCAAGCTGGGGCAGTCAGCCTTAATGGATAATGACCAGACACAAACCAAGCAAAGAAAAAATGGCACAAGTCATTCTGACTTGATCTTTGTGAAGGGCTTGGGAAATTCTCTGTGTTCATATCAAAGATAGATCTAAATATGAACATGGCCATTAATGCCTTACCATTCACTGATACAACGCTATTCCGAGAAACCCCGCAGAAAGCCTGTATATACACCTTGTACTAAAAGAATGGACATGAAATCAGTGGATATTTAATTCACAGTCTTTACACTCAGCTTACTGGTTCTTACATTTTTCCTTTCTTGCAGCAGTGACTAAAACTTGTTGCCATAAACAGGAACCAGGAAGAGGAGAATGCCCTTTAAAGACTCCTGATGGAGAAGAATCATTTGCTGCTGAATACTACCTGGGAGCTCTGCCCAACCTGAGCATCAAAGTCCTCACCTCATTACTTAAAAAATAATCCAAATCTAGAAACAAAACACAAAAGAAGTGACAGTCTAGATATGATTCCTGGCTGACCATTATTATGAACTCCAGAAGCAAATCTATTATACTGATCTTCTCTGTATGAGCATCTTACTAGGAAATTTTTCCAGCCTACTCTCTTGGGGATGAGAAGCAGGATGCAATCCAATTAAAACTCATGGATAGTATTCCCGAAAGCCTGGCACATTCATCTCCTGTAACTGTTAAGCAGCAGATACTACATCTGGAAGAAGTCATACAACAGTCCTTCCATAACCATAAGTTTCCTGTAATTTTGTCCAGGTTTTCCAGACTTGCCTTTGATTTTATCAGGAGCCATCTGGTAATTGTTTTTTCAAGCTGCATTTTTAGTTAGATAAGGGGGTTTTAATGTTATTATTACTGCCTGTAGCCCAAGATGACTCACAGTCACCCTAATAAAAAAATTCTTGTACAAGTGGCCGTGGACTATAACCACCTCCATGCAATTTTACCAACTTCTAAAATTATTGTCGGTCATCTTTTTGAGCTACAAATTCTACTATTTTAACTCCATTGCTAATTTTCTGAAGTACCTTCTGAACAAGTCCTAGTAAAGATATTCTCTGCCAGCCATGTAATGTAATGGATTTGTTCTTCCAACTACATAGTTCGACAGCAGCAACTACAAGTTCAGAGGGGGTGCCAGAAGAATATGTTCATTCAAAATAATCATCAGGAACACCCAAATATCTCTGCGCCTTGTGCTCAATGAGCTACAAGTTATTATTTCATATCCACCCACTGCATGGTTAACTCTCCAGGAGGTCAGAAACAGACTTCCCCAGTTCAACAAACTCTCGTGACTGACTGAGACTGCAACTATTCCCAGGAGCTGTCAAACCAGGAATGCACCTGCTTTGAGGGATGTACTTTTCTGCATAGTATTACAACTTTCAGCAGAGAGTGCTCTTGTAAATCTGCAAAGTAATGTAGCTTAAAATAAGCAATTTTGATACAATTATCTCTTAGGAAGTGACAATAGTACACAATTCAGCAAAGCCACCTTCCTTATTTTAAGGCTATGGGATCATTTCTGTTTGGGTTTTCATGAGACCTTGAATCAGTCTGCTTATGCTCAGTCTGTGACCATGTTTCCAGGTATTTTCTATAATTAAAGTAGGTAAAAAACCATGATTGACTGATTGAATTCCTTAAAGTAAATTCATAAAGCAAAAACATAGATTAAACACAATCCTCACAGCTTGTGTTTCTACAATGCTACGTATGTCACAGTGATAAACATGTAAAAAGTTGAAAAACTATCTCATTAAAGTATTTTCCATCCTCTTTTGTCTGCTTTGCCTGCTTTCTGACCCCTACAGTATTTCCCACAGGACTCTTAACTCTTTTATACCCTTAAGAACTTAAAACAGCTGCAAACTTTAAAGAGCAATAATCAGCTAGTCCCAGGACTGTATTTCTTCAAACTACTTTGAAAAGTGGTTTCCTTCCAAACACTCCCCAAGACCTTGAATGGGTGAACTTCAGTCATGCAACAATGGCATGGTTTTGTCAGCCTACGGGTTAGTCGGGCATCACATCTTTAGATACAAAAAAGTAAGCTTTGAAATTTCTTAGAGGTAGAAGAGCTAATTTCCGACACTTTTGCTTTTAATTTGTAAAATCCCCAGAATAATGGGCTTAATAAGCCATGACACTTTTGGTATTTACAAACTATAATTTGTTCCTACATGGTTCCCTGTGAGCTTTGCCTGATTAGGGTAATGAACAACTGAAAGATAAAAGAGCTTCAGCTAGTAATTTCTTAAAACATTTTTTCCTCCCTCCAATACACATAATACATTGCACTGTAGCATTTTGCTGAACAGTTTAATGTGTTATTCACACCTACATTATAACTCAATTTGTGCCCAGTTGCACCACAGTGCAGTGCAGCATGTGTAAAACTTCAGGATCACGCAGGAATCCCCCTGCCATTAAAAAAACAAAACACAACAAACACAACTCTCAAACTTTTCATCTATTTCAAATACTACTGTAGAGACGTTTTTAAAACTATGAATAGTATAACTGTGATGACATAACCCCTTCAAAAATTCTTTTAATTGTTAGGAGGAAAAAAAATCTGGAGGACAGATCTAGGCAGTAGTGATTACTGGTGAGAATTAAGGAGCCCAAGTTTGGAATACTCAAAGCCTGATGACTTTCTCATACAAAGGTAAGTTAAATCTTTCAGGGAAGAAGATTAGAAAGGAGTGTAGTCTCTCTCCTCTGCCTTCCAAAGGAAAAAAATGTAGTGACAGCAACAGAACATACCAATAGCACTAAATAACTTCCAAGTTAGACTTCAGTTTATAGGCTTGCAAGGGTCTCCAAATTGCTCCAATTACTGGTGTTCCTCAACAGCTTTGGACAGAAACTCAAGTTCTTTCTACTGGAAAATCATGAAATCAAATCATGCCATTACAGCTTATGAGATGGGCTTTTCTATATGCAGAATTTCTGTACTCAAGGGGGGAAAAGTACAACACAGATGACTTAATCCACTCTTTTTTTCCAAGGTGAAGAGACAACTGTGGGCAAATCAAAGCTGCCAAGTGTTAGTATTCTGTCTCACTCTGCCAAAATACATATGTTGAAGAGCCACTATATAGTAAGTGCACAGCACAGAAATTTTTATACAGGAATAGACACCTAGGTTTTCTCCAACTCAGCACAGTTTAACAGGAAATGACAAGGTTTGTACAGGCCAAACAGTAACACTCATACAGATTTTGAAGTTGCCATCAGTCAATTCTGGTTTTACAGGTGCTGTTACATCCAGATGTACTATTTAAAATGTAAGATTAAAGGATGTAATTGCAACTAAATGCCACTGACACCTGAATGAATTTCATATCAGGCATTCTCACTGCATAAAGTTTCAGATTGATCTTCACACATTGAAGAGTACCATTCAACAATGGCTATCACAATGTGGCTTGTAAATAATCAGTTATATTCCTAACTGTCCAGAACTAATGTGTTGCAGATCCATTGGTATCATTTCACCATATATGGTAAATGACATCCATTGTAACAATAGAGTAGAAGCCCACAACAATTTCATTTCAGGAGATCTGTTGCAATTTTCAATAGCTAAAAATTAAACTGTGTACTAAAAGTTGCGGTTTTGCACAGTTTTATTGACTTAAATTGTTCATTTAATCAATCTGCCAGTTCTACTGGCTGAAGTCTATTTTTTTGCAATTTACTACCCCATTCTAATTTTTCAGATTTTCTTCCATTTCAAAAGCAATTTCATCATGATCTCTAGCAAATGAATACTCTGCCTGTTTTTCAAAACCATGTAACATTTTCATTTACAAGTCTGTTTTGCCAGAATTCTCTCTCATAATGTCCGTCTCTATCTAATTCACAAGGGATGTGCAGTTACATGCATGAGAAACATAAGGATAAATATTTGCACCAGTTGTTAACTTTCTACCCTAATGCTTATGTACAGAAGGGTGATTTATTAACTGTTCTATTGAGATTAGCAAGTATTTTTCATTATTTTGAGGGCTTCTACTAACGAAAGTCAACTCGGAGGGAACCAAAACACTTTTCCTTTAAAAATCTATAAATATCAGAGGAGCAGAAAAGTGATTGAAAATGCATATTCTGAATGGAGGCAGGTAAAGAAGATGGCATGTGCTTCCTCAGTGAGGCAAGACTGCATGCAGACAGCAGCGCACATAGGAGAAAGGGCTGAATAATGCAGCCAGTGCCAGGAGCCCAGAGTTACACTGGCTGAGCAGTAGGACTTAGCTATCCTTCTCCAGAGGTTTTTTGGCAAGTCTGGGTTTCATGCTTCAGGAAGACAGGTCATGATGTTTCTCCTTCTTCAGTTATACCAGCACAACTGCCTGTAGAGCCACACTCTGAACTCACTACACAGTAACTGCAGCTAAGAGCAGGCAAGGCCAGAGAGATCTCACACCACCACATCATGGAGCAGCTGCAGTGCAACTTCCGTGGGGATCTGTGGGGGAGTAAGCACGCCTGCCCTTTTCCTGGTGCTGTTTATATCCTCTGCTGACCAACACAGCTATCTGGTCAGCACATTTTACAAGAAAAACCTGTGAGAAATAAGGAATAACATCAGCCTTAGTTCCTCCTACTTCCTGTGTCTGGTTGCCTTTCATCTGCTTCTCTAATTGCACGCTCACGTGACATTTGCCTTTAAGGCCCTCCCCACCTCTCTCTGACCCACGCTCACATACATCACTAGGCATTTCAGAACCTGCTTGGCTCAAGAGACTGCTGCTCATGACATGGGATTCCTCCTTGCATTTCCTCCTCCTGGACTGGGGAGATCACCTTCTCCTTGCCTGCTTTCAACTTCCCTTTCCACTCCCTAGACAGGTGCTGAGGTGTGGTAGAAGACAGACAAGTGGAAGTTACATTACAGAATTTACATTTTGAGAGTGCTTTATTTTATTCTCTGTCTGTAATGTGGTTTTTTTAGTCTTGCTTGTTTTAGCTTCCTAGAGTTGAACATAAATTACATATTTTTTCAGAGAGGTTTTCAACATATATATATATGTATCAGATGCCTCTCTTTTCCTACAGGTAAGTACCACTCATTCTGCTACTTCATCACTCCCCACAGTCTTGGCCTTCAGGGTACATCACACACAGAAAAGGTAGGAAAGGTAAACAAGATGCTATAGGAGGAAGACCTCAAATGACTGAATCCTTAGCTCCATAAGGGGTGGTTGTGCAAGGTTAGGCCTACACTTCCAAGACCAGCATTTTGCACTGTCGTGCTGTATGATTATGGCGTTTGCTTTTATCTTTAAGAGCCTAAATGTTAGAGATAGATCAGGTCAGCAAGAGAGTGGACAGAGTGCATCCTTTCTTTCTTTTCAGTAAGAGTTGTTATTTTTTTGGGCTCCAGTTCTGAAGATTTTTCAACAGAGAAGCAACATATTAAACATTCAGTTTTAGGTTCCTTTTACTGAGGGAAAACAGTGCAAATTAGAAAGTAAAGAGTTTAAACATTATTTAAAAGATTCCACCAAATTCCAGATGAGCGGCGGTGACAGACATCACATCAAGGGCACCTATTAAGCTCTCTTCAGAACTCTCACATGTCTTTTAGAAAAATAAAAAACATTTTATCTTAGAGTACAAGTTCATTATGAACCTTAGGATTCAGCAAGTGAAGGAGGAAAAAAAGCAGTTTTCATGTTTTTGGTCTAAAAATGCAATTCAGGATACTTTATAATGTATGATCTAATTCTTAAGTCTTTGCTGATTCAATATAGATTGGTGATAAGATTCCATCAAACACATTATTCTAAATCCCAGTAGAGTAGCCATCGCCATTTCCAGATTATATCACAAGTTATTATACATACACTGCTGCATTAATGGTCTGGAGTATGACATCATAAGGTTTTGGAGTCCAAACAGGAAGGTTTTGAAATGTGAAACAGTACCAGAAGATCAAATGTGAAGACTGAACTTAAAGCATAGAAGAGACTTTTGGATGTATTTTGCTAATATCACATTTTAATCTTTTATCATCATCATATCCCAGCAATTTAAAAAAGCTTTAGGCCCTCCACTTGCTGTCTACATACACCCAGTTACAATTATGTCCATTAGTTGCCTTAGCAACAAAGGCAGAGGTTAAGTAATTTTCTAGAAGAGGCCCAGTGCAAATTATGGCATTATACCAACTTATTGCCAATTGTTTTAATTAAAACATTTCGCTTTCAACTCAGCTAACAGCAGAGATCAGTAAACAGGGCAGATCAAATTACTGATATTTAAACTCCCCTGCCTTTGGAAAGGCCCGATGTAGCTTAATTACTGTTGGGCAGGACTGATGGAGAGAGAGAAAAGAACCAAAATCATTCAGGTATGGCTCAACATACAAAAAATACAATATAATTCTAAACGTGTGCAACACCAAATGAAACTGATATAATTTCTAGGCACTTACCACTGTGCTATGGCAGCACCCATGAAACTGGCAACAAAAACACCTTTCTACACAATACTCCTCTGTTGTTTTTTCACCTCTTTCCATGAAGCAGTTGAAGAGGCAGAAGATACGTGTCCCATTTTGGCTCTGTGATGATGAAAACTAATTTTTGACATTGACAAAAAAATGTGATAGGCCACAGCAGATGTAGCATACCCAGGCTCATGTACCTAGGGACTAGGGGAATATCTTGTGACCACAGTGGAGAAAAGAGGGATTTCTCCTTCAGGGAACAGAATTTGAAGATGATACAATGTATACAGCATGTATCAAGAAATAGGGAAACGGGCAAGGAGACTCTGGGACAAATCTCAACACAGGCAGAAAGCAGAAAAGAGAGAGATCCAGCATGCAGTCATCACTGTGGGGTACTCATAGTATCAGAACACTTGGAAGGAAGTATGAAAGGAATCTCTACTCCTTCGCACCTGCTTTTTGCTATTCTGCTCCAACAGATCATTACATGCCTGCAGGAAAAAAAATAGACAAAGTTCCTCTGCTTATCTAATGTAAGCTCTCTTTAAACCTGGGTGGCAAATTAACCCACTGCAATTTTTTGTCTGTGACATAACATTCTACCACATTAATAGTGAAATACTATTGTTATTTTCAAAGCATTCAGGAAGAAGGGCAGAATTCTAACAAGTATCTAAAGTAGCGGTAAAATGGGACTCAAACACAACTCCACCTGCCTAAAGATCAGACACTTAAGTGTGCTCCCTCTGGGGGTAGTGAATTGCCCAGATGCAGGGACTTCTCCAACTCTAAACTGAACTTCAGTCAGCTTGCTCCAGCCTATCTATCTAATTAATAAAATAATTCTTAAGGCAGTAAATCCTATCTTTGGCTTCTGGAAAATGTAACTTTCCTTTTCAGAGGTTGTACAAATCTCTCCATTTGATCTAGAGAAGTAAAACATACTTTCCCCAACATTAATCATATGGCTTTCAGGAATTTTTTTTTTTTAAATGAATATATAACCTGCTCTCATTCACACAGAATTACTACAGTCTGGTTAGTCAAGATGGGCAGGTCTGCAAGGGAAACAAGTAGAGAGGATTTCTTTTGGAACATTATTAAATCTTGAATTTCTTCACAGTCATATAGCTGTATTTTATCATTAAAACACAGCTCTAAATCTACTGCTAGTATATTGCAAATTAACACAGGGAGTCTTTTTGCTTCCCGAGTTAATAGAATTATGAATATATAATAACAGTCACTCCTTCACGTGCTGACAGATTTCTGAAATGCACCAGCATATAATCCCTATGCTGCTATTTTATTCTACACCCCATTTTGATGAAAAAGTGGATTCAAAAGAAGAGGGTTAAATCAGAGGAATAAGAAAATATCCATTAAGGGAAAGCCATTCTTCTTCAGCTAATTGCAAAAGCTAGTCAGAATGATTAACCAAAGATGAATCATAAAACACCTACTCTCTAAAATATACAAACTTATGTAAAAATCGCAGGACTATTTCTACAGATGACTTTTGAAGTTATTCTAGTAACTACTGCAGCACTTCCATGTAATCAGAACACTGGTAATTTGTAAAGGGAAAATCAGCATAGGTCTGTCCATAAAAGCTAAATTTCCAAGGTATTTCAAGTCACTGAATATTTTAACACTTTATTTTCTCTTCCTCTAATCATCTACTTAAATCCATGCACAGTAAGATCAATTTCTGGTTATTTTGAAGCCTCAAGAGGTTTGCCACCTGGTTTTGAGAAATAAATGGTAGCTATGTAGAGTTTTCTCACAGATTATGAGACAGTTCAGCAGAATGCAGCGATAAAAACAAAAAACTATTAAAATTACTTTAAAAATACAGCATTTGATACGATAAATCAATTTTTTTCTATCCAAAAAATTTTATAATACAAGACTCTTGGAAGCTTCCACCTAGCACTGCAAGTGCTTTAAAGTCTTAGACCCTGAAGTCATGTTACAAGAACTCTTGCAAGAATAACACCTTTTTTTGAAAAAAAGGACTATTTTTAATCTTCCTGTCTATCCAGAAAACTGATTACCCTAATGTCTCAACTCAAAAGTCTAGCATTAAAAAAAATCCACCAAAACAAAGAAAACCCCACACCCCCTCAATTTTGCTTTTTTAATTATTATTATTTCCAGGTTGATAAATTGGAATTAGAATTTGGGAGGGCTGATATAACAAAACCACAGGACTATCATTCTTTTGTGTGTTGAATTCATTAACACTACTATTAGTTTAAGGATAAATTTCAACTTACACCAAATACTGACATGATAATATTTCACTCTGTCACTTGTTCTTCACACTAACAAAGATAACAGTGAAATATTGATGTGTCTGCTTTATTATGCTTTTTGATTTTTTTTGTTTTAGGATTTTTTTCATTCCCTTTTAAAGAAGAAACTTCTTTTTAAATTAAGTATCAGCTTCTCCCCAGCTCTGCAACAACAGACTAACAAATCAAAATTTCCTGATATCTGGCTCACTTGTCTTCAAGCCAAGTTTTTAATTACTTTGCATCCAACAATATAATTTTTTTCTAACCAGTCAGTACTTTAATATAGCCATTTAGGCCCACTCTATTCAGGTCCAGTTCAGCAGAAAAGTCCAAAATTTCTAAATGGTTCCTGTTCCAAATTCATGATAATATTTTGATGACTCAAACACTATTTTGTTGAGTTTTTTAAGCCATTGATTTGATTGATTGCAAGGTTTGAAGAAATTACAGGAAAACAATCAAGTTTAGCTTGATAAGGAACAGTTCAAATTGAATTTCATCACGATAAAAGATGCTCTTAAGCCTACCGCATGCTGTTCCAAACTGCATTTGGTATTTGAACTCACTCAGAACAAATCTGTATCACAAAGGATTCTACTTTTAACTGACTCATAATTAGAGCTTAGCTTCTTTTAAGAAGAAAATGGAAACATATGTGAATTCTAGTGCATTTAGCACTCTGGTAAAATACAGGGATAAACAATATTAACAAAGATTATATCCTTTAAACCAATAATTTCTTGTATGCCAAAATTTGCTATATTTTAGTGGCAAAAAGTGGAAAAAAATTGGAAAATCTTATTTTACTAATTAGTTAAGTGATTTACAACTGTCAAATGGATGGATACCTAATCTCTTGAACCAAGCCAAGCCTTTAATGGGGAAAAATTGGAAAAAAAACAAAATAGAATCTACCTCCACCCACACTTCCACCACCAGTATTCTTGAGGACAACAAGAGGCTTTCTGTAAATTAACCTTGTTCCACCTTCCTTGTCACTAGGCATTTTGTCTTGTAAAAGAATTTTGTACACAGATAACATACACATATGTATGTATGTATGGACATAACCACACTCTAGTGTAGCTTCATCAGGAATTTGATTTCAATATTATAGCCTCAAAAAGCCTCAGCTTTGGGCCAGCTTTCCATTGTAGGAACAGAAAGAACCTAATATATAATTGCAACATAATTCATATCAACAAAAATGAGTATGTATGTTTAAAAGTAATACTACGATAAGAGTCAAGATGCCGACTCCAGATACAAAAATTATTTGTATATTTAGATTATTGACTTCACAGTCACGTCTTCAGAGAAAACAGAAGCTTTAAAAACTAATTGTCTTGGATTTTTTTCAGTTCTAAAATGCTGAGTTCCCATAAATTATGCTGAATTTCAACTTCAGCCACCAAAATGTCAATCATCTATTCTCTGAAGTCTATTCTCACCTTTCATTCAGCAACATGATAGGCTCTAAGGTCGAAGGTCATCGTAGCTATCTGTCACTCGGTCAAGATAACTAAGCTATGAACCACTGCCTAGATACAATAGTTTGAGATTTTTGTACTGGACTTTCATATGATTATAATTTTACAGTCTTAATTTAGATTGGGAAATTAATAATTTGTATTCTGTGTACCGAGTTTGTTTTCTTTTGCACTTGCTTTTAACTTTTCCTTATGAAAAGCCCCTAACTCAATAAAACAGAAACAGAGATGGACAACACCAAATATTTCATTCAAATAAAAATATTTTGGGTACAGTATTTGATTTAGACTAAGAACATGAGGCTGCACTAGTATGTTGCTCAGGGATGGTACACTCAGTTCAAGAGAGTCCTGAAAAATCCCGAGATCCTGAATCAACTTATTAAGAAAATAAATAAAAATAAATAAATAAATAAAGATCAGAGAAGGAACACATAAAACTGCTCAAGCACTAAGAATGAAGCCAACTCAGTCTCCTAAGGACTGTATTATAGGAACATAAAACAAAGGAGAAGGAAGAAACTCTGACAGTGTAGACCCATATGTTGCTATGGACAATCACATCCTTGAGGCAAGAGTTTTACATGTGGGGTTTTTTTAGTTACGTTGACAAAGCGCACCTCGTGTTGGCCTCAAAAAAATGTAGGGTTATTTTTTTCACTTATTTAGAAGACTGAAAATTCATCCAATAACACATTCTAGGTGGATCAAGAATTCTCTTGTATTTTGGAAATTTTCAGTGGGAAAGGGAAAGAATACAGAGCAAATTAGAGCCTCCTGCACTTGTGGAAGGCACCTGCATACTTCTACTCCTCTCTCACTCTCACCCACTCAATATGTAAATGTGGTTGTAAATGAGAATCACCTCAAACCCGAAACATGCAGCATGCACTAATGTCCAAACATTACATGGCTGAGCAATGAGAGACATAAATTCACTTCCCTACCATCAGAGAGAATCTGAGCTCCTATTTCAGCAACTAAGGATGAACTCAGATTGATTAGGTTTTATTGCATTTGATTTCTAACCACAAGGAAATAAAGACGTCCTCTGCTAATACTAATGGACCACCTGTCAACAAGAAATCTTAGTAAACTATACAACAAAAGATACAAAACCACCCTGAAGATCACTGAAACTCTCCACGAAGCATAATTCCTTTCCCATCTCTAACAGGTGCATTCTCTCACTTAGAGTTTCTTCCCTGAATACCTGCATACATCTATTGCTTACTTCTCCTTACTGCCCCTTTGGGAGCAATGCCTGTTAATTGAAATGACCCCCCTTTGTAACAGCCAGCAGATGGTTTGATTACTGTATTCCAATAAATAATACTGCTGTATTAATTCAGACAGAGCAATTAACACACAGGCCAGACATTTTTACTGTGTCACTTTTACTGTATACTACCAATTAGGTGTTTCTATATGAAATACTATCCCCCATTGAAAGCCAAATAAATTCAACTACAGTTTGATCTTTCCAACACTTGTGTCCCCCATTAAGAAGAATCTGACAGCATTTTCAAACCGTTCACATTGATCCTCCTCGCCTGGAATCACACTCAATCCTGTGCGTTTGCCTTTCATTTTTAAGGAGCAAAAATAAATGCTGATATTTTGGATCAGATACTAAAAAATTACATTGGCTAATTAGATCCATGTTGCACTTTGTTATTTAGGTGTCATTGACATAGAAAGAAAATCAAATTTACCCCCCAGTAAAACTAATATTCTATCAAAGAAATGATAGATCTTTACGAGATTTGAAAGGCTAGGGGAGAAGAGGAGGTATCTGAAAGCACCACAGTATTTGCCCCTCATTTTCTGTCAAAGATTTTGTGACTTCTCAGAAATCTGATTTTCAAGGACCACAAAGAAAACAGCAGTTTGGCAAGTTATGTTACAGCTGAAACTGAAGGGGTCATAGGAGAAGTTTTATTCACTGCTTCAAGGTTTTCTGATCAGAGCTTTTTAGTCTGGAGTAAACCTTCATCATACAGTCTCTTCTTTTAGGTTATCAAATAAATACTGAAGTTTGTTATTAAAGCTATTAAATAGAAAGAGAAGGGAGTAATAGTGTTTTCATGCTTCAGAGACCTGAACAGATTACTGATTACCCCCTCCCTTGGTTACACGACTACGAAGATCTTTAAGCATTACATGGTGTAAAGACAATGCAGGAACTTGGCAGGATTTTATTGCCTGATTTCTCCAGAAATAGGCTTCCCATCCTTCATTTGAATAAAAGTCAATTTGTAAACATGCCGTATAGAAAGCATGGGATACCAATCATGGTATAAGATATTTGATCCTGACTGCTCTCTACATGCTGTGATTATTCACTACGAACTGACCTGTTCATTCAAAAGATCCAAATTCTAGTTCATGTCAGTTCAAGAAAGTGATAAACGCTTAACAGAATAAAAACAACAAACTGTGAAGTTACTGAGTACACTGCCTTTTCCCCTGAACTTCTCTAATTCCTTAAAGCTTTCTTCAACTCTTCTCTTTACTGCATAGCCAGATATCAGCTTTCTCCCCACAGAGCCTCTGAGCTGCACTCCCGCAGATGGCAGCCGTGAAATGAAGCAGATGCAAGTGCAGGAGCTTTACAAGTTTTCTTAAGGAGCCATAGCCACTAAGTGCAGTAAATAACATAGAAGCAATAGCTTCTGCAATGTAAACTCTGCTTCCTGGAAGCTTCACAGAAACCAGAGAAAGCAATTTCAAGGAACAAAGAAACATGTATAGACCTACTGCTATCTTACATTTTGGTTCTTCTGTAAAGTCCTAGATCAGGTATAAGTCACTGTAGATGTTCATTACAATTGCTTGAAAAATGAGTGCAGTCCGCTTGCACGGGTCCATGGGTCTTTATCATCTTCCTGCCACCTGACTTGCTAATTAATTCAGACATAACTAAGCAAGTGCTCTTATGCAGGGAAAATAATGCTGGTTTGAAATATTAAGAAAATATAATAAGTTTGATGTTATCTTAAAACCAAGTGGAGTTGCTGACAAACTGAATATTGACACGTCCAAGCACAAAACTCAGGAGCATGAGGAACCTCCCAGGAGCAGGAGTTCCTGAGCTGGAGCTGGCAGGAGGGTACTGCATTTCTACTAAGCCAAAAGACAAGCAACACAACTCCTTGGGCAGGAAGTTAGAGGGCAGTTCTAAAATAGCTGGTTTAGAAAGCTTCTGGAATTTTCAAAATGTGTCTCTGAAGTACATAGAATTACTTTCCGAGGATACAAGGAAATCAGGGTGAAAGTAGGATACAAATCCCCAAAAGCATTTTCTTCGATCTGTAGCTGTGATCTTCAGGGAGTGCCCAGACCAGTTTACAAGTGCTGCCCACACATCTGATCCGCTTGTATGACTGATCCCTACCCTGCTTCTGCTAAGGCCAATACACTGCCTCGGAATGTCTAGCCCATTTCTGATAACTGAAGTCATCTCGCAATAGAGGATGCTTGCTGCAGTGGCTCAACCAGCAGACTGGAGGAGACAGCATGAAGCAGGAGGCAGCCAGGATGTCCACAGTGGGGAAACACACAAGTGAATTTCAGAGTCAGACTGTGAAAGATCAATTAAACCCTTTTCCGCCCCCCCNNNNCCCCCCCTTTTTTAAAATTCCAAAGATAAAGGCTTTAAACTTTTTGTTTAATAGAAAATACCACATGACAACAACTCATTGACTTAGCTTAAATAATAGGCACTCGGATAAATATTGTACACTGGAAACAATTTATAACCAAGAGGAGAGGAAGCCAGCCTTTGCACAAACACACCCAGAACAGCATAATAAAACCCTTGAATTCTCTGCAAGCCCTTAAAGGGGGAATTAGAAGTGGATTGTGCTAACTTCCTTTTAACCCCCACCACGAACAAAGAAAACAATTTCTTCAGATCAAAACCTTTGTTTTATGAATTACAGGATCAGATCTAGACTACACCCTCTTAGCACTACACCTTCTTTCTCCTTCACTCTTGCACACTAAGCAAATGAAGTATCTTCTCACAGGTCTTTGCGGTAGCACTGAAAAGACTCTCAGAATAGGCTTTATAATCTCTCATATTAATTTCAGCACTCCTGTAAGTTCCAAGTAAATACTCCAATTTTTTTTTGTTAATTCTCTTCTTCCAGTTTCCCCTATCACAGACAACACACAGAAACTTGGCATATGGAGACATGGAGAAATAGTAGCTAAGAACTATGAAAATGTTCACTTACATAAAACATACATTAGTCTTAAACACATGGATGATGTCAGAATTCAATAATACCAGAAGAATCTGATGAGCAGCGTGAATTATCACAGTTTTTATTTATATTACATTGCATAATGTCTTCATTACCTTCAGCTCCTCTATAAAACAGAAACAGATAACATCAAGGGAAAAAGGTTTGTAGATATAAACTGTATTGTAAATGAAGGATAAAGAAATCCCAGCGAACAAGTAGAAGCTATAGCTGCAGAAGGAGTGGTGCCCCTTTCATTGAAAGCTAAGTGCCTCATAACTGCATGATTTAGTTCAAAGATGCAGAAATCTTGGGGAAGCCATTTCCGAGTTAGAGCCTAATACAATAAATTTGAAAAGAATATTAAAAGAATTATCAGCTGCATTTAACAAATTAAAACTTCCATTCTGACTCAGTTGCATTTGTGTAGTCAGTACTAGAGCTGCTCATTACTAGAAAAGGCTATGAAGTCCCTCATGTCATCCCTCTGTCCCTCCTACTGTTTCCCTAATCTGTTTGCAGAACACTCACAACAACAGAGGCTTCATAGGCCAGAGCTTTTTTACCTCCACCTTCAGAAAGCTTTTCCCAAATTTCAGCTCAGGTTTTCCTTGCTGCTCGAACTCCTTTTTCTGCCACCACAAATATGGAGAAAAAAGTATTTGTGGTAGTCTTTCTACATCTCTGATGGCTGCTATCATATTCCTCAGTAGCCTAAGGACTTCAAGTTCAGTTTCCCAAAAGGTTTCTTATTTACAGAACTGTTTTTCTCTGGATTTCCAATCAGACAACATTTTCTTGAAACAGCAGGCCACAAATGCACGTAGTTCTCTGCTGATGCTTTACCAATGCAAATCAGGGCAAGACAGTATCATGTGTCATGTAGATTACACATCTGTTTATAGATTCCTGTTCAGTGTTTTCCACCTTCACAACAGCATGATGTTGCTGATTCATGTTCTGATTGACTAAAAACCTAAATTCTTTTATGTAGTAACTGTTGGTTAGCCTGTTTACATCTGTTCTTAAGTAATTATTTAACTTGGATGTTAGCAATCTTTTCTATCACAGCAATTCCGATGCAGTAAACACACCTACTGCAAACACACTAACCAGAAGGATCTAAATTTTTTAAGTTGTGTGTCACATCTTAATACAGAGCTACCGGCAGCTCAGACTAGCACATAATATTGAACAGCCTAACTCTTTTTTCATTTCCAAGAATACTAGCTCTATTTCATAAATAGTGCCACAATAAACACAACCATTTGTCATGTGGGAGAGATACATAAGGAAAGAGTGTAGTATGTATATTAGCTTCTTAATCTGACTGAGCCTTTAGAAGAAAAGATGTCAGTCAAGGGTAGCAGGACCCTAGCTCTAGGATTGCTATGACTCACCAAGTACATGCAGTTGGTTTTAGCTCTTTGTAGGTCGTGGGATTTTTATCCACCTGCAGCTCAGCACTGGGCAGTCTTTTGAACCTGTGAACACTTTGCAATGAAAGACCCCTAATGTATGATACTAAAAAATATACTATGCTTGATTTATGCATTGTTTCCAAACTTTCAGGATCAAACTTTCATCTGCTAGTTTAGTTTTATTGCATTATTTTATAACGTATTATTTCATTGCATTTAGTAATATTCAAACCCATTCAGAGTATCAAAAACAGAGAAAACAATTTTATTCTGTTGAGTTGAACCTGCCAGTTCAATCCATTTTTGAGTGACTTAGAAAATTAAAACAGTCTTCTTGGACAAAGTGAGATAACATTAGAGTACCCTGGCAGCACTGACAAGGGAAAGATGTGAGAACGGAAAAAGAGGAATTATAAAAAAAGAAGAGAAATAAAACAAAGTGCTAATGACTACTTCCTTAAATTAGTGCTGATCCAGAAAAAAACATCAAAACACATGAGATTTTGTTTCACTGATGTTTTCTCCCACAAATCAATTAATATCCTCAAATCAAAGCTTTTATTACCCTTGTCAGTATAGCAGTTATCATGAAATAAAACACTTCACAATCAACCTCATTGCTCTTTGTGTTACTAGCACAAGAAACACACACCATAAAATATTGTTTAAAAGGTGCAATAAATAGCACCCAAGAGCCATTTTTGACATGTAATCAGTCTTGACAAGCTTTGGGCCGACTTTGCTGGCCTATTGACCCTGCCCATAGGCAAAGCATGTCTCTTTGCCACAGCTAATCTTTTCTGGACACCCCTGTCATAGTGCAACTCCATTTGAAATAGCTGAAAAGGTCAAATACTGTCTTTCCACATTGGTACTGAACTCAAATTAATTCATATCTAAACATCTGAAGTACCGTGATTTGCTACAGGATCTTTGCACATACATTCTGTTCTTTTTCCATTCCTTTCTCCCATTCCTTCACTCACCACTGTCTGAAAGTATCTTTGGCTTATTCATATACTTACAAAGTGGTTAGATAAAGGCCTTCTTCCTGCATTTTATAAAGCTGTGCATGCCCTGCAGATAACAACTGAGTGTAAATTCAGAGACCAGGCTCTTCCACCCATTTTTCAATCGTCTTTTACCCAAACACAAAATCCGTAACTATGAATACGGCCTCTGGACTACATTTCCCCAGCCTGGATCCTTGTGGCCATTGCAGTCACTGGAGTAACTTCAAGGAGTTAGAGCAGTAGCTTGACATCTACAAAAGTGGAAGTCAGAGGAGATACACAGTTCAAAGAAATTCTCCTTCAAATAACTCTACTGCTGTCTCTCACAGCTGTGATAGTGTCTCTCTGGTGCTCATTCTAGTTTCCTGAAAGCCAGAGCAGTCACAGGTTATTTACTGCTGCTTCCAATCCCTTGCCACAAAGACAAAGAGAGGAAAAACAGCTATTGCTTAGCCTGTAAGACCCATCCAGTGGTACAGTATTCCTTACATATTTGTAGTATGTTACCCACATGAAAGAACTGAAAGCTAAAAATTATCTTTAATGCTTGATTTAGAATTAACTGGAAGAGCAACATGAAAAGTAATGGAAATCATGAAAACAGTGTATATTTGCCAAAGTATCTAATCCATGAAGAGCTATTTTAGTTAATCTTGTCTCCAAGTCAAAACTTGCAGGTTACTGAGCTTTCAGATTTGCCATAAAAGGATCTGTTTTGCCACTGAAGCAGCAGCAAAATTACCTTTGACTTAGCATAAACCATTAGGAAGATAAATGAACTTTTGATCAGTGTAACACAAACTGTGGAAAGAGGTGATCTTTTTCTCTTCTTAATCATTGTTTTCTCTTTTTTTTCCTGACATGAAAATTAGAGTCCAAGATGTATATTTTTCCAAGAAGTGAGAAAAGTGTTTACTTAAGAGATCTTTAGTTATACATACTGGATTTCTAAAAATTATTTTGAAGGAGCAAAATTAAATGAGGTAATCATCTCCAAGTCTGATCTTGATTAGAGTAGAACAAATGCTATTTTCTGGTGTCTAACTCTGTAAAACACCCTTTAACCTCCTGTTCTTAAAAAGATAACAGGACGACTTCCAAACTCAGAAAATGAGTTAGGCTATTAAGCACTGTATTTTAGCATTCTAGGAGCACTGAGAAGATAGCAGGTGCAAGGAATTTAAAATTGGCCGCAAAGAGGATAAAGTGTGTGTCTTCTGATTTCTATTGCTTCTGCTCTCCAAGCCCCCTCCCTAAAATTGTCTTACTCTGCTGTTAAGGTTTAGCCCAAAGCTCACAGATATCAACGGAAGAACTTGTCCATTTATCATGGCCATTTTTACCTCTTTCATCAAAAGTGATGTGCAAAGAGAGCAGTATCAACAGAGAGGTAACTTTTTGTTGAACACAGTGCTCCCCTCCCCCAAATATATTGAAGAAAATTTCATTTGGGAAAAAAAACTATTCATTCCCCGAGATTATAATTCAATTAGCACCGTTCTCACTGGAGAACTTTCCAAGAAGCTGGCTCCTGTTGCAGAGTCATTTTGAGCCTACCATCTCAGAAGTATATGCCAATAGCTTAACTAAACGTAAGTAAGCCACACAGTTATCTGTTGTCATCAGTGGATGCAAGGTGTAATACAGCAGTGATAATGAAAGCAAGTAGAGCGTTTTCATCATTCCCAATGGAGGCACCATGCAGCACTAAAGCTTCATTATCACATTATTGTTTCATGGTAACAAAGAGAGGGGTTTGGCCTGAGTACAGATTTTCTGTCCAAATCCAAAGCAATCAATGTTGTCCATGTATATAATCAAACTATTCAAGGGTAAAATTCCCCTTTCAACTCTATGAGGTAGATTTTACTTCAAATAAGTATTCTTTTCTCCCTGACAATGCAACAGACAAAGGAAGGCAAAGAGGAAATGTATATGGAGAAAGGAGATGTGAGAGTAGAGATCTTTCTTGTGCAGATCCTGTTTCTAGAACATGAGAGGAAAAAGAATGAACATGAAAGTCTCTTACACACACTCCAGTTGCTTTCTCTTTTCTTTCTCTAAAAATAATTTCTAAATATTTTCTGTTTTTCCATTCTCCAAAGTTTTTGAAGGAACAATCAGATTAAGACAGCCGGATTTTTCACACACACACAGAATGGGCCTGATCCCAGGGCTGTTCCCAGTGCTATTGCTATATAGTCAGCCCAGAAAGACACCTATGTATAGAAGTTACTGATATCTTGCAATTTCCTGCTGTCACAAAATGATGAAGCTCCTCTTAAAAGTATGGTTCTGCTCTAGTGGATATATTCCCTTCTATCCGCAGCACACAGTAATAATATAACTTATTCCACACACACGACACTAAGCCTTTGGCCAACGTGAAGAATTTGAACTGGCAACCTCCAGACTTACACATCTGTCCTGTTTCAGTCTGAGTTTAGAGCCAAGCAGCTGAAAGTTAGCACAGTACACATCCTCTGTAGATTTACACAAAATGGACTTAACAACCATTCACTAGGATCACACAAAATTTGTCTTTTACTACCAAAAATGTGTTTCTTTGATCTAGAGCCTTGTTTTCATACCTGAAAATTAATTAAAACACAGATGTGAAAAATCTATAGGCTTACAGTCAGCTCCAGGTCAGGTAAAAACTCTAGAGTATAGGCCTACTATTACACGGTCCTTTCAGATTGCTCTTATCTTCCAAAGATTTTATACATCTGATTCTTCCTTTGAGATTTTTGGAAAAAAGGACAGGAGCTGGATTAATACTTTGCTGTAAACTTACTTTCCCTAAGAGATTCTGCCTTTATGAAAAATTATCTACTCTTGCCACAGTTGTAAAGGGAAAGGAAGCAGAATTGTATATGATCAACTACAGACATTGTAGGATTACTTTATATATTCCAATTAAAAACAAAACCAAAACAAATCTAAAACCACATTAATTATTTCCAGTTCTCTGTAGTGCTGTAGGTGAGGTTCAACATGTATGCTGGTGGACAATGGGTTTCCAAAGAGTTAACATACTGCAGTTGGAGCCCCCTCTGCCAGCAATTGCTTTTCTGTTTAGCTCTATAAATGTAATTTATTAAAACCATTACATGCACAGTGATGCCACAATATCCAGAGCAAAGTTACTAAATCTAAAAGAGCTTTTATTTAATCAAGAGACAGCTAACAGATGTAATGACTGAGGGATGAGGCAGAACCTGGTTCTACATTCAGACCCTGACAACATGGTTTTATCACCTTGAATAATGTGGATTCCATATTTCTCAGACTCTATTGCTTTAGATAAAAAGTGATCATTTTTTAAATCTTCGCATTTATTACACCCAAATCTTTCTGCTCATGTACTCAAATGGAATAAATTTTTTTCTTGTCTTCCAAAAACCTACCCCAGTCATTTTTTTTTAACGAGCAGTTCTATCTCCCCATCCATCTTGTCTGCACGAAGAAGGGATAACCTGCAGCTGAATTACAGAAAGCCTATTCTCCCAGTGGGATCTGAGATAAGATAGACTACATTAACCCTAAGATTCATTTCCCAGCCAGGAATTCTCCCTAACTCTCTTAAGAAGATCACAGGAAACAGGCTGGATAATGGTAAGAGATCTATTGAGTGCACTTTCATCACCAGATTTCATGGAGAGAGAAATGGTAATAAAGTCACAGAAGCCTGAAATGTTGTGGGTGGCTAGAAGACATTTCTCTAAGTACACTGGCATTTCAGTCTTGATACACAATGCAGTACAGGCCATGACTATCCAGACATCTGGGACACTTTGTCCACACAAGACGGGTTTCAGATGAAAATTCTAACAGATATATCCATTTCACTGATCCTCTCCATACAGTTTGCTCTCTAAAAGGACTCATCAAAAAGTTATTTTCTACAGAGGATCTAATTGTATTAATCTTTAATAATCACTTTTTTCAAGACACAGGTACCTTTAAGCTTTTTTATAAGCATGAACATTCTTACCTGCCACAAAAAACCCCAAATACTTTGCACCGCACTGTCAGTGTCCAAAAGTTCCTAAATATTTCCTATGTATTAAAGAAACCACACAAGTCTTAACTTGTAACAAAGGGATTTAAAAAAAATACTTTCTGTATTTGTTCAAGTTCTACCAAAGTACAAAGGAAGCTTGGTACATAGCAGCTTAATGCAAAATGTACATTTTAGGAAGGTGTCCTACTCTCCCTCTCACCCCCTAAACATATATATGTCCCATAGCTTACAAGCCAGGTGTACTGTATATCCTATTGATTTCCTCAGCCTAATTTATACACTCCCCCCACATTTTACATTACAATGAGAACACCAAACTGCAAAGATATCAAACTTCTTTCTTCTGCTTCCCTGATCCAGCAGCTTGGTGAAATCCCAGAACAGATGGAAAACATTATTTTGAGAATCACAGAATCACAGAATCACAGAATCTAAGGGGTTGGATGGGACCTCGAAAGATCATCTAGTCCACCCCCCCTGCCAGAGCAGGGTCATCTAGAGTACATCACACAGGAACACATCCAGGCGGGTTGTGAATGTCTCCAGTGAAGGAGACTCCACAACCTCTCTGGGCAGCCTGTTCCAGTGCTCCGTCACTCGCACAGTGAAAAAGTTTTTCCTGATATTTACAATAAGGAAATATTTCCTTATATTTATTGAGAAAAGGTCTCCATTTTGAAAGGGACTAGAGGGTGAAATAATTTCCTCATTATTGTCTGTGTCATAGTCATAATTAGCCACCATCTTCTGAAAGTGAAGTCAGTTCTGTGAAACACATTTGGAAAATTCCAGTGTATTTAACTGACTCACTTATTTCCGTTATGCCTAGATGCTAAGATACACAAGGAAGCAGGGCTTTCAACAAACAGTATTATTTCATTTTTTATTAATTTAAAATATAATTAGCTATTTAAAATATAGTTAATGTAAAAGAAAGAACACAGTTTTGATACAGCACAGAATTCAGAAAGGAATTAAAGCCCTACTTTGTAAATACTACTTGCACCTAGCTTTTATAACTGTTAACATAATGGAGTTGAAACACTGGGTTGTAGTTACTCTAAACCATCCCTTCTCTCATCTCCAACCCGGATGGACAGAATGATGGGACCAAATTTTTAGCTATCTGACTCAACCAATTGCACACTACATTCACCTGCCCACCTTCCTGTTCAGGTCTTTCAAAATAACAAAACAGATATTGAAGCTGTGCACTCAATTAGATAATTCACCTTGTTTGCTCATCTGTTTGAGTATACAAAGTAGTTTAAATTATCTCAGGCTTAAAGCTAATGATTTTGATTATTACAGTCCTTACATCTGCTTTGCAGCTGTCTTTTCTACAAAACTGATAGCACAGCTAATTTACTGCCTCTAGGATAGCTTCACAAAATTCTTCTGCAGTTAATGTAGATGCAATTTTTCTCTGCTCCAGTTCTGGCTGAGAACAAAGAAAAGGTGCAATGTCAGGACAAATCCTCTGATTCTCAGTCACAGGCTGACCTCTATAAACCCAATATGAATTAGAGCAACTGCTCTGATCTGTGTGATCTGTGACAGTCTCTGCACAGAGGGAGTCCAGCTCCGTCACAATGCATATGCAGCACAACCCTTTCCTCTTCTGCAAAGGGAGGGTACGTCTGCAGGCTTCAATCAAAGCCGTGTGATATTTTTTGTGTAAAGGTTGCTCTCCCACTGCTGAGAAGTATTTACTGGGTACTATCTTTATAGGTGGTTTATAGCATCACATAAATAAACAGGAATTACGCAGTGAATCCTGGCCTCAAAAAGTATATCATCCCTCCTCTCTTAAAACATCATACAAGCCACAGGTTTTAGCTTAATAAGTACAGGAAAACAAGAGAGCACCAAAGCGAGCGAGTGTTCCAGTTTTGTTCCTATCTTGATAAAAATAAAAATAATTTCCTGGAAATTAGTCTTGCTGCAACTTGCATATGCTTTTAAATCTAGGTGACCCTCCTCTTATTCACTTCACTGTCTACTACAAGAAGTGGAAAATACAGAATCTCTCGCACCTTAGAACAAACAGCAATCTGTTTTACATCATCCCAGTAAGACTCCTTTGTCTGCTGAAAGTGAGGTTATAAAATTCCAACTTTGCCCATTGCTA
This sequence comes from Aegotheles bennettii, assembly GCA_013398125.1. NCBI lineage: Eukaryota > Metazoa > Chordata > Aves > Caprimulgiformes > Aegothelidae > Aegotheles > Aegotheles bennettii. The sequence goes on along the minus strand of VZRW01009859.1, from coordinate 341,263 downwards.
AATACTATCAAAGTATTAGAATATAAATAATGTTGTATGCATGCCATTAATGGGAAGTTCTGGTTTTATTTAAAGAATATTTTTGGCGAATACGCAACGGAAAAGGTCACCAGTTGAGGAAGATGAGAGCACCAGACTCTCCTCTCTCTTTGGAACTTTAGTTTGAAAGCAGCCCAAAATGTTATGTGAAATAGATTTGGCAGGCAGACACTGATAAAACATATCATGTTCTCGCCATGCAATCTGACGCACTGTACTTGGCAGCATCTGTCTAGCAATGGACAAGAAATAAATTAGCTCAAAGGCTAAATGACCCCACTCTCAACAAATTTAGCTCCTTCATATATGGGTCGAGGTTACTGGCAGAAGTGTTTGCACTTGAAATCTGCATCCAATCTACTATATTATTCATGTGTGTTCTGGATATTGTAAAAGAAAACATCTTCTCCCATAAAAAGTTTATCAGTTACCAATTCCTAAATCTTCTGCATTTGCAACTATATAGACTGATAACCCATTCTTTAATAATAGCTTCACATCACACAAAGAAACCCCAAACATAAACCAGCAAAGTGAAACTCTCAATTTGTTCACTGCTTATTGTGTAAAATCCCATATCCTAACACGATTGCTACTTTTCCATATCCCATGAATGATTATAAGCACAGCTTTAAATGAAATGGTGAGCTGCCATTTCAACGTGCAGGCACTTTTAAAACATAAGAGGTGACTAGGTACTATGTGTAAATATCTATGACAAACTGGAAGTAGTCTCTACTTTAGCTCTGAAACTGCCACAGGGACTGTATGTAGCATGAATAAGTTTGGATGCTAGCTAAGAGCTCCCAAATATTGAAAGGGGCAAGTAAAAAAAAATTAGGTAGTTAAACTGTAAATAGTCTAAATCCTATTGCATGTTTTCTTAAGTATCCTAAAAGCAACAGGTTTGCTAGAACTGAACTGAAAACTACTGGGATTAGTAGAGGGCATATTTGAAAAGACCACTGTCTCAAGGATTACTGTTAGGTAAAACTTAGCGTTAAGCACCAGCAACCTGCGTCTGTCTTGTCAGGCTTTGTTACATCCATTCTCTAGAATCCTGTATTTGCTTAATCTACATCTTCTCTAACTCTAGTGAAAATCTAGAATTCCCTGTAAAACTATGTTTTTGTTAAATCCAGGAACCTTAACTCTGTAGTCACAAATTTTCAGACAAAGTTATCATATCATAAATATTCACTTTCCAATTGGTTTGTTCAAGATAATAGGTAACCTAATCCTCCCTTGTGTCTTTCCTCAAACAAAAAAAAGCCATAAAAATATATATATATAAATTTTTCATGCTATCTTAACAGCACCATTTCCAATTTCTGTGTTAAACACTGCCAAACAAATCAGACAATTTGTGGGTCTACAGGTTAACACTGCATCCTGCACACAGGGAGTTCAGCAAGAAGTATATTCATCACTTTGTAGACCTGATCTGCAGGTGTATGGCAAGTCCAATGTCTTCTGAAGACAAGGCTACAGGTGGGGCACTGGCTGTTCCAGTGCTGCAGTAGATTTGACATACCCTAATTTTTCTGGACTACTGCTCACAGAGTTATAAAAAACACGTGTTTTTGACAATGATTTTGCCATTAGCACCCCTGTATCAATATTTACCACACTTCATTTAAAGGATTACTAAAACCTCCACACCCAAACTATTGACCTTTAGCTAGTTATTGACAAGTATGACACCTGCTCTCAGAACTAATTCCATACAGCCCCCTTTCCACAGGAGATTCGCTAAAAGTACTGTCAGGAGGGGGGAGGCTTATCTTCTTTGCTACGGCCAATCCTTTTGTTGTGGGGATTTTGACACAGATAAGGACTTTACTGGCTCTACTGGGAATTAAACAAATTGACTCTAATAGGTTTTAATGTATAATGATTAGTTCATTTATAAAAGATTCTACTCAATCCTCAATTATTCAGATATGGGTCAAGATCAAGGGAGTACATCAAAACAAACCCTGCACCTGCAGAAGAATTCAGATGTTAATTAAATGAGAAACAGATCGATGGGCTCTAACCTCATACAGAGATACAGGAAGTAGTGTATTAGAATTCAGGAGAGTTGGGACACCACCAGTCCATGTAACACTATTTCAAGTAGTATCAGCTGCTTATGCAGCACTTGCTGCTTTTTCCTTTACCAGGCTGCATTAAACAGAACCATGGATCGTGATCCATGATTCACAGCCTGTCATAGGTGGGTGACATTTGATTCTCAAGAAAACATTAATATAAGCAGTTGAGCTATAGATTGATAAATGCATCTTATGCAGAAAAATTCAAGAAAATTAATCATGGCATGTGTGTCACATGACATGTCATTAGGTTGAGATCCACATGCTAGGTTAAGCTTGAGATTCAGCCCACAAGAAACAGTTCAACAAGTCAGAATTGACTGGCTTCATATTAGTTTTTCCACTCATTGTTCATTGAGGCAAAGTAAAAATTTGAAATGGAAGAATATAAATCTTGAATAGAAGAAATTTAAGTAGAAAGGATATCAATAATAACAATACTGAAGTTCTGATCTCATTTGGTTCCTTGATAACTAAAACAGTTAAACCCGAGATGTAATTTTGCCTTCCGGATAGTCTGCATTTCCTTTCCTTCAGCCATTTGTTTTGATTTGGAAGGATAAAAGTAATTTTTTTTCTAACAAGAGGCAGACTACTTAAAATCTGAATTAGCTTTCCATATTAAGAAAAGTGGAAACAAAATTTTCACCAGTGCTGATGTTGTTGCCCAATCGTCTTAAAATATATTAACAAAAGATGAAATAAATTGCTAAAATGTGTAAATAGTTATATGCAAACTAAAGTTATGACTCCTAGTCAAGTCCCAGGTAATCAGTGAAAGGGCCTGAATGGCAAAAATTGGCATAATTGTTAATCTCAAAGGGCATTATCACTTTTTTTTAACATCTTAGTAGTAAGGTCAGGGCAGAAAAATGGTAAAAATCTTAAACAATGAGCATCACAAGCAGGTGTGCAGGTGTTTCAGCCAGTCACTGTCAGGGCTTCCCAGCTGTGAGGCCCTGGAGCAGTGCAGCAGTCCCACACTGAACAGCCCTGTCACTCAAACACCCCTGTGTTGCCTCTGATTTTCATGGCAGCCCAGCTCAGTGCACAGTGGGAGTTTGTTGGCTACAATGCACATGACCCTGGAAGCCTTGAGGCTTTCAGCAATGTGTAGAATAAAAATATACAAAAATATACAAATAGGAAGGGTTTAAGCCTCTCCTATATATAATTTTTCAGAAAACATTTTCTTTGCAAAATTTTTACATTTCACAGTGAAGATCTATCTTGTAGGAAATAAAATCATAAAGCCAACATGTAAGGATTTTTTCCCATGAGGTTGGAAGATACCCTGAGGATTTGGAATATCCACCCTGGAGATGCTGCGACTCAGAAGAGCACTGCCAAAGCAGCTCTCCCTCTGCTTCACTGATGCCTTGCACCTGGACTTGACACCACACCTTGGAGCACCTTCAAATTCTATTAATCAATGCAGTATAATCAATATTTTTTTAAAATAGGGTTAGGTTTGCCACAACTTAAGTATAAATATCACCTATGGACATAAAATCTACAATTAAAAAAATATCATATTAAACTTTCCTGCAATTAGCAAATGCCACCTCCCTTTCCCAATGGATACAAACCATTCGCAGGAAATGAGTGTCTTTTGCCCCATTAATTTTAACCTATCCCTAAGCTTATACAAGGGACTCCATCTAATTATGCTGGACTATTGGCTGGCATAAAGAAATAAAGGATCCCTCCCGTACATCTATGAAACAGGACTGGATTATCAGTTAGAAAATAATCCAAGCAAAATGTCTATGTAAATGCACACACAGCGTCTCCCTAAGAACTGGAACATCAAGACGCTTTTGTGCCACTTCCTCAGTTACACAGAGGCCATTTATTGCACTTCAGCAACAAGAGGGGAGCTGGACAGAACAGAGTAAAAGAGTAAAAGAGAGACAACCCTCGGGCCTTGAGAACTTCTGAGCCTTGTTTGATACCAAAACAAAACTTCACACTGAATTCTGAAAGACAGAAGGAATGAGGAAGGTGTTTTTTATAAATATCTATTATCTTGTGCAAAACCACAGATGTGGTTACTTGTGCTGTTTCACTCAGTATGGGGTACATGTATAGATAGCATACAGCTTAGGTTGCCTATGTAATCTATAGAGCTTCCAGAGTTTGAAGAACAACACGTATTTATGATATGAAAAGAACAGCTCTTAGCTCAGGTAAGCGAGTAAAGTGTGCCAACCCACATATGCTCATGCCCTAAAGCCAGCTGACACCAAGAACATAATCCTGGCAGAATGTGTGAGCACCACAGATTTATGAAGCTAAATGGAATTTCAGGAAATTGTGGGGGTTTTTTAGTCATATTTCATAGAAATTAGCAGCTTTTCAAGCAGTATTTCCCACAGTTTAGATTCTCAGTTGAGTAAACATTTACTCAGATGTTATTTTCAACTGGGATGCTACTTTAACTGTGATACATCTCAGATGTAATACTTCAGTAGTGACAGGATCAACCCTGTGCATCCTGAAGTGAAACAGAATGCTATATGCATCTCTGAAAATCTAATTAAACCCTCAGTGAGGCACTAGACTTTCCTAAATCATGTTTTTCTCCTTCATGCCTTACAATAGAAGATCATTGTTCCTATGGAAAGCAGACTTGTATCTCCATTGACCCAGCAGGCCTGCACAAGAAACCTAAATTGCCTCATAACCAGCTCATGACCTCAGTGCCTTTTAATTATGTGGGTTTCCCTGCAGCCTTTAGTTAACATAGACATGTGGGGTGGGAAAAGGGAAGTCTACAATCCATGTAGAAGAAATACAGACAGGCAGTGTATTTGAACGTACAGATCTTGTATCTTACTTCTGAAGTGTGAACCCTGCAAAAACACAATAGTGATTATTTTCCAACTGCAGTTCTCCAGTTGCTAACCAAGAACAGCCTATTTACACCGCCCCCGCCGTCACTAGAGGGTTCTGCACACAAGCCTAAGCACACCTGAGCCGGGATAGATCATGCACCAGCAGCAGAGGAAGAAACACCTGAAAGACAAATAATATTTGGGCAACTAGTTCATACTGAGCTCTCTGCTGCTGCAGCACAGTCAGGATGCTCTCGGCATGGTCAAATCCCACCTAAGACTTCAGGAAGGAACTTAAGTCTCTCTGACTACTTTCCTTCCTAATAGAAGGTACTGGTATTACTTTTCAGTCCTAGATTCAGACCTAACCAGCTTACTTAAGATGAGTGCGTGCACAGGTAGGTAAATGCAAACAAAATACTGTATTCAAACTTGCTAGCCACAAAGGGGTTTTGCCGAATTGGGGTTGTTTATGGCAAGTTTCATCTCTGTTCTCTCATTATCTAGACACCTTACTGTGTGTTTATTTTTGTTACTTAATTGATTTTTTTCTCTATATTTCCAAATAGAGGCACACATCAAATTAATATTTTCATTTTCCACAGCATTCTTCTGACAAACTATTCTAGTCTAGTTTCATTTATGTACCTTTCATTCCTCTAGGAATCTTAAAGTAGAAACTTAAGAATCTGGCTTTTTACTTTCAAATTGTCCTTATCAGCATTTTTCAAGAACAGGCCTGAAAAATCAAATAAGTCTATCAAAGGCTATAGGTAACCACCTTAAAAACAGATCATTAATATCACAGAGCAAAATTTCTCATGTGTATCTCCCATTTATCCTTTTACAATGGCTTAACACTTTGTTAGTTTACAATGCTATCCTGTTGTGTCTGTATTTAACAAATATTTTGTATTAAAAAATAGTAAATATCATTAGTGATCCAAGACGTAATTTTTTTCCCCTGTTAGGGCCTAGAGAAGGTTATCCATTATTTCCATCAAAATCATCGTAACAGTTTTCAGTCATGTGTTTCTTGCTTCCTTGCTCTGTGGACCACACTTACTGCTGGGCTGGGAGTGACTTCAGTTCCCCTGCTGGGTTTCCTGACTGGAGGATGTTGTTCTGCTAACCATGGGCAGATAGCCCCCTCTGCCAGCAAGTGGCAGAAACTCTCTGCATTTTAAAAAGCTATTTAATTCCAAAATCCACACCTACATTAATTAATGATTTTTAAAATCAACATCAATTCTCTCAAAAAGTTCTAAAGAGTTTTGATTACATTTTACTCCCTAAGCTATGGCAACCACTGTTCTGAAAACACTCACAGGATCTCAGTCGTTTGTGCAATGCAAGGCGGCTGTCACAGAGTACCTGTGGTGACAGGATCCTTAAAGCTTTCCCCTGTCCCAAATGCAGGCATAATATTTAAACAAAGCCGCAGACACATCAATAATGAAAATCTGGTGAACCACTTACTCTTGACTCTTATAGGAATGTTGAATGCAGAATATCCATTAGTTTCCTGACAACATGGATTATTTATAGGCAAGTCTGATAGCACCACCTATTATTAAGGTTGCTCAATACTTCCTATTATATGACCCCTTGTTTCAGTCTTTTTATACCTTTGCCACCTGGGATGAATATTGCATACTGATGCCTTCCTTCAACAATTCTTGTTGAAAGTTCAACCTTCCAAGAGCAAGGTTATTGAGAAATGCAATGTTTTTGTCCATGTTCTTCAGGAATCTGAGAACCTTACTGAAATTTCTTGTAATCTCTTATTCTGCAGGAACCTGAACTTTAGCAGAACAGAGCCTGTGATTTGTGTCTGCATGTAAGAAAATCTCCCAAATATAGACAAGTTACAAGCACCTGAAGGGGAAAAAACAAACCAACCATTTTTCATATAAACATCAGAAAAAAAACCAACCAAAACACTGAAGACCTCACTGCCACCGAAGAGTTGCTATTTATATATCAATCATTCTACTTAATAGGCACACGCGTTCTAGTCCAAGGCTGGAGGGGGGGGAAACAAGGCTTGTTTATTTGGTTTTTGTTTGTTTTCCTGGAATGGTTGTTCTGTGGTGTTCAAAAGAAACAAGTTAGTGTAGTGCTGGACTTGAGCACATTGCCTGAAAGCAGTGTGTTGCACTACTAACACTGCCACTGTTTTCAGTGACGATGTCAATTTACCTACTGACAGAAAAAAGCCTCTCTCTGTTATCTGCTGCTTCTATCCTGAGAAGTCTTACTCTGCTACACAGTCTCTCTTTCCAACTTGTGTCTACCTTTCTCATCAAGATAAAATAAAAGCGTTTAAATAGTGGAACAACCCATCTCTAACTGCAAACGGAAAACTTCTGGGTTTTGGGTCAATTGAGTCATTGCTCCTGTCTGGGTCTTTTTGCAATTGTTGGTTTCAATGCTATAAGGAATGAAAGTGACAACAGCAACCCGGGACAGTTTCTGATGCTACACTAAAAATTTTCCAGATTTGGCAACAAGGGATCATCCACCTCAAAGCCAGGCAGCAGGCTGTTGTGCTGGGGTCATATCACCCGAATTACAACTTCTTTTAAAAAGATGTGCATGTTTACAGTCTACTGCTGGCATGCAGGTCTCATTGAGCCAGATTTTCACGTCAGGCATATGCAGAAACATAAGAATAAATAGTTCCTGGCATAAACACCGTAGAATATAAAACAACTAAGAGATCTAACCCATCTAGGGAAGTAAAAAGAAACAGGCTGTGATTCCTCGTGCACTGTTCTGATAATGCAAATCATAGTTCCAGTACAATCACAGCTCTGTTGCCTTCTGCTCCCATGAGGAAGAGGTGATCTGTATATATATATGCTCACCCCATAGAGTCACTGCTAGAAAATGAGAAGAGCCAAATACCACAGCACTCTAATATTTACTTCAAATCACAAAAAACAATCTCCAAAGAAAGCTCCAGCACTAGAAAAGGATTAAATTCTCTGCTTTAAACATACCTCTCGCTATGCTTCCAAGAGTCAGGAAAATAGACCTGAGCCAAAGAATTAGATAGAAAGTCAGTACAGCCCCAAACATACCAAACTTCTGGGTAGCTTAGTTAGAACATACCTATACAGGCATGAGCAGCACAGAAGAAAACTGGGGATGCAGAGGCACGTGGAGTGGTTTGTATATCACACCAGGGTGACAGTAATCTATCAGGGAAAGACCAGCCTGCTGTTCCCGTTCAGGAAAGTAATCAGGTCACTTTTGCAATGCAGTTGGCCTTTACTGGCCTGCTGCCTGTGCTGGAGTCATCCAGCTGTCAGAGCACCATGCTGCTCCTGCTGCAGCCGTTCGTTGCTGCCAACTCCTGAATTACTGGAAAATTACTTGGCAAAATGACATGTGGGTAAAAAAAGAGAATCCCAGAATTTCCCCCATCACAGATGAAAAGGAATATTCCATTGCTATCTGTGATCTCCACTGAAGAAATTTAACTCACATTACGTCATTTGTGTATCATCGTTTTTAACAGCTCTTATATTAGATGAATAAAAGTAAAGTTGTGGAAAACTGCCACAGGTGAACTAAAGAAATATGAAAGTTTGTGCTAAATGAATGCACTAGTATGCCAGACTTTATGGCTTGTGCTGCTTTCCTCTGCCCAGTTTCATTCCAAGTGGAAAATCAGTTTTCAGCATTTCCTAAGTATTTTGGAGACTAGCAGAGGTTAAAGCAGGGAATGGAATACATGCCTCAGGCAATGTAGCCTGAACTTCGTTTTTGTAAAAAATCCCCACAGCAAAGTTTGATTCTCCAACTAAAATGGCCCAAAGACTGAGATTTGTAGGTCAGCTTGAGTTCGTTTGTTTTTAAGACTGTGGACCCATATTGAACTGCAGTAGAAAATGAACAATTAAATGGTGTTTCTCTTAAGAATGCACAACTCTAAGTAAATTCTACCAGCCTAAGATTTCAGCCAAATAATCCCCTTTTTAGAAGGCACCGACAACTACTCTTTTTTTTTTCTATAATATTTCTACTATGTTATTTATCATCATTTTCACTACATTGCTACAGAACATTTAGGAATGTTTATCTTTCATTACTTTTTATGCCTTCATCTTTAAAATTCTCTTCTGTAGTAAATGGAGACAAACCCAAAAGACCTAATAAAATGTTTAACCTTATAAAAGGATCTACAGGAGGAAGTCATTCATGTTTAGGCTTTTATTCCTTAGCTGATCTTTTACCAGATCTGTAAAAGAGAAACATACTACTTTTTATACACTGTCATTTTTATTGTCAAATATTCACAGAATAATAAAGGCTCAAAACTGTTCTTCAGAAGTATTTCAATGTTTCTAACAGTTTCACCCAGAAAACATAACAGAGGTCAGCGTCCTTTTGTGATGTGTTAGACAGATAAATGACAAAGACAGCTTCTACCAGAGAACTTACAATCAAGACATCAGGCATGACATCAACAAACAAGGGTGGAAGAGAAGCAAGATAGAATGAAAAATAAAGCAGCCAAAGTCAAATGAAGATATCCTTGGGTCAATAATTTTGCATGAGCCATTTTCAGGGAAGTTGTTAAATGCGCTACCCCAATAACAGTACCTCTAGTCTCTTAAGTAAATATGTAGCATGAACACCTTCACAATCCTAGCAACACAGCAGGTATGAACCAATGTTCTGGGAAGAAGAACAGAACATGGTAGAAAAGTTATGCATAATATTAAGTTACTTTGCTTAACAATGTACGTAAAATTTGGGGAATTTTGAGTTCCTGCTTAACGCATAGATTTTCTTACACCTTTACCTAGGCATATCTCATGTTCATGTATCTCATACATGTTGTCATTGTACTTTCAAAGAATCTCATCAAGTTGGGAACATACAAACAAGTAAAAAGGAAAAAAAAATAAAATCAAAATGTCTGGATTGTTTTATCACAGGCCACATTCAGCATAGTGCAGAAAACATTAAGTTCCCCAGACAAAAGCATATAAACCAGAACAGTCATGACAAAAAACAATGAAGTCATAAGCAGACTTTTCAAAACTTCCATGCTACAAGCAGCTCAGAGAAATTTTTCACAAACTCTCTGTAACAGTTAAGTCTCTTTTAAGGAATATACCTCCAGAGTGACACAAAGGACAAATAGAAAGGTACCTGCAGAGACCTACAGAGAGTGTGAAGAAGAACCTACAGAGACCTACAGAGAGTGTGAAGAAGAATCCAGCAGAGGAGAGCTTCAAATTTAGCATACATTGATAAATAACTCCTGTCATATACAATATGCCCTTATATATTTTATATACATAGGAAGTTTACATACTAATGTTTGCATGATGGTAAATCGGAGGACTGCTTCATTAGATTTGAAGGAGCACTTCTCCTCAGGCCAGGCCTCTGGTTTGACTCAGATTGAATTACAAAGCTAAACAGAACAGGAAGGATCTGTGCTCCTAATTCTGTTTGATAGATCTCTTTGTCATTTTCAGATGCCAGATTGAAGATAGCTGCCTCTTCCTTGGCAAAGAACAGCGCTTTTAAGCTCCAGGCTATCAGAGAGAGCAAGTGCCTAGAGTACGTGCACAGACTGACAGGTGCATTAAGATGTTTCCTGCTGTTTCTTTAAAAACTTATGGCAACCTGCTCACTATTAGCCTTCTGTAGTTGGAGGCAGTTAAATTGGGTGAGATGAAGTATAAGTCACAGCTAAAGGTGCTCTGGGCTGTAGCGCAGCATAGTAACCACACACCTCTGCAGATGTGCTGACTGAGGAAGTTATCCTACGGGAATAGGAGCAAGGTTTAGCAGAGATGTTGCAGAATGATTAGAAAAAGCCTACAGGAAATTAGTTTTCTCCCATTCTATCTGAATCTGAGGTGTTTCAAAGGCACCTCATTGTCATAATTGTTTCATGTTTAGTTACGGTTATTGAAAGCTCTTCTCCTAATTTGCTGTACAATTCTCAAATTGCTGATTAGGGAAAAAATAGATAAAATGTGAAGACAGGTCTGAGAACATGTGGAGCCCATTAACAGAACAAATTCATAGCTTATTTTCTCTTACCCATATTTAGCATTTCTAGGGGGCTTTTGATTTCTGCAATTTAGCAGGTGCAAGCTGAACAAATATAAAACAGACAAGCCAACGTACAGGCTTCCACACACAAAACTACCAGTTAAAGTAAATGCAATGCCATCCTCACTATGGAACCACTGTACCTCAGACATGCAGTTAAAACACCACAAATTCTCTCCCCTACATCATGTTTTCTAATATACTAAGCAACAACATTTAGAATAAAAATAACAAAGGCAGAAGGTTTCAGGAGTTTTCAGGGAGCTGGTAACCAACTGCTATCCTGCTTCATTAATAAGGGATACACAGGTCCCTGGGGCTCTCTGGAAATGAAGCCTTAGAGATTTATGATACACTATGACAATTAACAACATGTTGCTCTTGCACAGGACCCTTCCCCAAAGAGGGATACATTGAAGAGAGGTAATATTAAATATATTCACAGACCCTCTAGAGGTAAGGTCAGTATTATTCCCATTTGACAAGATTTATATAACCTAAAAATTATTGAAATAATAATACCTAGTCCTCACTGAGCATTTTTCAAGGATTTCAAAACACTTCAGAAATGAAGTCTGGTATTTCTGTAGATAGAGGAACAGAAGTTTGCTCAGGCCAAAGCTGAGAATCTAGTTCTGACCTTATTTGTTCAATTTTCTAGTCTCTATCCTTGACAAATCTTACTGTAAGTAAATCTATTCACTATGTCTTAATAAAGCCTTAATTTTTCTGAATATTTATTTTTAATTACTTATGACAATTATCATGCAACATTGACTTAGGAAAACTCATAAAAAAGTAAGGTGCTCATATTCAAGAAACTATGCATATAAGAAGTAGCACTAAAACATTTGCAGCTGCTGAAGAAAGCTCCTTCACTTGTCTATTTCCAGTCAGTGAGGCCAAAGGAGTACATACAGAACAATATGTAAAACATCCATGAAGTGGTATGAATAAATAAAAATGGACAAGTAATGGAAACAGGGAATTCCCAAATTCACATCAGCGTGTAGCTGTAATCTCCCATGAGGGCCACCACAAGTGCTGGGGGGACTCCTGACCATGGTGGAGGCATATCAGTCACAGGGGAACCAGCTGACAGAGCTCACATGGCAGCCAGGCTTTGAGACAAAGCACAGAAGCACTGGAGAGCAAGATTGGCTGGGTGACCTCCAAAGGAAGAGAAAGATGGGTTTGTGCTCTGCAGAGTAATTTTGTTAAATGACTTAATCCCTTCTTAGACTTGAACCATTTGTGGAGGAGATTGTTAGGGGGTTTTACGGCAAAGTGCAAAAAACATGTTGCAAAGGAGAATATTATTGGGAATTTGACCTTTCCTTTCTCTAAATCATTCGATCATTTCAAATGAGGTTAGTCATATAATCTGGAAAAAAACTGATTTAGATGAACCGATCTGTTCTGCCCTAATCTATTTGTGATGATTTCAACTCTTTTGAAATACATGCGATTTCATCTTCAAAAAAAAACCCTCAATAAGGTCAACTAGCCTCCACTACAAGATCCTGAGGCTGTGATAGAGCCATCTGAGACAACACATCAAAAGTAAGTCCCAAATTTCAGCTTTACACTTAGCTAGACCACTTTGAGACCCACAGTGCACCTGAGTTTTTTTCTTAGCTTTTTTCTTTTAGTTAGCTTATCTGTATGGTTTTTGTAATCCAACTGACCAAGTGGCCACACATAAATAGTTTCTAACAGAAAGGAGGGTAGCTAGATGCAGGGGAATAGATAAAGGCAAATAATTATTAATTTTCAGAAGATAAATACCTATTTAGATATTCTAGAGATTTGTTTTGGCTCAAAATTTGTATGGAAATTTTTTAGGCATTAATTTTCCCGAGAAATGCTGGCAATTCACACAAACAGGAAGCAAAGGGCAATATCATTTCACAGATCTTAGCTAACCTTCTCATGTGCTGGGCAAGTATATGACATTAGTCACTTGAGAAGACCAGGAAGGACTCTAGCATTCTATACAAGGTAAAGACAACAATTGTGTTTATTTTCCTAGTCCGCATATATTTATTCAAATCACATTATCCAAAGTAAGAGAATTCCTATATCTCCTATTAGAAATGCTGTTCGTTTATATTCCACTAAATTACCATTTTTAACAAGTGAGCCTATAGGGTATCATAGCATTGTGTTGTAGTTGGAGGCCCAAGGAACTGCACAAGCACAATTCCTACAGTGACTGCATGGCAATTAGGCATATGTAACAGTGCAAATAGTGCGTGGACAAGGACTAGATGAAGTCATGTACTACATTACCGTTATCACTTGAAAAACGTTAGATGTTTATTCCATTATGTAAAATCCTATAAGTAGTAAAATAGCTTGTACCTCATACAATCTGAAGCATCATTCCTTAACCTGCTTTAAACTTTCTTGCCACAATGGTTTCCTCAATAACTTAATTCCACTTGCTGTGAATTTCTTTATGATGAAAGCAAATAAAACTCTGTTTTTAAGTTGTGATTTTTTTCCATTCCTTGTTGCTGCTAAATTTAAAACTGCCTAATGAAAAATTGGTCAAACATATTTATTCAATGCTGAAAAGTAGGCAGAAATCCATCTAGCTGCTTGTGGTTTATTATTCAGATGTCTTCACAGACAAACCAAGCAAGCAGAACTCCCTGGAAAATAAAGGTTATTTGGCTGTGATTAGTAGCCATTTTCCTTAATAATTGGCTCTTGTCAAACTTGACTCTATGTACTGTGACAGGAATAACTGGGAGCCTTGTTATGGAGGGAATGGCAGATGTCACTTCTGCACCAAATATTTTATTATTACAGTGGGATTTGTATCTCATATGCAGTGCACACCATTTCTGATTGTATTTCCATTGTTACTTTTCCAGCCTGAAATAATATACAATTTTAAATTTAATTTAGAAAAAGGGTCGGGAATGGCTCTAGATGGAATTTGAGAAGTTTAATCACTTAATATATCATGAGAAAGTGGAAATTCATTACCAAATTATTGAAAATATCATAGCTAATCTGTTCTGCAAAGAGATTCATCAAGTACTTCAGTGGAAAAGTACACATCTCTATTACAAGTTTTCTGCAATGTGCTAGTACACTGGGACTTGGCATGCCTGCCTTTCTCATCTAATAAAAAAAGAGATGATTCATTGATAATTGAAATGATTCCTAAAGTAAATTGCAGCCTCTGCTGTGCTTTGGTATTTGTAAGTAGTAACTGGAAACCATTGTGTTTTTGCCATGAAAGAAGATAATAGTTATGCTGTAAGTCAAATACTTTTGCACAGCACATCAGTGTTAGTGAGGGGCTCCATGCACAAACAAACACTGCACTCAAACATAATTGCTGTCCTGTGAAAGCTGGCCACAGTCCCATACTAGTGAACAAAAAGGCAAGAAAATGCAGTGTCCTGCAAGAATAAAGTTACCATTGGTTCAGGAAGTAAGTCTGAATGGTCATCTTCACCTTTATTTGTCTCTGTTTTGGTTTTTAAATCTGTCCTTTGGACAAATTCTGGTTTTGTCTATTGGTTACAGTACTAACGTTAGAGACTTTAAGAGAGGCATTAGAAAACCAGTTCACTATATTAAATGGAAGACATTAATTTGACTAAGTGTAAGTAAAACAGTGCTTGCCAGCAGGAGTGAGAGAAATCCTGCACTGTCAGATGCCACAAGAGATTCTTCTGCCAAAGCCCTCCAAAAAGATATTATGTTAAAAACACCGAATCATCAAAAGCTCACACTGGCAAATCAACACTCCCTGTTGAACCATTTCTGTCCCAAGGACACCTTCTTCTGCCCATGAAAGCAGCAGCTCTATACGTGTTAACCCCTTGCAAGATATCACACAGTAAGCAGTAAGCAGGAAACAGAAATATCTCACAATGGGATATAGCATACACTTAATTTCTAGACTGTGCTTTCATTGAATGAGTTTCATTCTATGTTTCATTAGTATGTTTTTAATACAAAGCTATGGATTCACAGTTAGTGCAAACTCAAAACCTATGCAGTTTGTCCATTTATTTGTGCTGAAGTTGGACCAGAATCAATACACAAGACTAGTTGAGATAAAATCTGATCCACCATCCAAGGATTACAAGCAATATATTTTAAGTTTCTGAAATAGAAGAATGAATCGAAATTCTTGACCGTTCTGCATCTGGATTTGAATTTCATGCATCTTTTACAGTTTCCAAACAAAGCTAATGGGTGCTGCTGTGACTCACATTAGCCATCATACCACATTAAAAAAAATGCCCTTCAAGATTAAGTGCCTGAGCAAGAGGGCAGACTGCATCCCCTGCAAACTCAATTCCTTCTTCTTTTGATGAATGTTATCACTTTCTTTATTTCAGTTTTATATCATTATATCCACCTGATCAACAGAAGCCCATTTCAAACCAGATCATAACTGTGACCCATTTTTCTTATGGAACAGTGAGAATGAGCATTATGAATTAAATTCAGACTGCATCACACTTTCAAAATGACCTAAACACTCACATCCTATTGTTCTCATTACCTCTTTCTCCTTTTCTTTCCAATCAGTACTTTTATGAAATATGATTCATCACAAACCAGAAGTGTGGCATACTCAAAGTTGCCCGAAATGTGCAATGCAGTAAATCTCATCCTGAATATAACACATTTTTGCATTACCAGACATGCACACCTGCTGCTGAACAGTGTGAGAGATACACAAGGCCTACCTAAAACAAAAGGCTAGTAATCCTGACCAAATCAAGTACTCAGGATTTTTTCATCTTTCACACTGATTTGGTGAAAATAAGCCCCCATTTTAAATATTATATATAGAATTCTGTATATGTCTAAGTATATTTTTCTTCTTTTACTTGAAACTGTTTGCCATGTTCATCAATGCAGGCAGTAAGGTATCAAAGACTTCCTGTATGGCCATGCTAGCACCAGGAGGAAAGAAAAAGAAAAATTAACGCCATAAAAGCCAGCCATGAAATGCAGAATCAGAGAACAATTTCAATTGGAAAAGGCCCCTGTTCAGTGGAGTTCTGAGTATTTCTGCAGATGGAGAGTCTACCACCTCTGTGGGCACCTGTGTTAATATCTGGCTATTTTCACAGAGATATTTTTTTCTTTTTCTTAATATCTCCCAGGATTTTCCCTTGTTGCCATCTGTGTCTGCTGCCTCTCATCTGGCTCTGTCTTCCCTGCTTCCCTCCCGTTGGGTAGCTCCAGCCCTGCAGATGAGCCAGAGCCACTCCCCAGCCCAGCAGCAACACCACACAGCACCTGCACAGCTTAATCCATCCTACAGCAATGCAGCAGTGGCTGTGAAACGTCTTGTGAGTCAGATATTCTCTTCTGCCTCTTTCTGCTTTCTTTTATAGACAGTCCTCACTGTCAGCACCTAATCCAGTTATAGATATTTGAATATATTAATCTTGCAGGAACAAGAACAACTTATCTGGCACAGGCCCAGAAGTTCAAGCGTGTATCAACTTCTGAATCTGAACCACATGCCTGTATTCACTATTTCTAACAAGACTTAAAAAAATTGGACTCCCTCCTAAGTATCTCATAAGCATTTTTTTCTAAAATCAAACCTAGAACAAAAAGACTATGATATAAATTGGTAGAAGTATGCTAAAAATTAGACCAGCAAATATTTCCAAACCTTTGAGAACACGTTTTATTAAAACCTAATTTTTTTAATTATTTAATAAAATCTTCATTTATTTATCATTCTTGTTCAGATTAGAGGCTCAGCTCTGACATTTTCTGTGAACTTCCTTTTCTGTTTCTACCTCAAATTTCATGATATCACAAGAGACCAGATTCAGACCAGATGTTATCAGGTAAAAATCAACCGAATCCTTCAGTGAAGAAGTTACACCAGCTTCCTATAGGACTGAATTTAGCTCCATAAGCTCTTGCCGGCAAAATGATGGTGCTGTCTGCCCAATGCAACCAGACAGAACCATCCTACTGTGAAGAGTGTCTTCACTGAGGAACACTGGATTTCCTTCAGCAGGAGCAATATCCCCTGGATCTCTATGTGGGCAGCAGCATGCCACTAGAGCCAGTTAAGGTAACAGGCTCTGTATAAACAGATTACCTAACAGAAATTTTTTGCCAAAATTGCTTTGCCATTTACAATATATAACTCTAATGTGTTTTTAGTACTGCAGTAAGTGAATAAAAATCTAGAAGAAGCAAATCTAAAAACTTTGAGTAAATAACATTTATTTTGAAATATTCCAACACATAACAACCTTTGTAACTGTGACAGTAAATATCCTATAGGTCTGGCATTAGATAGTAAATGAAGTACTAAGCACATGAAAACATCAGCATAGCATAAGTGAGGGTTTTGTACAACAGGAATGTCCATGAATTTTTTCAGTGGGAAGAAGTTACAGCTTTCCATATGGTCCACTTGAACTGAACCAACCCCCACAATGTGCATTGCGGAAAACAAACTCAATTGCTAAAACAGCTGTACTCCAGCTTTCATTAATACAATTACCTAAGTCAGTTGTACTATATTACTTATCAGCATCTGCACAACACCTCAGTGAAAAATACATTTGCTAAAACACACAAGCCTTAACCCACTTTCCATGAGGCAAGGGGGAGGTGCTCTCTCCTGGCAGACTGCAGGGCTCATCTTGGCCCCACCGCTGCTCTCACACCAGCTCTGATGCCCTTGACAGGGTGAGTAGCAGCACTGCTTCCCTGTTGTTCAAGCCTCACCTGTCCCTCTGCTAACCCCATCTGCACCAATAGCAGCTATTTGGGGGGTTGCAAAGAGCTGCAAAGCTAACAAAATAGCCTAGTTTGAAAATAAACAGCTCAAGAGGGCAGTGAACTGCAGACTGTCAGCAGGAAAAGTGGCTGAGAAGCAGGAGAGGGGGATTTTCCCTTTTGCACCTGAGAAAATGCAAGCAAATCAATGCCTTCGTGTTCTCCAAGTCAACCAAGGCCAGCTCAACAGAAATGGGTTCAAGAACACTCATATATCGACACCCCAGATAAGAAATCTATCTGCAGCTCTACTGAAAAGCGCATAAACTGAGCGTAACCTCTGTTCAAATAGCAACATACCTGAACAAAAGCCTTAAAACCCTGAAAGCCACAAAAATAAAAAATAACAGCTATAAATGTAATTCCAGAATTACAATTCTGAGGTGTATACATATATATACATAAAATTAGAATTGTGGCTGTCAAATAAAACACTTCAAGTACTAGCACCTTAAATATACATTGTAATATTGATTACACGCTGTAAAAGAATATTATTTTTTTAAGCAATTCAGATCCTCAAACAAATGCAGATAGATTTTTTTTATTGAAAAATAAACCAAAGTTTGATCAGCATTTTTCAAATTTGCCCCCACTTTGGCAAATAATTTTTATTCAGAAAGGGGAAGTAAAAAGGAGAAATGTCAAAGTTCTACTGTAATATTTTCAAAATAAAAACCTGAAGCATTGTTTCAAGGCCAAATTTACTTCAGTTTAAACACCTGAAAAATTAAATATTATAAAATATTTATGTTTTGATTAAATATTTTAAATAAATATCCTATTAGTTTTCATTAAACCTTGCATTTTAAATCCTTTCATGTCAATGTAAAAAATGTTTTATTAATATGTTTTATTGGCAAGGAGGAAAGTCCAAAAATTATTATTTCCTACATATATGGAGAGGTTTTTTGCAGCATACTTGGCCAAAAATTACTCTTATCCTTCTCCCCCCCCACTGTTATTTAACGACAATTTTCAACTTCCTGCATTCTCAGAAAATTTCTCCTAAACACATCACCAAAAATATAGAAAACAGCTTAATTTTAGGTGATGATACAAATACAACCTGGGTATTAAAGTATAACAAAACCGACTAACAGAAATAGGAAGCACAAAATGCTCTCAGATGTATGCAGTACTTTTATTGCTCTACAGAATGAAAGGAGGCCCAGGTCTATAAACTCTCATCCAGATGATGTTCTCAAATCAAGCATAATTTTTTTCTTTAATTTCAACAAGAACAAGCCTAGAGCTGAACAAAATTAGAAATTATGGACTTGATGTAGATAAAATTATCTGGCAGCTGTTATGTGGAAAATTATAACAGATTATTGCAGTGGTACCCAGAGGCCTTAAAATCCTTGAATTTATTAAAACATTATGAAGAGATAAGAATTGCAGTCAAAGCCTTGGAAATTAAATTTAGACACAGCAAACATTCAGTTGTTTGAGTCCCTACCATGTGTTTCCCACTCATTTTCAAAATAGAAGAAAAAAGGTTTACATTCACTTCTTGGATGGCGTAAACAGCCACAGAAGTCAAAGAAACCATGCTGACCTACGCAGCCAGCTTATACACTTTTCATATGGAAATACTCTATTTGCTTTCTGAATGTTTTCATTTTTAATGAAAAGCTACAGTACAAGGTACTGTGTTCCGTGAGCTATCTTAAATGAACAAAGATTAGCCCTGTTTTATTTTGTCAGCATGAAGATTAAATGTGGTATAAAATTTTAAGATATATATATATAAATTTAAAAAAAGAATATATATATATATATTAGAGCAGAGCTCATCTATGTCCTACCAATAAAAATATGGGACAGAGAGAGTTCTTTTACTGCTCTCATTTCCATACACAGCTCATAAGGAGTCCTCAGATAAAATATCTGTATGTTCCACCACTCACAGAAGATCCTGTTTTGCCATCCAGGCTACCATGTGGTATTCACCCATATGGTAGACATCTGGGGAGGGTAACATCTTAAACCACTGCTGCTCAATTCACTAAACCTGACAGTTGTGTGTTCACAATGTGTAAAACATGGAAGATAATTCTTTCTTTCCTTTGACTGTCTGCATGGATTATAAATCCTTCATGGCAGATTTTCTCTCCGAGTGTCTCCCTGAAAGCATCTGCTCACATAGTAGGATAAGGCCTGCAGGACTGTTCAGGGCTTCCGGGCATCAAACTACAACAAGCTAGATAAGATATGGATACATTAATCTTCCTAATTTCAGATTATAAATGCAGATTTATGTTAGACTGATTGGACGTGGGACTTTGCATGCATGTACCAAATACAGGTGCTTCACGTCCCCGTGAGCTGAACACAATCCCTTGACAAAAAACTTTACAAAACAAAACCAGGCATGTGCAAAGTAAACACAACAGGCAGCTAACACCTAATGAAAAATTTGCCAGAAACATCACTGAGAATAATATCCAGAGTCTATTTAGTCCAAACAGTAATCTTTCCTAGGATTAGTCTAGGTCCTAATTATCTTACTTAGCTTCCCTTTTACTGGCTTGTTTCTGTTCATTTCTGTTACCATCAACAGCAGAAGCCATGTGGCACCATTCTCATTGCCACATCATTATTTGTTGCAGCAGAAATACAGCAATAAGCAAACAAAAAACCACCTCTACTTTTTTTTACTTGAAAACACTTCTACAGAGGGAGGCAAAAAACCACAGAAGAGCCCCAAAGCAATTTAGTCAATGAATATAACTGCTATCAGTTACCACATTGGAAATGTTGTGGGAGGTTTCCTGGCCTGTTTGTAGATGTGCGTGTTTGTTTTTACAAGATTCTCCTCCAAGAACAAAACAGCAGCAAGCCTTGTGTCTCCCTGTAGAGTTGATTGTATTAGATCATTTTATCTTACTGATGGAGGGGAGAGACAGGCTGGGTGTGATGAATGGCTATTGTTATAGCCTACCTGACCATCCTGGCGCCCACCCAGGCACACAGCCTGATGGCAATCAGGTAGCCTGACTCACATGATATTTGACAAAGGATGGGTCAAGATCCTCCCCATCTGTTATCAGGAAAAGCCTTCTGTCTAGTTGCAGCAATACTGCAGTGTTAAATCTACCACTGAAAAAATGCGTGGAAATAAGATGTGCAGTTTATATGTTTCTCTACTGCTGTATTTACATGATTAAAAAAAGAAAAGGAAGCACTTGCATTGGAATAAGTGGCAGCTTCTTCTGTACAGCACAGACTAGAAAACATATATGCTTAAAACAGATAGTATTCTGTATCGTTGCCAACACAGTCAAATGTGAACACCTACAGTTAGACACCCATATCTATGCTTAGTTGCCTAAATTATGAGCCTGTTATAAAACTTAGGTAGAACTAACCCATGAGGAAAATTTTAGAAGATACCACAGGATTTAACACAAATCCTAGTATCTGGCTGCATCTGTTATATGTAGCTGCAGCTTGGAAACTCAAATGGGAGCATTTCTGTTGGTAAAGAAAAAATTCCAGCAACTGAAAACTGCAAGCAGGAAACTACTAATACATTAGGTAAAACAGTTCTCCTTCCTCTAATAACATGAAAAAAAAAATACAGAACAATAAAGCAGTAAGTGAATCTGCAAGACCAAGCAGTATTTTAGTTTTGGATCTTCTAACACAAATATCCAGGGACATCTAAGCAGCTTTTCCAACTGCAATGATAACCCTGCACCCTTCTGGAAAAAGTACTGATGTACTAGACTAGATGATGCATTTCCATTTATTCACATAACCTGTGACTTAAACAAATTCTAAATAAAGCACCTTCCATATTCAGGGGTAGAGTCACACCTAGCTCATGTGTATCATGGCAGTATATTAATCTTACTATATATGGGAACTGCATACTTCCAGGCAACTGTTCTTGCCTTCACTAAAAAAAATAACGTAAAGTTTTTGCTACTCTCTTGTATAGGCTTCAACATTTGTCAATTTAACAATTTTAGTAGAAAACAATTTATTACAATAATATCCATTAATATTTATTACTAAATATTATCCTTTTTTTTCTGTAGAGTGTTATTTTGGATATATTAGACAGGCACGTACTTTCCTGCACTTAAAGCTGGCCTTGTTGCTAGGCAGCAAACAAGAACACCACCACACACTTTGGAAGATCTCACCAAATAAACCTTCTACTTTTTTTTTGACCCAAGCTCAATATTGATATTTCTCTTTAAGAGTTTTGTAGGTGCTTTGGACTTCGTTCACTTATAACTTCAGGATCTCTCTTTCTTTTTATTCCAGAAAGCCATATGCAACTATTTCCTGTCTCTGCAGGCAGAGGACAAAGCTGATCAGCTGCAGAGTTTTATTGATAGTGAGCTCAGCCAACAAGCAAAGTCTGTTCATCAACTGTACCTCACACAATCACAACCACACGTAATATCACTGGACAACTTTCAGCAAAGCTAAAATCCCCCATGAAGGCACACAGTAGCCAGCAGGCTGAAGGGTACAGGACCTGAGCACAAAGCTTGTTTCCTATAGAATAGAATGGAATTATAGAGTCATTGAGGTTGGAAGAGACCTTCAAGATCATCCAGTCCAACCACCTACCTACATCACCACTAAACCACATGACCCAGCACCACATCCAGATGCCTCTAGAACACCTCCAGGGACAGTGACTCCACTGCCTCCCTGGGAAACCTATTCCAATATCTAGTCACCCTTACAGTGAAAAAAATTTTCATAATCTCCAATCTGAATCTCCCCTGCTGCAATTTAAAGCCATTTCCTCTCACCCTTCCCCTATGGGCATGGCAGAAGAGACCGACCCCCGCCTCACTACAACCTCCTTTCAGGGAGTTACAGACAGCAATGAGGTTCCCCTTGAGCCTGCTCTTCTCCAGACTGAACAACCCCAGCTCCCTCAGTCGTTCCCCATAAGACATGTTTTCTAGTCCCTTCACCAGCTTTGTTGTCCTTCTCTGGACACACTCCAGCATCTCAATGTCTTTTTTGAAGTGAGGGGCCCAAAACTGAACCCAGCACTCAAGGTGCAGCCTCACCAGTGCCGAGTACAGTGGGACAAACACTTCCTTATTCCTGCTGGCCACACTGTTCTCTGTACCATCGCTGGATGGCCAAGATCCTGATTCTCAACCCTTGCAGTGTTAACAGTTGAATTTAGTAACAGTTGGGGGTGAAGATTGGACCTTATTTCAATATATAACTGCACAGATGCTTCCAGAAGTTTCATATTGTGATTATACTGCACAGCATGATGTAGGTGCTTATGTATGGCACTGCAGTGATTCGGGTATTGTATTGTAATAGCGCTTTGGTACAACCAGTGGAGTAAATCTCTAGCATGGAACCATACTGTGACACATCCGCAGAGTTGTCCAACACAGCTTTATTGTCCTTTATGAATTATTACAGTTAAGAGACAAATAACTTCTAGCAAAGTCCGTAGTGATACACAGTATGTCAATGAATATCCTTGTCATTTGCTACTGATTGTCACGCAGTTTGGCTCAATGAGAAGTGGCATATTTAAATAAGGACTTTGAACTGGATTTTTCTTTCTTTCATTTCTATAGTTACAGCTGGAGCAAATCCCCATGCTACACCAACAGAAACAGTGACATACTATTGAAAAAACCCTGCCTTTTCCCACACAATGCAACATGAGGTATGGTATCACCACTGGATACTGGACAACAGTAGGTTTTGTGCATTTGTGCTGAGTGGACCATAGGTCCTCCAGATCTAAGTAGGAATGTTATACACCTACTTTACACTTTGTAGGTGAACACAAATGCATAATGCTTAAGGCAATGGAGAAGTGCAAACCCATACAGCCAGTAAACATGCAAGAGCTAAGAAACTTGAATAGTTAGGCTAGAGAACTATATGAAAATGGGTAAAACAGCTCTTGTCAATCTAAATTACTTAATATCAGAAAGTCTTTTTGTTGTACAATTAGAATTCATATGATTCATAAATCTGCCCTTAATTAACATAATTCTGTAAAAAGACAATAAAGACTGATTATACAAACATTTCTCCTAATATTTTCCACTAAAACAAAAACCTAAGGATCAATTTACGTATCATAAATCATATATGTCACTTTACAAACACACAATTTTACTGCACTCAGTATGGCAATTTCAATAGTTAGGAAAAGAAAATCACCGATTTTCAAACTATGAACTGAGGTAACAAGATCCATGATTATAAAGAAAATATTTATAACAAAGCAGGGAACCAAACATTAGCCCCTTAATGTGTAAATTTTTATCATCGTGAAAATCTATATAAGTCTAGAACATAGAATATGGCAACAAAAAAAAAAAAAAGGAAAAAAATGCTTGACTAAGCATCTTCTGGTCTTTCCCTGGCAAAACAACACTCCAATCAAACACAATGAAGTTTCACTCTGCCATCAGCAACTAACTGAAAAGACTGCTGCAAAATTCTGTGTGTTTCTCTCCCATTCCTTTATTTCAGAGTAGATCAATTTGGATAAAGTAAGATTTATGAGAAGTGCAGATTCTTATCAGTGAAAGCTCCAAAGAGATTGTTTTCCAAGGTTCAGAGAAGTGGCAGTCAAAGTTGTCATTATCATCTGCTCTGGCTCTAGGAACAGCAAGAATCACATGAAAGTCTACTGTTAAATTCCCATATTCAAATAAAACAGAAATCCCAAAGAAGTTAGCTAGAGCATCCCACAGCAATCAAATTAATATGCCTGAGGTCACAGTTTCCTGTTGGGCTCAATCTGGGGGACCTGCAGACCACTGCAGAAAGAGGCTGGATCCCTTTTTTCTGACAACCTGCTTTTGCTGCTTCTTTTGCATCAGGTTTGACAATCAAGTATCCAGAGAACAAATCTGTTCAACAGAAAAGCTAATCTGCTAGATATTATCCCACCAAAAAAATAGCAACTAAAGAACAGTTTTCTCTCAGCAGGTCTAGCTTCCAGGAGGCCTACTGACTGCTCTGGCACTAGAGCTGGCGAAGGACACTGCAGGAGGACAATCAGCCTCAGCAAAGGTGGTCCAGCTGAACTCCACGCAGTGGCAAAATTAAATCACATCACGGATGTACAGTCACCAAATCTGACACAAGGGGGACAGAAGGAATGAGTAACAGGAAAAAATAATGCTCAGCAGAAGGCTACAGTTATACCAGATACCGACAGAAAGCTACCTTCTGCAGTTACATCTGTCCAGCATTACAGCAATTCATACACCTTGCCTTGGCTATTTCTTTGATAATAACAAAAAGAAATTTCTGAATCAATGCTTATGAAGGTGAGCTTAGTGAAGAGTAAAATTGTAGCCCTCAGTTCTGCTAAAACCATTCTATTATTTCATGTTAAGATTAATAATAGGACTATGCTCTTATTAAAGTAGATGTTTATAGCTATTGCCAACATTTTTTGAAAGGTTGTAATTCTCCTTTGCTTATGCTCTGCATGAGATGTGGGATTTTATGGCTACCAAGGTAGGTAGCTAATCACGCCCATCTAGTTGGACTGTAATGCAGTTTTCATGTCATTCATGCTCCCTTTTGCTCAGTTCAGATGGGAACAAATCCATGACTTGAGATAAGGCAGCATTGGCTTGGCTAATACTTGGTACAGATCCCAGACTTCAGCTGCCCCAAGACACGCTGGGAAAACTGGCAGCGAAACGCTTTTAGATAGAAAGAACTGCATGTGCAGTTCTGATAAAATGCGGAAATGGGAACTGATGTATGCCTCTGATATAGAGAGCTTCTGCACATGTACAGAAAAAGGTTTTGTTAGCTGAGCCAGTCATACAGTACTTGTATGGGTAACAGTGTCTGTATGGCAACAGTGGAGAGCGGCTATTATGGGCAGTAGCAGCGCATATGGGGCATGTGACAATCGTGCTATTTAAAGTACTAATTTATACATATTCTATCCATATAGAGCAAATCAAAACTTGCTTGTCACTACAAATGCATATTTACAATGAGCTTTGAAAATATGAATATGTAAATTACCCACAACTCCCTCTTCAAAAAAAAAACCATGCTCATTAAAAAAAATTAGTTTAAAATTTCCGAACAAGTTGTTTGGAGTTTACATTACTCACTGCAAATGAAAAATATTATAATACATTTATGGTCCTGATTTGCACCATAAAATTCTAAGTTTGTGACACCCAAGACACCCAAAATTTTCTGTTTCAGCAAATCAATATACTGTTTAATTTTTTCAGTGGATGCCTATGTGTTAATGAAAACAATATTACAATAAATTAGTAACATAATTTCAAAAGAAAATTGTCCAGCATTGACAGGAAATAAGTACACATGCAATTGTCTAGTTTGCTTAGAAATTAGTCTGTGTGTCTAGTGTTTATTTCACAGCTAGGTTTTTACCCCTTTGGCTGACATGACTTAATAGTGCTTAAAAGCATGCTTCCTACTTCATCTGTATAATTTAATTTGCAAGGTATTTGATAACACAAGGCACAGGAAAATTAGAATATACTATTCATATATTTTTTCCTTGATACGTTTTTTTGAAAAGTGAAGCTCAAAATCTGCACAGTTCTGGTTGTGACCAAATATTCCCTTTGAGGAATTTGCAGGAAGAGGTATGCTTTTGAAATAATCTTATTTATAACTAGTTGTCAGAGACATGACAGTATAATATTCTGCCTCGTTGTTTTCCATGTATTAGTTTAAGAACCTGAGTTTCCATAGGGAAAAGACAAACCTATACTTTAAGTTACGTATTTTGATTCAATTTAACTTAAAATGCGAGGGAAAAACAGAAAAAAAACGATAGTCAGACTACTCCCATATGATAGTTTGATTCAGTCTGTCCACTACATAGCATCAGACTGCAGGCTCTTTACAAGAGCTATAAAATACGTTAACAGTGTTATTAAGCTTATCTATATCATCTCCCAGCAGAGACATAAATTTTGCCTACGTGAAATGCTCTTGGCACAGTTGCATTTTGTACTCACCTAGTGCCAAATTTCAAAGAAATAGCAGAAAAAGTTGCAGACAGCCCTCCTCTGTCAGAGGAAGACACCACCAAAGAAGATAATAAGGTAGACACATGTCAGCCCATAAAAGAAACAGTGCTTCTCAAAGAATGTTAAGGTGTTCTAGAAATAAGATATGGATATTTCATCAGAGGATAATTCATCAAAGAGCATTCTAAAGATATTTTTGGTAGTTACAGGGTAACTAGCAGCGTAGAGTTACCAGTGGTAGAAAACCAAATAGAAAATAAATAGTTAAATCACAGCCAAGCAACAGTGGTGATATTTAACTGTGAAACACAAAAGTAGACAAAGAACACAAAGTTTAAATCAGAAAAGCATCAAGGAGCTCAGAAGGACTAACAGGAGGCTCCTAAGAAAACAGCAGGCAAAATGTACCATTGATGCACGCCCAGCTGCCAGAACTGAGATGAGAGCACAGCAGCTCTTCTGCAGTTTCAGGTACCTTATTGGTTTCTACATTAATTTAACACCCAGGATAGATGTATAATAGCAGACTGATATCTCAGCAAAAACCTTTCCTCTGTGTCCACAGATAGCCAGAAAACAGAGTAAGCAATATTATAAATAAGAAAATAAGACTGGAATATCAAGTTTTGGAGAATGGAAAATTAATGGACCTCCTAATGCTAGGTCCTCATGCTGCTTCAACAGATTCCTGGCATGTCTTAGTCAAAGTAACTGCAAATATTAGTCTATGCATTTAATAACATTTGTTCAGGAACAAAATGACATCTAATAAAACTGAAAATATAACAAGAAAAATTTATCTGGGAACTCCAAACTAATCCAGAGACCCCACTGATGAAAAACACCAGCTGACAAAAAAAAAATAAAATAATTGAAAACTTGATGATGAAAAGTTGAACTTCAAGATCTTTCAGAATTACTACATTTATTTGACTGGTGTCTAGCTACCAGTATACTTCATATCAATGCCTTAACAAAGGCTAAGTTTCAATTTACTCCATGCTTCAAAGGTTAGAGTAAGGTAGTTCTAAGAGCATTATTGTTATTTCTTAATAGAAATAATTTTTTCAACCACTTACAGTTAGCTCCAGCTAACAATAGAAGCTTACTAAGTTTCAACAAATCTAGCTGCCTAAAATTTCTACTGGCTCAAAAAAACCCCAAAACCCAAGGATCTTTACGTTTCTAGCATTTATCTCATTTTCTCCTTCATTTGTTTTAAGCAGGCTCTATTTTATATTTCTTAATTTATAATACTTTGTTCTGCACCACCTAGAGTAGAAAGCTGTCACAAGGTGTTCAGATTATTAATTTAGACTAATATGCCCAAAATTAAACTCTGAATGCACGTTCACAGAATATGGAGACTTAAAACACATTAAAATGCATTGAAATTAATCAATCATTCTTGTCCTTTGAATTATTTCTAAAGCCAAAATGGTTTATGTTCCATTCCTACTTATTTCATAATCCTTTATGATCAATTTTGCCTCAGTGAAGCATAGATGATTTGCTAAGATTTGCTGCAAACACATCTCACAAAATATGACTAAATACTGTGAATTAGTAATTCAACATGACAAGAAAATGTAGATAAGACATTATAAAACCTATTGCAGATAATATCCAGCCATAGCTTTAGTCTTTTATATGAATACAGCTACTGTATACTTTCATGGGAAGCAAGATTTAACCTTAAAATAAGTATCCTTAACTTGTCCATCAGCTCTCTTTGTCTCACTCTCTGCAAATAGCAGTTCCTGATAAAAATGAAGATGTGCTTTTGCTACATGACTTCCAGGACAATCTCTAGAACAATTAGCATTTGCATTATCATTTCAGGAAGCAATATATAAACCTGGCCACATTCTGAGATATCTCTTGGAAAACCTACGTTCAGACCTTTTATTCCTCTGTCAACTCAAATTTGTCTGCTTGTGAAGTTACTGGAAAGAATGACTCAACATTAATTTCAATTACAGCAGAGTGGAAGTCCATTCATAAATATTGCTTCTGACAGGCTTCACTTTGCTTCTTGAAGCTGACCTTCATTAATTGGTACATGCACTATATTTCAAAGAAGTTTCAAGACATTGCAACATTGCTTTTCAGAGAGAAAAAAAAAGCCATATTTTGACATTAAAGAAAAATAAATTCAAAACAAGATTTTTCTATATTAAGGCAATTTCCAGCAACCACGCCTTCTCCCTAATATTCTTTCATGTAATCACCTAAGGAGTACTGGACATGCAGTAAAAGACATTCATTTTGAAGTGCATCTGATTGAATCTTAAAAGACCAGTATCAGGTTTTTTTTTCTTTGTGAATGACTGCAGAAATGCATTAAATCAGATTTCAAGCATTAATAAGTTACTTAAATCCTAATATAAACATAGCTTGATGGAAGTCGAGTTATTCTAAGAATTGGTTTAAAGGTTTAAAACACACTGCTCCGTGAAATGTGAAGAACTCTGAAAAGCTCATAATATGCACACCACATGCACTATGTAGACAGAAGCTTCCCACAAAATGAACAAAAAAATCCTTCCATGTGCAGTTAATGATGGGACAGCAGATGGTGGGATTAGTTTTCCTGCACCATTAGTATCTTTTCCCCGATTGTCATATAGTGCCTCAGGGTCGTTTGAGCATTTAACAGCAATTCAGTAAGATAAGGTGAGGAGCAAACACAAGGAGAGACTAAAGTTCAAGTCTGAAAGTATCTAGGAGAATAAGGACCATTGATTACTAGAGTCAGGCTTCTAGCTCTTTTGAGAATCAGATCTAAATGATTTTCCAAAGTGGCAAAAAAATTTGAGGGAATGACTCCCACCTCTATCTTCTGTGGCAGTCTGCAAAGTCACCATTTGGTTTCTTGTTTCATTTTGTCTTCATCTTTTGAAATGTCACAGCTGTCAGAAGACAACGAAGCTAAGCACACCTCTTCCAAACAGAAAAACACGAGGACAGTTTTGGCGGGATTGACAACTACAAAGTTTATTCTACTTTGCCCTAGTGTACCTGGCAGGATAAATACTGTTCGGATGAGCTGCAAAAGACAGTCCAAAAAAGGCCATCAACTTTGAAGAGGCATTCACTTTTTAAAAACAGATATGACCTCAGATGCCACGTTGTCTTCATGGTTTGACTTTCCAAGTTTATACACATCACAGTTAGTTATCTGAACTGGATTACGTATTGTAGCCCCATCCAGTAGAGCTTGATTATAAGAAAGGGGTTTTAATGTCAACCATGAGACAGTCCCCTCTGGAGTCGTAGTGGTACTGTACCAGGCTTAGTTTCTCCCAAAATGTTCACAGATACCTTGCAGCTGTTGAGCTGGTTTCAAAATAAATATAATATATTGCTTAATTTAATTGAAAACTGAACACAAGATGTTCTCCTGAGTCCATATTAAATTAAAAATGCTGGAGTACAAGGACAATATGTTGCTGAGCTAATTGCAATAGATCTAAAAATCCTTTGTTCTAATTTAGCAATAAAATTATTTCCCAAGCCTCTAACTTTCAGTCAGGTGATACTTTCTGTTGAGATATTTCCTCTGTGTAAAGCCAATAGTCACTAAAAGCAATAACTGGTCTTACCGGAGCAGGTATTGAAGAGCAGTGGAAGAGCTCTCTGTCTGACCTTGGACTGGGTGTTTGCTCTGGAGAAGGCTGGGCTCCACTGCTATGAATGAGCTGGTGCCCAGTGCACATTTTGTCTCGAGCAGCAGAGAACAGCTATCCACCAAAAACATTTAAGCAGCCTGTTAATCTCAATACTTACACAACAAATCAACCATCAGATTGAATACAATGCTTCACAAAACGTTGGGGCTGGCAGCACAGGCCCTGCATCCCCCCTGTAGTTTCTATGGCTCCAGCGGGTGCATTGCTCTTCAAAAAGCTCCCGCACCTGCTTCATCCTTCCTCCACGGCCACTGCCTCGCCTAACTGTGCTGGCACATCCCAGCCTCCCCAGATGTTCTCCTTAACTGTGCCCTGGCACACCACAGGGGCCAGCAGCTCCCTGGAGCTGGGGGTCCCCAGGACAGGGCCTGTGTCACCACCCCAGCCAGGGAGCAGGGCAGCGCCAGGCCTGAGCACCTCCCTGGGCACAGGCTGAGGCCAGGCCTGCAGCCCACGCGTGGGCCGAGCTCAACAGGGCCGCTACTTCCCCACCTTGTCATCCCTCCATCACTGCTGCCATCCCAACAGAATTCACTGTGACCACCACTACTTAGGTCTAACAGTTTTAACAGAGGCACAGACTCGGGCCCTGAGCAGAGCCAGGAGCAGCCTTCGCTCTGGCTGTGGAAGGGAGCGCTCAAGGAAGCCATCACTGTGAAAGGCAATAAAGTTTCCAGGTGCTTCTGCCTTTCTCAATTGCTTCATTTGGCCAGTTTATGGGATAAGCATACATGAGATGCCCTATTGTAAGAAGTTGGTTAGAGTTTCCTGCCTACCCGATATCCACCATTTTCTATCCATGCGATCTCCTCCACCACCTTCTGTCGATCTGAATAACGGCACCACTACTCTCCAAATAAACTTCATTTCTTACAGACTAGAATTTAGCTGCTACACAGGGTCAACTGAAGATGTTTTCTATTGCTAAAAAGCATTCTCATGGCCTTGTAGAAAGCACCTTTCACTCAAGGTAGTTTGTGGCTCACCTGTCACATGATGTCATTGATTTTCTGTCATTCCTCATGCTCCTAAAATAAAGCATTCCTCATGCTCCTGCTTTATCAGGGCAGTATCCACTCCCTTAAGGCCTCAGTTAATCTATCCTTATAATATTCATGGGCAGAAAGATATGATTTACTTTTCTGTAAATACCAATTTATTTATTTTTTTAATTCCTGGTGCAATTCCTTGCCGATTTCTCAGACACTGTCCATGACCTCTTCTGCATTTATTTTAGATCCATTGTGTATTCTGCTTTCTGTGGGAAGCAGAGCTACCAACATCCTTAACAGAGATATCTATCCAATTTTCATGCTCCTTGACTCTAATCGGCTTTCTACCAGCCCGCAGCCATACCACAAAAAACCTGACTTTTTACCATGAAATAGTTCAATTAACTTCAGATAATTCAACCTGAGAATATAAATGCCTCTTTGAATGATTCAGTAACTACAATGTAAATATCTTAATTAGTAAATCTATGGAGGATTTTCCTTCAGTTTAAGGGAGTATGTTGGAAGGCGAATCCCTTTAGCAACATATTTTAAAAGCATTGATTGCTGAGCCACAATGTTTCCTTCCCAAGTGATATCCAGTGATGTAACTGATGCTTTTGCTCGGCCATAGCCCTGGTGAAAGAAAGGCCATAAAGTCATTTGAATAATATAATTTTCCTCTCCTTTTTCCCTAGATTGACGTGTGCCTCTCCTGGAAAAATCCAGATCCCCTCCCACACAACACTGGGCTTGAGAAAACAATACAAATTCAGCCACTTGTTCAACTCTAATTTCCAATGGGTAAAAACAGAAACTGTATTAGCATTTTTCAAAGCCTTGCTGAAGCTTAGCAGTGTTGTCTTATTGAGGAATTTATCCAACAGAAAATCTCCCAGCATCTAACAGAAGATATATTTCACAGATGTTAGTAAATTGATTTACTATGCAGTTGCAATGTAATAGCCCCATACATGTGATTGGGGAATTGTAACTTGCAGCTCTTCAGCTGTTTGACACTGTTTATTGATTAGAAAAACAAACTGCCATTCTCAGGATTGTAACATAATATTTTAATTAGTGCCATATACAGCATCTGACCTTCAGCCCATTAGGATAAAATTATCCACATAGTGTCCGAGTCCTCCTACCCTCAGTTCCCAAAAACTGACTTGTGAGCGAGGACCATGATTCTGCAGCCTTCCTCTCCTTCTAAATAAGTTTCATCTGCTTTTATCTCATTTTGCTATGGGAAAGGTCATTCAGATGTGTTTATAAGCAGCAAGGTAACTGAATGCTTTTTATTTCACAGACCTTGGAAAAAGTTGTAGAGTGTGGAACAAAAGGCCTATAATGCAAATGCTTTTAAGTCAGTAACCCCTATATCTCTAGATCATCTCTCTGTTGTGTTATCTACAAGCACCTACATGGAATCTGACAATGCTGCTCATCCCACAGTATCAGATCCCCTTTGCTACAGAAAGTAGAAAACAAACTTCCAGTAGATTTTAACAGTTACTATCCATTCCACCCACTAAAGACTCTGCAAGAAGCAGGGTTTGAAATTTGCTTTTTTTAACACTGACTTTTTTTTTTCCCCCTCCCAGGGCTGTCTATAAACAATCTTTTTCCAGGATTGTTTAATAATCTGTGTGGGGAGAACTAGTAAGTGACATTTTAACAGGGAAAGCAACCGACCTAATACCTTTGTAAGAAAGCTCTCCACACCTTAAAGTGACATTTTAGCAGAATTTAAGACCCCAGAAGTATCCCAGCCATAAGATTAGTCATTAGATTGTGTTATAAAGGTAGCATTATAGATGCTCTTATACAATATCTGTAAGTTTCTATAGGAAATACACATGGAAAGGGAATGCATATTAATCAGACTCTAAACACATTTATTTCTTGCATTTATGTTTCTTTACTGTGACTAATCCTTCTATTTAAGAAGCTAAAGAGATCAAGTACAGATAAGAGGGCTCTTTTTTCTTTTTGCACTGTGAAGGCACATGGCAAGTTGAGCTATCAGAAAATAAGTCTTTCTAGAAACAAATGCCTAAACAAATGAACCATTTCATATCACTCAGGAGGAAAGGCTGAGGGAGAAGTGGAAGAAAGCATCAGCGTATGGCAATCATTTCCAGTGATATGGCCAGTTTCAGCATGTGTGTAAAACCATGTGAAAAATAAAAAGCGTGTATCATAACTGCACAATTCACATCACAGAGGACCTTTTATAATTACCAGGTCTTAAGTGAGAAAATCGTCCATTACTGTATTGTATCAGTAGTCAAGCAGGAACTTATCTAATATCGAAAACAAAGGGCAGTCTATTGCCATTTAAATTCTGAAACTCTGAAAAGGAGATGCTGGTGTACATACAACCCGAGAGGTTTCAAGACACCATATCTGCACAAGTGTTACAGTTGCGTATGCTGTATATGAATAAGACATTTAACCCTAAAGCAAGCCTAAGGAATCTTAAATTCACAGTAATCTGAATAGAGTTTCAATTATCTACATACATTTATTCCAAAATTCATCTAAATTTGAATGAATTAAAGAAGCCCATTCTATTGGAAAGGCATTGTTTAGACTGATACTACTCTGAAAATAATCTCACATGGTGCATTTCTCTGAATGTACTCTGTCACTCACCTACCCACTGTCCTTTAGATAATCTGTCCAACATGTCAATTGCCCCAGGCTCTGGTGGATATTCTTTGGTTTGTTATCTGAGCAGCCAGTCAGTCTTGCCTTAAGGCAGCGTAAATGAGAGTGTAGCCTGTGCTGTTAACCACTAATGTTTTACTGTACAGTTGTGTTCCCTCATTCTCATCTTGCTGCTTGTATCCTCCTGCCTACCTAATCTGTCTTTCGGGACAACACTGGTTGTTCCTACCTTTTCTAAATACCATAGAGCTTTGGCCCAAAAGTAGGATTTTTGATGATGTATGGAATCAAAAGACAATTGTATTATTAGAATAAATAGCATATTTCTCCTTCAACATATTAAGTAAATATCACACATCTAACACAACAGCATTCCCATAGAATGGGGGAGTAAAAATGAGAATCTGAGAACTGAATAAAAGTCAAGGAAACCAAGAAATACCTGGTTCACATTCTTCATAGCAAGAGAGATGAGCACAGACTTTTTAGATTCAGGTACCAAAATTTGCAAAGCCTCCTGTCTATCTCCCTCAATAGTAAAAAACCCCAAAACTTAACAAAAGCATATGACAACATTCTTACTAACCTCAGTTTCCTGGCACATTTCTGTATCAAAAAAGTATTTCATTTTTCCCTTATAAAAAACCCCAAAATTGCCTCCCTGGGCACTCCTACTATGCATAACTCGATTTGTCCTTTTATAAACTCACTAAACTCTTTTTTTAACAGTACAGGTGTTTGTAGTCTGGGACTCAGAAAGAATGCCCTCAAAAACAGAATTATCCTCAATGTGTCCTCCCCCTCCATAAAAAGGAGGGGGAAGCATTGTTTTGTTTCTTTTGTCTCTTAAAGAGTATCATGAATCTTACCAGTTAAGGATTCTCTGTTACAGGCTTTTGGATTGAAGTGTATGTCCCATGGGTGTATAGAAATCAGAAAGTGGGCAATGCTCAATGACCATGGATGAGAACAGAGCTTAAGAAGCATACAAAGGCTGTTATACAACCTATTAATTCAATGGCTTTACAGCATTTTCTACTCGACTAGGTAGAAATGAAAGGGAAAATTACCCATTCCAAGCCTATAAAACTTGCAATCCCTAAAAAGGGCTGGCAGAATCTATTCTGGGAGATATTGTTCATGTAAGTAAGAGGGACAGTTACTTTTCTGTTAAAAATTCCAGCTGGAATTGGAACTGAGGAATAATTCTGTTCTTTCTGGAACAAAACTCCACACTACAACGATGAATTTTCAGCCACTCTCTTTGTAAAATTTGCTTACTAGAAACAGAAACTCTGGTTTTGTCACCGAGATTGATTTCAGGCTGGACTCTGGTTTAGAAAAGGTGACACATTCTAAGTCTTTGAAGTTAGAGTCTGTCTTTATAGAAGATGAGAAATAATGTCAGTTTTATTTCAAACAGAGGGAATGCGCTTGGAAATAACTGAGTAAATACAGAGAGGAACAAAACTAAGTATTCTAACCTAAAATGCTGTACTTGGTTGATCACTAAATTTTTCCTTATTAGCATATGGAAACCCACAATTATCCATCAGCCAAAAGTCTGGGCTGAAACTCTAAGTGAAAAAATACATAGCAACTAGTATCAGAGACAACTGCAGAATGGAAGAGAAGCAGACAGAACAGAATATGCCAAATACTTCATACTGATGGTGCAAACCTAAACAAATTCTGGAAAAAATGATGATACTGGTAGTAAATTGCATTTAGAATTATAGGAAAAGATTTCACTGATACTCTACTAAAGAGAAAGTCTATGGAAAATACATAAATGTTTAAAGAACGTTTATATTACCAGGCTTGTTCTCTACTACTTTAACTACAACACCTGTACAAAAGAATACATTTAATTGTACATAAACATACTTTTTCAGGTATGCATCTACTAATTAAAGTTGTAAAAGATGAAGCTAATAAAATATAAATATTTCAACACTGGTTAATTAAAAACCAGGTGATCATGAAAAAGTAACATGTAACAAAGCAGAGTTCACAATAGAATAGTGGCTTAATAAATGAATGCAACTCAAAAATGACCAGTGTCAAATGGCTTCATGTTTGTAAGGACCAAAACATGGTTTCAACTAGAGGGGCTATAATGAGCCAATAAACTGAAAAAAAAAAGTAGTATACATATGTAAAAATTAATCTCCCTGTGAAAATACAACTATGTTATTGGTGGGATATTTTGTATTTGTGCAGAACAAAACTTTTTCAGTCTTATACACTAGAATAAGCACATTAAACATAGGTACTTCAATGAAAAAATTCTATAGCTCCCCATGTGCGAGATATAAATTTAAATCATGACTAGGAGATATATCCTGTAAAATTATAATAAATTAAGCAACAGATAAACAGACAAACTTCATCACTGGATAATTTTGTTTAAAAGAAAAGGTATCTTTAAAAAGGAATGTTAGTATTAATGATTGTTAAAATGTGCAGCTTTTTAAATAATTGCAAACAATAATGAATTGTTAAATTTCAGACTGCACTAAAAAACAAATAAAACAAATTATGTTAATGTGCTTATCTGTATTGAGAGCACAACTTGCCAATTTATTAACTAATGTGTCTAAAAATGAATGTAATGAATTTTGTAATCTAAAGGAAACTACGATGCCTTTTTAACATAGACAACAATCTCTATACTGTAGCAAGGGTGAGATCATTGCCAGAAGTTCCTTTCTTTTAATTTTTTTTTTAATAGGACAACCGCAAAAAAAGCCTTATTTATTGATATGCTGATCCCTGTAACATGCTGTATATACAGAGACTTTTTCCAGGAGGGCAAGGTGAGGCGATGGCTGTCACTCCTGCATCACACAAGGGGAGTTTCAGCATGACTTCAAAGTGACTTATATAACTCCTTTAAAGTTTACATTAGCACAGGAGCTACAGTGTCACATGTCACAGGTTTACATAGATTTGCACCCAAACTAAGGTAATAAAATGCTTCCTACTTCACATGATATGATCTGTGAACTCATCTTTGGGAACATAGAGTTCCTGTTGGTGCCTGAGTGTACCAGGTACCACAGGAACCATTTCTGTGACAACCTCCACTGCGGCTCTCAAACAAAAATTGTTAAGAGCCATTGTCTTAGGAATCATTGTCTAAAGTTACCCTGAAGCCTTCTCAACACTCAGAAAGAATATACACACACACACATATATTCAGGTTAAACATTCTCAGGATCAAGAAAAAAAATGGCAAACCACAGGAAACAAAAACAAAATCAAAACAAAACTAGCAACTTAGGCCCCCGGATGCTCATGTATTATAGATGTGTTACTCTGTTGCTGACAACTTGATGCCTTCAACCAGGATATGAGAAGAGATGAAACAGTAGCTGGAAACTAAGAGAAATGTGCCTTTCAAATGCTTTTTACATATAATGTGTTAATACTTGGAAAAATTAACAATAAAAAAATCATTTTAGTTGCTTTTACTTCAACTTTCACAAGTATTTAGTCAGATTAGGTAGCATGTGGGCATACTTGTTAAAGCAGGGCACTTCTTCATTTCAAGAAGAAATTGCCAACACATTCCCTTACTCCATCACCTAAAGCCCTTCTTTTTTTCAGACTCAACCCCTGTAGTGAAATGGCACACAGATGACAGCATTCAATTAAGTTCAGAATTAACGTAGCATGAAAGCACAGTCTTACCAAGAAGACTGAGTGAAATTGAACAGGAGGATTGTAGGTATTTTCATCGTATTTTACTGCAAATGATCACTCCTTTTTCCCCGCCATGGGACAGGTCACTAGGGCACTAGTCAATACAGAATACCCTTGGAAACCAGGTGGTTGCCTCAAACTCTTTAATATACTCATTCAGCTCTGATTCTTAATATTCACTAATAACAGAGTTGATCTATATGCCTATGTTGTTGTCAAACAAGTTCTTCTTGAGAGGAGCTTTCATTTTTTAACCAACTCTGTGGGTTATTGATTAAAACTCCAATGTGCTATTTGTGAATAGTCTCCATAAATTTAGTTATTGGAATTAATCTCTTTCATTGCCTTATGAGCTTTACTAGTAACTTACTGTACATGTATACGTACTTATGATCATATTTATGATATGTGCATACTTACAATTTTTTGTGGACCAGCTACTCAAGATGGCTTGAGACACTGACTTTATCAAAGAACAAGTAAATTGGGTTGGCTGAAAAGTTACTATTCCTATCATGAAAACTGAACATGATAAGGGAGGGAAAACATGCCTATGATCAAATCAGAAGAGTTAAAATTTGAAAAACCGGAAACAAAAGTAAGAAAAAAAAACGTTCTGAATCATTTAGGTTCAATCTGTTTAAACATATCTAGGAGTAACTTATGCTTTCAAATATGAACCACTGAATATGTGAATATATTTTATGAATATAGAACTAGACACATTTTAAAGTAATTGAATATGTGAAAAATATTTGAAGTATTAGAAGTGTTTTGAAAAATAACTCAAATTCAAAACAATCCTTCTCCTGTGAGAAGGTTCAGGCCTAACTATTCCCTTTCTCCCCCCCAAAAAAATCTTCATTCTTTTATTTTTGGTCAGCAAATGAGTCTCTAGCAATCATCTGACAAATCTGCAACCACACAGGCTTGATAATCATTATTTCCCTACACACAGCTAAGTAGTATATAGAATAACTGGAACTCAATACAAATTACACCCAATTCTCCTTGTTTCAAATGCACATAGAAAAATGCACATAGAAAAAAATTGTTGATTAGCACACTAGCATCTCCAAAACCTACGAAAAAATCTCTCTTCTCACTCCACAGCATGCTCTGCACAGTCATTGCACCACTCGTGATTCAAAAGCACAGACTTTTCTCAAGTTTCTCAACTGCATAAGGAAACGCCTAAAATCTTTTCAGGCCCCTTTTAAAGCAGTGTTCTTCACCTTGTTTTCCTTAGCACCTTCTCTTTTGCTAAAACTACAGGGCTGTTTGGCATCTGATATCACCTCTATCACCTTCCAGAGGGCATTTATAGTAGCTATGAATTTCAAGTGGGACTGGGAACCCCTCTTATTGACATCATTGCCCCATCACTTGCTTTTGTCCCCAGGTGCAAAAGGAAAATCAGTGATACCAAAAGGGAGTGTAATGGTTAAGGAATTTTTCAGACAGGAGGTTGTTTATCTTCACTAAAATTTCAGAGGGGCAAGGTAATTCTAAGTTCAGTGTGGTGAATCAGATACTGACAGGTTAAAATAATTGAAAAGGAGCTCGAGTTTTCTTGTTAATTGCATGCTGCAGGAGAAATCCCGTGCTGTAGCCTTGCATTGAATCAATGAACAGAGACTCAATATTTACTATCAATCAACATTACAAGCATTTAATAAAAAGTTTTAATAATGAAAAAGTTGATGGAGCTGAGACGAATTCTTTCTGTTAACCAATTCCTCTCCTCAAACAACTCCATTACCAGTAGCAGCAGTCTCCTGTTCTTTTCAAGCTCCGTTTCCTCCTTGAAAATACAGTTTCTGCAGCCCCTAAGAAAAACACAAAAAGCAGCACTTTCTTGTATCTTCACTAAGGTACAAGAGGTTTGTTTTGTTTTTGTTTTTTGCTTGTTTCAACAGACAAGCCCTGAAGAAGAACTAAGAGAGGTGCAAGGAAAAGGATAGGATAAAACATCTGACTCAGTCAAGCCAGCTGTGACTGACAATGTGTTTCAGATTAATCTAAGTAAAACTACTGAACACAGGACCTATGTTCCTGTGAAAACCATTTGCGTGGCAAGAGTATTTAGCTGTGGATTGTGCTGGCAAAGGGAGTGATAACAGGACTCATCATTATATACCTGCTTGCTTTCCAAGTTAGAAGTATCCTAAGTTTGCAACTGAAAAATGAAATTTAACTCTTAGTAGAAGTCCCTTAAACTTAGTTGAGGATCTGCAGGAAGCCTTCAGAGCAATCTAACGTACAACACAGCCTAGAAATATCAAGTACTTACTAACTCCAGCATTCAAAGCAGACTATTTAATGTCAGGTCATGAGC
The DNA here is from genome assembly GCA_013398125.1 of Aegotheles bennettii. Classification (NCBI taxonomy): domain Eukaryota; kingdom Metazoa; phylum Chordata; class Aves; order Caprimulgiformes; family Aegothelidae; genus Aegotheles; species Aegotheles bennettii. The sequence goes on along the minus strand of VZRW01009859.1, from coordinate 300,992 downwards.
CTGCGCTATTCCACACTCAACTAGCCATACCTGGAAGTTATCCATGCCCGCGTGCTATGGGTAACCTACCCCTGTGGTTTGTATGTACACACCCATGGTACAGACCTCTTCTCCAGAAAGTCACATTCTCTTACTCACATTCTCCATTTATTCACAGATACATTAAATAAAAGGATCAGTGAGTATAAATCAAGTGAAGACAGTTGGAAGGTGAGAATATAACCCAGAGTAGAGAAGAGGAAGAAAATGTATAAGAACTTACAGAAAGCCAAAACACAAGCAACACCTCATATCCCCAGACAAGATTAACTGTGCATCAGCTAGCCTGTCTGCATTACAAATTAAATGTTTGTCTAAGCTATGCAGACCACAGAAGTTTTTGAATTACTGTCATCATATATTTTCTACATTTTTTGGCAAGAGAAAAAAAACGTTTGAAGGACTCTCTGAGACTTTAGTCAAAAGAATGATACTGTCTGTTCTTGGCTAGAGTTTAAGCAATGGCATCAGAAAGGATTTTTACAAACATGTCTGGCATTAAGATGAATAATCAAGTGGTTAAACAGACATAAATTGCTAGTCTACATTTAATAATATATTATAAATTTTATTAATTCAGATATTTGAACAAAAACTAATACAGGTTTATAGAAAATATATAGCTAAAATTCTGTAGCCTAACTCACATGTAGATTTCTAGGGACGTCATCATCCCTGAAGTAATGTGAATGTAGTGAGCTATGAATAGATTAATTTGGGTCAGTCTTTATCCGATATTTATTTTTCTTCATATATTAAAGAAGGAAATTCAAGTAGTTCAGTCATGTTTATGACTGTTTTAGAAGAAAATATACAGGGAAGTTGATTTTTCAAAATATAAATGCTTAAGACTATATAGTCTTTTCCATTAAATGTGTCATTAGGGGAATGAAAAGCAAGACAGATAAGCCTTGTACTAGTCTGGAAGAATCAAAGTGAAATAGATCATCAAAATGAAGGAAAATGACAATTCTAATCACTAGCCCACTAGGTCTAAAAGCAGAGCAAATGAGTTAATTAGCATTACTTTTTTTTAAAAAAAAGTGTTATTAGTAATGTAGAAGAACAGCTAAAGACTATTTCATAAAGTTTACTGGCATTTTTGTCTTCACTGGGCACAAATATTTGTATAAGATATCCTAAAACCTGTAATGAATCATTGGGAATTATTTCTTTCAGTAGTTGCATCAGATACCTAATAAAAGTTAACATGTTGAAGGAAACGGGCAGGGGGAACAAGCAAATCTTATTAGACACCTGCAAGTCCCTGGGTACTTGCTTGCAACTCTTAAGCAATCAATTTTGCTTATATCACACCCATTCTGTGGGGATCCTGGGCATGTTGATGGGGCATGCCACCTGACCTTCAACCCTTCACCTTATTTGTCTGTAAAAATATTGCTATTAAAATACCATTATTTCACATGCAGACTGAGCAATGATCTAAAACTTGCTTTGATGCAACATCATCCTTAGAACCAGAAAAGATTATGTCTATAATTCAAAGATACTAAGAATGATACAAACCCCAAACACTGGGTATCACTTGCACTGCTCTTTTCTGTCATTGAAGGTCAAGAAGTCTAAACAAATGATCTGATATGACCCTTCTGGGTGAGGGTTTCCTCTCGAAGAGCCTCCACAGTGCATTTTCTACAGCAGTTTAATGAGTGCGGTAAATGAACTCAGTCTCAGGGTAGTTACGTACATTTTCTGTAACAAGGGTATTTTCAAAGCTAACAGCCAGCAGGCAGTTGCTGGGACAAAGCAGGTCTCTCTGAAGCTGCTTCTAGCTCTCTAGTGGCAGATGTGAAATACTGTCATTCCTCTCTGTATATTTCTGGTTATTTTTTATTGGACTAGTTCTAGCTGTGTCCCCAGAAAAACAGGGCTCATCCTAAACCAGGTAAAAGAAATAACCATTTCTAAGAATCCTTGAGCATTAATCTTGACGTTAATCAAGGTTTCACACTGCACTGGTATTTCTTCTTTAAGAAAAGCAAAGCAACATTTGTGAATGTGAATATACTCACACACAAGCTGTGACTTTCCAAAGGAGACAATTCATATTGGAAGATGAAGGGGAGTGATAGGTACAAAATAACTGAAAATAAGTATTCCAAAATGGTGGTCTCTTTAAAATATTTTTTAAAATGCTTATATGTGCATGAGGAGGGCGGGGGTGGCTTTATCATGATTCTCTCTGGACTAGTTCCAGGTCCTGTGTTATAAGTGCAGTCAGTTACAACATCTCTTAGAAACAAAACAAAAACAAAGGTTTCTACAATTTCCTCAGCTTTGCTTTGTTACAGAGCACATCTATTCCAGGTCAGGCATAGGCCACTGTGTTCCCAAGTACTGCATGTCCTCAGCTTTAAAATGTGGTACTTACTTAGGTTTCTAATCAAAAAAAAGGCCTTTGGCAACCAAGAATCCCTAAAGATTGTTGAAAAAAAAAGTAAGTGTACTTTTCTACACTAGGCGAGAAGGTTTCACAATTTATCCATCTTTATCACCATATGGTCAACTTTTCTAATACATTCTAATTAAGACTACATCCTAATTAGATCTATATCTTTAGCAGTGACTATTGTGCAGCAGGTCTGTTCACCAAGAGAGCTCTCCCTAGTTTGTTTCCAGAGGAAGCTCAAAGCACTGAGGCCGAGAGATACATCCTCCATCATCTGAAGATTTGCAGCATTTTTCTGTTCAATAGCCTAAAAAGGAATCAGAAACAAGTCAAGGTAAGATGATACTTGGCTTTCTGAGGGCTTAATGCATTGTGTGGGGTGATTAGAATACGAGTTGTGTCTAGAGGTTTCCCCCTCTGAAGACACTGTCCTCCTTTCCTGTGCATGTGACAATTTGAGTTTTTACAGACAACTCTAAAATAAAGTCCAGATCTGCCTCTAAGGAAGCATACCCTTCCTGCTGGCCCATTGCTCCAAGTCTTGAAATCACCCATTAGACTGGTGGTTGGAAAGAGACAGAAATCAGGTGCAAAGAGAAAGAGCAAGAACAACAGACATGCAGAAGAATTACAACATAAGTCTACTCTTCACTTCTGCCTTGCTGCGTCTATAACATTAGTGTGACTGGAATTAAGAAACCCAATGAGAAAGACCAGCTGTACAGCTGCCAAAGCAAGAAATTTGGACAATAGTTGCTGGGGAGTGTGCTTGGTTATTCATACCAGTTTTCTAGGATGAAGGCAGTGCTCCTGTAACAACTCAGCAGTTCTAACCTAGTTCTGGAGAATCACCAGTACCCGACAGAGCACATCAGCAAAGCCACAGTGCAGACATGTCCCTTAGCTTTCCACAGGTGGATTCCAGTTCTGTAGCAAGCCCACAGTTGTCTCTCCACATACCACACACTGCTTAACCTCAGCACAATGAAGTCATCAGTAAAGGAAACTAAATGATTAGGCGTGGACCAAGGTAACAGAGAGAGGCTAGTGCTGCCTTTACAGAGCACCCCCAACTGCAACCCAGCAGACTTTGTGAGTGACATTAGCCTGCCAAGCAAAACACTTCCCTTGCCTGTGCCTGGTTTTCTTATGAGAGAGACATGGATAATAAGTAAAAATATGCATGTATTTTTTGGCAGAACACCATATTTATAACCATACTAAATTCATTAACATTATTAATTAGTAATATCATTACTGTTAAATTTTATTAGAAAACACACTTATTTAAAACAATGTCTCACAGAACAGACACACAAGTTCATTTCCTGGGGATTTTCATTTTATGCAAGTCTTCCAAACAACCTTGAAATATTCATATTTTCAGGAGGCTGAGTGGCAGGTGTGCTTGGTTGAGGTTTTGTGGGGTTTTTTAAGTTTTTAGTTGGGGTGTTTTATTTTGCTGGGGGTTTTGTTTTGTTTTTTTCAAATTTATCTTTTCTTTATTTCCCACCTCCTCCTCCCCCTGATATTATTCTGAAGTTCTTAAGTGCTATAAAGAGTATTTACATGCCTTTAAATGAACTACACATTTCACATTGCAATATTTAATCTTCCATGATGTCAAGAAGATGCACTTTGTTCTTTGAAGGTAGCAGTACATCTTACATGTTATTACTAGAAAAGGTCATGAAAAGATCAATACATGCCTTATGCTTACATATCTTACTATAGGAAATTGTCCTTTAGAAGCAATATAAAAAACACTCCCTCAGAAGGAAGCAAAATCATAAGGAATAAAAGTGGTAATTAATAGAAGGCAGATGGAATGCCTTGAACTTTCAAGGTTTTATCCTGTGCAGCCTAAGAGGAGATAACATCCATAATAGACTGTCAGTAACACCAAGCGCAGATGTAAGCGGAGCTAACTAGAAGTGGGGAAGGGGGGGCAGGGAGGGGTGTGGACTGCATATTTCCTTACCAAGAAGTAGATGAGAATGTAATCAGTAGATTAAGCAAAATCGCTTACTTCCAATGCCCCATTCATGTATTTTTTTATAATAATGGTGTAATTCCCTGCTCCTAAGTACTGACTGCATCTCAGAGCCAGTGAAGATTTTACTCAATAACTAATTCAAAGAAACCAGGTTACAAATATAATTTAAAGTTGTGCTGCAAGTTATCAGTTGGCCCAAAGTCTGTATTTTTTCAGTGATGTGTTGTTACTACTGTTGTTCTATGACTTCATTTTTTGTTTGGGGTAGAGTGGCATAACACAGAGTCAACCTTTTCCTGTTGTATCAAAGGCCTTGCAAAGATTTGCCATTACAGGTAACATTTTAAACCTGTTCCCCTCCATCATTTAAGCATGAACATTTTGGCTGAAGAATTTTATCACAGCTGCCTTCTTGCATGACCAAGAAGAGGGCCTACAGGAAAGGTCGAGAGGAACTTTTTACAAGATCATATAGTGATAGGACAAGGGGGAATGGTTTCAAACCAAAACAGGGGAGGTTTAGATTGAATATTACAAGGACATTCTTTCCTGGGAGGGTGGTGAAACACTGTAACAGGTTGTCCAGAGAAGCTGTGGACGTTCCCTCCCTGGCACCATTCAAGGTCAGGTTGGATGGGGCTTTGATCAAACTGGTCTAGTGGAAGGTGTCCCTGCCCAGGGCAAGGGGGTTGGAACTAGATGTTCTTTAAGGTCCCTTTCAACACAAAACATTCTATTATTCTACAATGTGGTGCTGAATTGTCATCTCTTATTTATTCTTGGTAACTTGTGTATGCCCTCTCACAAAGGCACTGGGGCTCTGACCTGTATGCCCACACCCAATATAGGGACAGCTTTCAAAACTGGACATTCAAACTTGCACACTGACTTTCAGGCATTTCCTTAGAGTACTATTGTTCTACTCCTTCATTGTTAAATACTTGTATATTTTGTCTCAGTTAAGTGTATCCAACCAGACTGTCCAGGCAAGAGCCTCTTACCAGTGTGGGAACCAGCTCACCATATCCAGCTGTGACAGCCCTATTTCAGCTTCTGATCCAGATACTTGTTCAAACAGATTGTGATAAAACAACTGCCTCCATCTGGAAGCAGTTCCAGTGTCTGGTTGCAGATCTGCAGTACTGCAGAAGCTGGAGCCCAAAGGCAGGCTTGTGAAGGTAGCAAATGCCCCTGGTCCCAGCCCTGCACCTTTCAGAAGTAAAGAGGATTTTTATCCTCTAATCATTTCCAAAGCAAGGTCACTCCCCATGCATTGCCTACAATAGATTGTTCTGTTTTTTATTTTTTATGGCTCATGACATTTGCTAACTAAATAATAGGGCATTTTCCACAGGGTGTCATTCATATCCTATTACTACCAAGTGACCAATTTTCAGCATGTGGCCATGTTTATTTAAGCTGTCACCTCGAAAATACTGGTTTTCCATTTGGAGCTCAACTATGTTGCAACATAGACAAACAATGATATATAAGCATGTTGGCAAATAAGCAGTACCCTGCCTTTAACATTTTACACCTATTGTTTCACTTCCCATAACCAGTGATTTTTGTTATTGAAATAATTTTGACCCAAGACATCCTGCAGCGTGACTAAAAATTAAACCCTTTTTTCAGGACTCTTGGAAAACATTGTACAACTTCTTTTGTCCTTTCTCTTGGAGCTCATAGTCCTGAACTCTTTTTTTATTGTTATTATTATTATAGACTTGAGTTTTGTTGTTCAAGTTTAAACCTAGAGAAGCTTGAGCCAAGATTGTTTTGAAGATTAAGTACATCTGTCTCTAGTGAAAATGGAAACAGAGTCAGTCCTCATTGTGTGTTGTTCCTTTCCTCTGGAAGGAATCTAAATGCCTCAAAATACAGGCTGGGTTTTAGCCTTTTTCTAATAATTAATGACCCACATCAAATCATAAATTAATGCCTATGATATTACTAAGTAGGTATATTGTAACTGGTAACTTCACCTCATGGTTATCTAAACTGAGCACCCAGCAAAAACTGGTGAGAAAAGTTAAAGTGGGCAACCACTGCTGGTGAAAGAGCAGTCCCCCTCATTCACTTTGGTGATTCAGAGGAAGTTGGGGGAATTTAAATTAAGCAAAATATTGATTTTTTTTTTTTAACTTCCATTATTTCTTAATCTTGGTAGCAACTCGTTGCACCTTAGACACAGATTTCCTTAGGCACTGAACAGGCACAAACAATTGCGCTTTTTGTGTTCCTCACTGCAGCACATCAGACACTGAAAGCAATGGAGAAATCAATAACAACTGCATATCTTTCCTGCGGAACACAGGCAACCCCTGTGCAGGCGCCTGGGCTGAAGGCTTCCTTCCGATTCAAGTGTCATGCTGAGACTTTCACCTGTGTACAGATATGTTACTCCCCAGCACTTTGAAAAAGGAATCTTCCTACCCAAGACTAATGATAGAGACGCCCCAATGACTATGCCCAAGGCTTAGTTTCCTTAGACTAGCCCAGGTAGTCTATTTTATTATGTATAGATATGGACACATGAAACTGGGCAATTTAATTTGCTGCTAAACCTGATTAAATAAATTTTATTACAGTTCCTTCATCTTTTCTGGATTACGAGCCTCACAGTCTGGATTTTATATGCAATTTCAGGCTTCTAGGAAAGAACATTCAGTGGCTTCAGCGGAGAGGAACTTTCCCTGAGTCTGCATCAGACCTCTCCAGTCACTCAGCAATTTTTCCATTTGCTTCAGTTACATAACCACTCTTGAAATAACATATGGATTTACTATAGAAATTCAGTTGCTCATAGTGACTCTGCTTGAAAGTGAGCACAATCATTGACCTTGAAATATCTCAGCAATAGAATTCGATCGAATCCTCTAAGAGATGAAAATGAATACTTTATCAAAATAAGATCACTAGAACAACCCAGATACCTAAGCACATGTCTTTTATAAGAATTACATTGCACACTAAACTTTGCTTAGGGTGCACATGTAGGAGCTGTGCCTAATAAGTCCATATGTTATTACACTTCATACAGGTGCCTTAATCTATACGAGTTAGTTGTAGCATACAAATGAGTTTGCCTTGCTCTCAGAGAAAGTTCATACTGTCAAACCAGCACATCTGGTCAATATTTAATTTAGAGCAGACTGATTATTTGTCCAATGATTGCAGGCAAATTATTTACAAAAGAGCACAGCTTGAGGACAGTGAGGAAAAAAATACAAACATCAGCTCTTTAAAAAAAGATAGTTTCATTTCTGGCTGAACAACTAAACAAAAGGAAAAAATAAAATCAGTACATGCAAAGAAAAAATGACCAAACTGTGACACCCCACCACTGCTTGATAAATATGTCCCCATCATGCTAACTTACATAACGTCCCATTTCAAGTGTGTGGAACTCCAAGAAAATATTCTCTGTGAAAATATCATCTAAATAACTTCAGTTAGACAGAAGTTATAGAATAATTTTGAGTACGCTAGGGGTTTTTTTGTTTTCAAAATAAACTCCAGTTCTGTATGCACCTGAAAAAAAATGAAAAATTAATATTGAATTTTCCTGATATTCCATATGGATTTGTAAGCAAGGTGGAGAATAAGCCCAAGAGTAACTTGAACAAGGCACTTTGAGGTGAAGTGCATCAAATACATTAGCCAATATTTTCATGATAATTTCACTAATGGGCAGGAAAATATGGTAAAACTGTTTTCGAAATTCCTTGATATTTATATTCCTTGAGAACATGGTCCTAACAAAAAAAGAGTTGTTTTTTAAAGGTTTGTCCATGAACATTTCTTCCCCCTCCCATTTATCCCTCTTGTTGTCTACCCTTTCACTTTTTCCCCAGAACAGTCTCCTTAATCTCTATTCAAGTACTTTCTTTCCCAGACACACTCACTCTCTCCATTTGTTCTGAGACACAAAAATCAGTCTGCATATTGTCCAAAGATTATTAGCTTATAGTTATTAAGTTCTGACTGGTATAAAAGACTCCAAGGGAACCAGTTCTGTAAAGTGGGAGAGAGTATGCAGACTAATTCAAGGTTAAAATATTTAAATTTGGCCTGCCAGGGAGATAAAGAATAACAAAACCTCAGATATTTCAACTTTTAAGGAATCTTCAGCCTCCCATTGTCTTCCATTACACATTTTACAACCAAAATTTGTCAGGTTTAACATGCTTCCCCTACCCCCAGCACTAGACAACTTTACTTAAGAATCCAATTTGTCTGCCATTCATCAATGCCCTCCACGTGAACCTCAGGGCATCACAGAGACATTTCTATCCCCTGCATTCACAGAGCTGGAGTCTCTTGAGCCAACAAACTGTCAAATTAGTGCCAATTCATGACAGCTTTATGATATGTAATCTTGTTCACCAGCAAATGGTCTGAGACCCCCTGCTTGCTACTGCTGTCAAACGAGAAATGCTTTTTTGTGTCTCTCTGATAAATTTATATTTTGAAAGCAGATCCCAGCTGGGAAAGTAGTGGGTTTGCCTCACAAAAATCTTGGATAAGCACACTTAACTGCTTTCTCCATGTGCTACTTAAAAAGGAGCTTTTATTTTTTTGCTTGAAAATTATAAGTGAGGGAATATTAAATTGCCTTAGATTAATTAAAAATATACATTGTCTGCCTAATTCAAAATACTTATTCACTTAAAAAGTAACAAATCCTTACTCCTTCAACATTCAATCACAACTGACAGCACTAAAAATATTTTGCCTGATCTGTATGGGCTTTAGAGCCCACATATCAAAAACTGAGGTGCAGATAAACCCAGCTTACTCAAACATATTCAGAAAGAAGAAAAGTTGAATTCACAGAAAAATGCTTCTTAAGGTTTCAAGATGGCAAACACTGGACAACAGAACAACGTGGAGAAGTTAGGAAAGTAATATACATACCCTTACATAAAGAGTTCTTTGAAACAGGAAATTAGTCTTTCCACATATCTTTATAATAACTTTGTTCTAGTTATTGCAATATAAAACAACAAGAGTATAATAGCTGAATTGTTATACATGTCCTGAAATAATCAGCTTTTACATCCCTCTTTGTATAAGTGATCTGATAGTGGCTGCCTGCATTTATTTCTTAATTGATGGCAGAATTAACCACAAGAAATAGCCAAAGGGAAAAATTAGCATGTGAGAAACACTTAAAAGCAAAAATGCTATTTTCAATTTTCTTCATTTATAATTCAACGGACACAAAGGGTGCAATTCGGCAAAGTTTGCATACAGAGTGCCCTAGTGAAGTCAGTGGAAACACAAGGATTTACAGGAACAAGACCTGTAAACAGGGTCAAAAAAAACCAAACCACCCAAGAGCGAGTGGGACAAAAATGGGACATTAGGAAAACATCAGTGATGACTTTGATTTTAAAAGATCAATTACACAGTGTCCCCTTTAAAAAAATCCAACTGTAACTAAATTGTGCTAGAAAACAGTCTAATTTTCTTCTACTGCACATTCCTCTGCTCTACAGAACACCAGAAAACATTGGAGCTTTTGCTTAAAAAAATAAAATAAATCTATTCATAGATCCAATACACATATCTAGACTTGAGCTGATAGGTTTTACCTAACAGAGCAGTCATATGTACCTCTATATAGTCTATCAAATAATACCCCCAAATTACTCACATAAGAAACCACCCAGGTAATTATTGGGCAAACTTTTCCCACTGCCCCATTAATCAGTGTTAGGACTTGCAGAGACTACAAGACCACGTGAAACAAAGTGTGCAAATGCACTGGGTCCCTGGCTGCATGGCCACTTGATGCTGAATTTGTGGCTGAGTGTATCAGAGTCTGCTGCAGGATTGCGTGGGGCAATCCTGATCTCGAGAACACAGAGCTGCTGGAAGAGCTGCCAAGCAACATCAACAGTGCTGCTACAGATGAGCAAATGGTGTCTCTGAGCATGGCTGGCTTCATATGAAGGAAAAAGTCTATTCCCAGTCAAAACCTCAAGGATGATTCCCAAAACTGACCCACAGTTTTGGGGGGAGGTTTAGCCCACATGTATATCAAATGAGAGAAAAAGGGGGTTGCTGTCTGAGATCAAATTCTTAAAAACCTGTTTTTGAACTTCTGGGCAAGGTTCATCAAAAGCAGAACTCGGGCACCTGTGAATTTACCAGTAGTGTAAATTTATCAGTAACCCGAGCACTGCACCCTGTCACAAGACAGCCAGTGACGATGAAACAAGCACATTCCTGCATCTCTGCTCCTCCCCATATCCTGGAGAGGATATCCAGCTGCCCAGAGACTATCCTCCTCCAAGGTGCACTCAGAAAAGGCGAGGAAGCAGTGCTTTTCCCACCACTGAAGAACCCTCCCAACTCGGTTCTTCTTGCAGAGGACGGTGGCCCCTGCTGGCACACGACGCAGCAGAAAACCCAGCAGCAGCCGGACAGGTCCTGTCCCAGATTACCACAAAGTTATTCCATTTTTTGCCAGAAATTAGTACAGATTGTCTCATGGATGAGGGTTCTGTAGCTTTAAGATCAAAAATCATTGCAGATATTCCACTATTTTTTTATAATTGAAGGTAAGATGCTTTTGGGGTGGGGGGGAAATTCTTTCTAACATGGCTGATATTAAAGCCCAATAATCAATGGACGAGAAGGATCTGCAGCCATTTCAGCTTATTTGAAAATGTTGCTTTTTCTATATTCTGGCCAATTAGTGCTACACTATATAGGCTGAACTGATTAGTTAACCACAGAAAATCTGATAGCACAAGTAAACAAGTTTCCATGCAACATCCAGCCGTACAAACTAACCAATTCAAATGTACAAAGCCCACAGCCCTTCCATCCTTGATCTTTATATAAATTAATATATCAATATGAATGATAGATTTTTGCAAAATAATTTGTCCACTGGAGTTTCAATTCGCAGAACCACTGTCAGATACTAGCTGGAATGAAGTATTGGAAAGACAAAACCTCAGAAGTTTGCAGTCCTCTAAATTTAGTTTTTTAGGCTAGCATTTTCTGTATTCAGATAAGAATATTTAGATCATGAAGAAAAGAATAATTTATTGCCTATGTAGTTATTCATACTTATATGATTTAAAATTATTTTAATTAATTTCCTTAAATAAAATCTCAAATTGATTTAGGTTCATATAGCCAGGGGCTTCGATGCAACTAAGAATTTGCCACGTTGCAGGAATCAGAAGCAGTATGCCTAAACTCAGGCAATCTAGACAGTAGCTCTGCACATATAACTCCCTGCTTACGAGCAGCTGAGACGTGCTACTTAGTCTTTTCTGTTGCACATCAACAATCCATGTCTCCCATTTACCTGCCATCTAGTCAGAAACAGAGAAGTGACCTTTCTACTTGCAAGTTAACAAGTTAGAATTGCTGCTCACTTCACAGGACAGCAGGAGACTCGAGCAAAATGTGACCTACAAATGCATTTCAATAATGCAAGGCATAAAGTCAAGCAGGAAGAAGAATTTTTACTATTCGCCTTTTTAGCCGAGAAGTCTTATGTTGTAAGCCCTGTCCCTCCTTCCTCTGTCTGAGTACACAGAAAGATACCTTTCCTCCTTAGTGACAGTTTATAGTCTAAACAGAATTGAGGAAGAGAGGTAGGGAGGCACACAAGCTTCTTGACACAATAAGAAATGAAAGCCAGTCTCTGGTGTTCATACCAAGATGTATCCTTTCACTCTCACTGCGTGTCCAAAACAGACAAAGGCTAGAGGTATTGCAGTGTATTCAATATATAGTACAGTTTGCATTTATAAATAATACATTAACTCTAGTATACTTATAAAATATGCTTAATCATTTCAGTCTATGATTCTTCCATGAAAGCTGCTGCTACAAATTTGCATGAAGCATCATCTCAGTACAGGCTGTAGCAACTAATATCTCTGCAGTGCACAGATGAGCTTGAACCTTTCCATGCACAATCTATGTTCATAAACTTGTGTTTGTAGTTGAGGGAAAACTGCACAGACCCCAGCATAAAATATACTCAACCTTTAAAGTTCACTGCAGTTATAAAAAGCGACATTCACAATTGTCACTGTCAACTGTCAAATGAGTCCTAACAAAAGAGAAATGGATCGTTATTGCAGATTTTGAAGAAAAGTACTCTATAAATCCTTCAAATCCCTCTCTGCTACAGAAAATTAGTAACCATCAAAAAATTAGAAAAAATATAAAGGAGGAGAAAAGAGAGCAAGCAGGAAATTATGGTGCAATTATTCTTTGGTGCCACCTCAGAAAGACTCCCGAGAACAACCTGTATTTAACACAACTGCCAGACTCAATTAAACTTCAGTGTATATGCCTTGGGTCCTGAGAACAGGTAGATTGCTTTCATGAGGAAATCAGTCCTGCAGGGAAATTAGATCAATAAAGCTCTCAAAAAGTGCCACATTTTCCTGCTAATTTTCCATTGCTTACCACTCAATAAATGAGCATTAGCCAGCCTGCCTTTCCTTGATCAAGCACATAGTTAACTCCCCCTAGAAGTAATCTGCTGTGCTGCACCAGACGTGCTTTCCTCTAGGGGATGAGAAAGAGCCAGCGTTCCAGGCATCACTTCTCCACTTAGAATTGAATTTGCATTCAGACTTCAGATAAAGCAAGAAATGAAAACATTTTTTCTAAATAAAGAAAAGCATGAATCTCATTAATACTCTCTTTCATGAAAAAGCATTAAAATTAATTCTCACTGCCATGCTAATGCTTCACATTCATTTTCAAAAAGCACTGTTCAGTATTAATAACAGATGCTCCATCCAACTAATCCTTTACATATCCTGTCATTTGTTTTGGCTTTCAAGCTTGCTGCTCTTAATGGATTCTTTTTCCAAGTAATGCACATCATCCAAGATGCTGTGTCATTACAATAGATGGAACTGCCTCTTTTCTCTTCTTCCTCCCACCTACACACAAATTTTCTGATGCACCTTTCCCAACTTATTACCATACAGTGTTAAAAACAATAGACACTCACACAAATAATTTTACTTGAACAATATGTTGTATCTACAGGTGAACAGTGGGTTAAAGTAAGCATGGTTCCCTAGTTAAGGTGATAGAAAAGGGCATGCAAGATCTGCATTTACTTCCAGACTCAGCCAGGATTCTCTTAAAACTTTAGGTAAAATTTATAATCCTTCAGCTACAGCTTTCTTACCTATAAAATGAGAGTAATTATACTGTCCATAAGGTTAATTTATGTTTGAGCAATTCTGAGGCTTAGACTGTTCTGTATTTGCTGATATCCTGTATTTAACACCTCAGAATACAGACTGATAGGGGTCTCGAAACATTTCAAGTAAGAATAATAATAAGAAAAGCAGAAAAGAATCCTCGTAAGTCAGTTTTTCTAGAAATACATATGAATTAAACAAGAAACAAACTAAGTTTTCATTCTTTCATTGCCACAAATTAAATAGGATACAAACCCTTTGACACAGACAGTTCCCTTCATGAAAAGATTAAGAACTCCCTCATGTGCTCCTTTCTACTGACAAGATCTGTGATACATTGCTATATAAACCTTGCTTTCTTTCTGTGAATAATTACATAGATAGTTTGATTGTATGTATCTATATCTATCTATAGATAAGTATCTCTACAGGTATCTAAAATCACACACAAGTAAAATGTGGCAGCAATATATATCTTGGCAGTCTACATGAAGATAACCTTTTAAACTAATACCTTTTGTAAAATCAAAATGCCATACTGCTTCATAAGACAAATTTTAAAGGATAAAAGAAGAGACAAAAAAGCATGTCTGAAGCCCAGAACGGGACTTCCCATTCACTAGGTAATATTGCTGTTAAATTTGATCATTGCTGTCTTGAAATAAGTTGGTAAAAGTACAGATAGGATACAGAAGAAAAGGAAATCTGTCCATCATCAGAAGTTCTAGTCAGTGTAACAGTATTATCAAATTCCTACATGCATATCCTTTTCCTTATCAAGTCCTTTGACTGACTTTGTTTCAGGAAGACAGCATAAATCTTCAGGTTATATTGCAATCATCAATAAACTGACAGTTTTGTACTGTATCTATATTTATACATACATGTACTCAACAGAAATGGCACCATTCTTGTGTGATTCCAATTCAGCATACACACAAAGCATATGCTTAATTTAAATCCCATGCTTGAAGTTACACATGAGTTTGTCTCCTTCATCTAGGCAGTTAAAATAACTGACAGAGGGAAATACGAATATTGCTTGATCCTGATTTTGGCTGGATTTCTACAGGTCCTGTGCAGAGCCCATCACATACTGTGAACTCTGTTACCCCCTTAAACATTGGGTATGAGATTTGAAGTTATAGTTTAAAGAAAAAAAGGAAAAAAGAAACCAAAACAAAAAACAAACCCAAACAAACCCAAAAAGATGCTGTCACTAGCAAGGGCACACCAAGGAAAAAGAAAGGGTAAAAAAAAAAAGGTATCACTGGCAATTGTATGCCATTTTCTACGCATTTCACAGTCTAAATTAAAGGCACCTGTAATACACAGGCTTTAAGCCTTTGGTGGTTACCTTTAGCCAGTCTTTTACATCACTAATCATTGACATTTGACTTCATATAATGGGGAATGCCTAATGGAGGAGCCACAGCAAAACGCACAAATACACATCCTTTTAATTCAACCTAATCTCTAGGGAATGCAGAGTCCCTCAGTTCTGAGAAACACCCCCATTCTGCTACTTTCTGAGGTAGGTGAGACTAAGTTTAAGAGACACAGTGCACTAATAAAGACAGACATCTGTGACTGCCAAGTTTCCTGTTCCTGCAAGAGCTGGCATTGCTCCTGGAACAGAGGGGAAGAACAGTCTGTTAAAGTACTATTGTCTCCAATAGCTCAAACATCTGCAGGAATAATGAGGGGATTTACTCTTCTTTCCCCTTTCCTTTTTCCCATTTCTTGGCCACTTCCAACTACCAGCACTTGTGATGTTTGTGTATATGCCACAGTGCAATATTGACTTAAATCTGACAGCAGAAAGCCCTGGTTATTTATTTAGTTTTAGCTCATAACACAAAGTTTCTGTACCATCTTTTCAAAGAACTATACTGAGAACTCATAGAAACCAGAACATTTAAAAATCTTAAAAAAAAAACAAAACATGAACTATTTGATACCAAGGAATAATAATAGAAAACACCCACATAAGGTTTTATTACGTATAACTGGCCATATTTCATGGCTGAAATTAAAGCTTTGGAGAAGGGTACAGAATATAAAACCTGATGTGTTTCCAAACTGATTTAAGATGATCCAGAGTCAAGATGAATATGTGGATGTATCTAACACCAATTTCTGTTACAAGTTTTGTTATATGTAATTGAAAACACTAACAGAGTTTTTTCTATAGTTGCATAGCTAATACATTACACTAGAAAGAGGCCTTAAACCACTATTTTTAAAACATATGTAGGGCTTAATACAGAAACACACTGGACACATTTTTTGTGAATAACAATGTATCCTGAAACAACTTCTCAATAGACCCAACTCTCCACATAAATATTTTTTGAGGCACCACAAGAAAATTAATATCATGGAACTCTAATTTAAATAATTCTGAACTTGTGCATTATGTAAGCAAGGTACAAGTATAATTCAGTTTGCCACCAAATGACATGCTAGCTCATGTTCTGGTAGTAGCAAAGTATGTTTGTTCTCTTCTGAAGGTAGATACATCTCCATTTCTTAGCCATTAGTATTAAAACTAGTATATAAGAGTGGGAACAATTTGGCATGTGAAAAAGTGAGTTAGTCCTCATACAGGATTAATTTAAATAGATCAAGAATGGATATATACCTGAAAAACATGTTCAACTGCCCATTATAGGCTCAATGAAGGAATCACAGGATGAAGTTCTGCACCACTGACTTCTACAGCAGATTAGACCATAATGGTCCCTGCTGTCCTAAAAAAAACAAAAAACCCAAACAAACAAACAAAAACACCAACACAAAAACCACAACAAACCACAAAACCAAAACCCACCACACTACAAAAACAAGATACAAACAAAATAAAAATACCACCACACTTGACTCATTTTTCCATCTGAAGTTCTATTTCAGAGTTGAGTTGGCTTAGGAAGAAGAGTGGCCATCTTCCTTGCTATGGCAAACCAACTTTTCATCTCAGAAAACTTTTAAAAAACACTATCCACAGCATTCAGACATGAAAAGTGTCTAGCACACATGCCCTGACTGTGTTAGACACACTTTCCAAGTTTAGACATAAGAGTTCAGTTCCTCTCTCATTTCTCAGGTCAGAAAGGGCCAACAGTACTTCAAAAGGTAGCACGTACTCTCAGCTGGATAAGTTCTTGCACTGTGGGGGAAATTACGGTCCCAAGGGAGGTTCCTTTCTTCTATTAAAAGGAGAATATTTGGCTGCTGAGGGAGGCAGCACTGTGGGAGAAGATTTTTAATGAACTCAAGTAGAAATTGTGTGAATTAACAGCTGCATCACTGGTTCGGAAGTCAGGAGAGATGTGCCCTATTCCTGGCTGTGTGACCTCAGGCAGATCGGTTTTACTTAATAATTACTACACTACAAGTAATTGGTAGCCAAAATATCTTGTAATACAATACTCACATAGTACTGTTAGCCATTTTGTGTTGCTTTCAGTTTAGTAGCAAATGAGACAGAATATTTCTCAGCCCTTCTGAAAAGATGAAGTGGAAAGAGAAGACAAAACGCAGGACCTGGTTCACTGAGTGAAACGTGTGAACAGCAAGGAACAAAAAGTGAACAGGCAGAGAGCAAGCAAGAAAGAAATCCAAGAAGCAGGATTGCCCTAGCCATACTGACCAAAAAAAGAGTAGCATCCAAATCATCCTGTTTCCAGGCATTTCCTCTTTCACTGAGCTATGAAAACATCACCTAGTGCTGTTCCAGTGGCCTCATGGCTGATGCCTGAGGTTATTCACTTCCTGTTTAATCCTCTACAAAAAAAAAAAAAAAAGAATACAAAAGCCAACAACTACCACTCTCCTTCTACTTGGTCTTTTGAAAACTCCTGAGATGTCTCTTACATCTTTTTTAAGATTAATTCAAAGCAGCACAAAATATCCAATGGTCAGTACTGCAGAAGAAACTGGAATAGTGACAGTTTTTTAAAATACATTTAAAAAAATAAATAAAATTAATCTAGAAATGGTCAAGCATTTGAACATCACAAGTCCAATAAATAAAGTCACAGAATTGTCTAGGACTTTACTGGTCACAATGTTAATCATATTGAAGGAAGCTAGTGAATTATAACAAGTTGTACATGAAACAGGTCATGTCTCTGAAAGAAACCTGGATGGCTTTAAATTTGGCAGGAGAGAGGATTATTAATCCTCTATCATACTCTCTTATTACAAGACTATCAATCACTTTGCTATACATCATAAAACAGAGGCTAGATTCCCAAAGTCTACTAAAATTTAGAAGGATATTCTGAATCCTCTTCCCTTCTGGTTTTGCAGAGTCTTTCCCCAGCTGGTATTAACCCAGACAATGTGTCTCTTTGCATTAGCCTCAAGTTGCCTCTAAGCTCTCAGTGCACCCTGGGTAAGAGATTTCTGTTCTCATCCCACACCTTAAATCAGTAAAGTTTCTAGTTCTAATGTCAATATTTTCTCTAGGTCAGGTCAATATTTGATCTCTCAGCTTTCTTCATGAATGAAATTAATGCTGCGGGAAGAAAAAGCTCTGAGTTTTATCAGTTTTTAAGCAAACTCAAAATGAAATCTCGCAGGTGTCTTTTGAAAATGGCCGGAAAATATTCCCAGTTATGAACTTTAGAAAATTATTATATTTATTATATTATTATTATATTATATTTATCTACCTATAATTACAATTCAATTGTTTCCAATACTTCTCAGAAAGCTGCCCCTAAGTTTTCAGATACATTAACCTTATTTGCTGCAAGGGAAAAGCAGGAGAAATCAATGACTATGTCCTACTGTGCTGCATCATGAAACCAGGTTGTACAGCGTAAGAAATGTAGGATATTTGCAATAACCTCTGCCACGGAGAATTCAATTGGAGTGTCTCTTTCCTATTGGTCTGCAAGTTGGATATATGATATAGAAAGTTTGCTGTCTCTTCTCTTCCTACATATATTTATGGGGCTAAAGAACTCAATATAAGTCTGTTACAGCATAAATTCTTCGTTAGAATAATTACCCGATGCCAGCATCCCCTGTCATACCCGACGTCTAGCTGAATTAACAATTGCTTACCACAGTTCTCATGTGTGGTATCCAGTTTGCCATAGTGAAAATAAAAAGGCAAAACAAAACAAAAAACCCCCACAGCATTTTTCAGCTATAACTTTGCTAAGCAGAAAAAGGTGAAATGTCCTATTGTAGGACAACAGGAGCATACAGCATGTCCTTAGTGGACAGGAATAGTCTCAGATGGCGATGAGCTAAGACTTGGCAAGCACAACTCAAAGCCTGGTGTCTCAGCACTGTGACAGCACACACACTCACTACAAGTTAGCTCTGTCCACCCTAAGATGAAAGGCAAAAAATCTCGCTGTCTGAAACTCTCTTCTCTAGAAACACATCATCAGTTTCAACATCTACAAAAGGTTAGCTTAAGTCCAGCAGCTCAAGGAAAATACCTTTGTAAAAAGCTTTCCAGCTCCAGCCCAGTAAAATCAGATTGCTCAGCTAAATTCAAAGGTGATTTTTTTAATTTTTTTTTTTGCCACTCAGGAACAATTAAATCCACAAAGTACTCAAAATATGAGTTTGTAGAAATCTCATATTTGGTTGCCAGTATAAAGCACATCTTTTTCCATTCCTTTTATAATATTCAGCAACATACAACCATACACCATGCAAAGCTACTGAAAAACAGTGAGAACAAAGAATGTGTTTAGAAGATATACTTGGTATTTGACTGCAGAAATAAAACTACAACAGTTACAAGAAACTGAAATATTTCAATTGGTTTTTTGTGGGAATTAATTTAAAATGTTTTATACTTTTCCTACCCTTCCTGCCTTTATATGCATGAATTCTGTTGAAAGAAATCGGTCTTGGCTTTTCTAACAAACTGGAAAGGTTATATCCCCTGTCTCAATAAGAAAAGAAACAAATTAAGAAAATCTAGAACTGATGAGTCATATGTGCTTTCTACTATCTTCAGTGTAAGCACCAGCATGTTTTAGAGAACGGAAATTCTCCAGTCCTATTTTATTTCAGTAGTATTTGCAAGAATTAAGTAAATGTCTACCACTTCTCCAGTAACATGATAAATATGAATCACACCCCATAATCAGTAAAACACATAGCATCCTGGTGCAGTGATGGAAACCAGCAAGAACAAACATTGAGAGGTGGAAGTCAGGCACAGCCAGGAGAGCCCCACACTGAAGGGCTTGCCTGTGGTGCAAGCCAGGCTCAGCTGCCCTTCCTGCTTTTGGCTACTCTTCACACCTACCATATGTTCTTTCATACTATGAGTTTCCTTCCCAGAGCATGGAATAAAAAGTTTACTTCAGTTGGCCCCTTTCATACTGTAATCAAGCCAACCAGGGACCTGCTCCAACAGGTAGATGCTCTGGTTTCATACTTCACTAATCAGCAAAATAAAAAGCAGCAACAAGCTCAATGTGTAGAGTTACTCTCCGGGCATAAAAACACCTGGCTCATTGGCTAATACTAGGTTTTCTTGAGAAGGCACAAGTATTAGCTGAAATATAGATTACTAGCATAAGCAACCCCCCCCAGAGAGCATTTCTAGATCTATTTCCTAATGCCCAGAAGGTCACAAGACACTTTCTTCTCACAGAAAGAAATCAGCCTGACTTCTCTCATTGTCTTTAGGAGGGCCGATTCACAGCACCAGGAAACAGGAGCTACAAAAAGACCCACGACACTTTTTCTGTTGCAGACAAGAGCTCGGCCCATACTGTGGACTGCAGAGCAGAAGGTAACCTTTCTAGGCGCTGCCCCACTTACAGCAGTGGCCAAGGAGCTTCAGAGCATCCTGGACTGCCAGTAGGCCCTGCTGCATGATGAACAGCAACTGCCTGACACCTTCCCAGGCACCTAGAGAGGAATTTCACATAACAGCACCATCTGGGGAAAGAAGTAACCTGTTTAAATGTGTACAAACCTGATTTCCTCTGCTTTCCTCCCTTCAGTAAGACACTGCTTTATTATGTTACTTGGCAAAGAGCAGTTTGCTCAACACGAGCAGTTAGCTTAAATTTTTCTAGGTAGGAGCTTAAACTAGTATTTGTGAGTGACCTCTAAAATTCAAGCTGGGTCCTCATAGCTGTAAACATCATCCTGACAGAAGGTTACAGGTTCAGTGCAGTAACAAGCAAAACAGTGCTCCTTGCTTCCTGTGCGAGCGTCCTGTGACCAGCCAGCCTACTGCCCCCACTTGCAGGGTAGCAGGGGAACAGACATTTGGGACTCCAGCTACCAATTCCAGAGAAAAGCCAAAATATCGAAATATGCCAACAAGATTTCCCCATTTCTGATTTTAACACAGAAGGGAGAAAGGGACTTCACTGAAGCAGCACACTTGCCCCGTCATACCATTCCTCTTCTCTGCCCCGAGATTACAGTTTAAGAAAGCAGCCTGGGATTACAATAAAACCATAGCAATTACTTAAGTGTTGCTCTGAAAAATATGGACCCTTTGTCTCTTGTGGCCCTTTTCCTGTGCTTCCAATAGAAGACTTCATAATAGGAGGCCCGACATCTGCATTTCTTTTCATTGATGAAATAATAAAAAAGGTAAACACCTTTAACAGATATTATGTGTTTTCACCAATATGACTGTATATTATAGACAATGCCTAATACTGTAACAAGCTATGGATTTTAGCTGTAGCACATCTATTTGTACTAACATTTGTAGTGGAGATAATTTAGGAAGGTGGAGAGGATTTAAAACAGTTCAGGCAAAAATCCAGCAAAGTCACAGTAATAAGACAACCCAGTTCTCAAGCTCTTTTCAGGGTATGTGTAGAACTGATCAAGGCTTTCAACCTGTTACACAGAAACAGGCTGAACACAACAGGCTTCCCAGTCAAGCCCAGCATGTGATTTTCTCAAAGGCCAGAGAACAGAATGGGAGTTTGCTGAAACCTGGGACATACCGAAACAAACTGCCTCACTGTCCAGATTAAAAAGCTGCAGAGACAAAGAAGGGTGTTGAGGTTAAAAACTATGCTTTTAACAGACATCAGTTATAAGAAATATTTTAGCAAACCTATGTTGCCCACAAGAATACAAAAAGATGTTCCTTCAAACAGGGATAACATGTAGCGTGACTGGGCTCAGCAACATCTACCCACTCAGACAAAACCCATCACTGAAGGCAGAGCCATTTCTCAAACTGATAAAAACACCTCTCTCGCCCTCTGCTGAGCGGGCAGCTCACTCTGGAGTCCCTGACATGATTTCATCCATGGCTCTGTTCTCATGCTTCTCAACCTGCTCTGGAGCTCTTTGGCTGCACACTCTGGTGAGACATGAATACTCATGTACATGTGTGCGCCTCTGGCCAGTCAGGATGCGCTGCTTTTGTATGTACTACACCTTCTCTCACCAAATAGGGCTGAGCCTCAACAAAATGCCAGATGGGTTTACTGATCTAAAGACTGAAAATGTAGCCATTACAATTAAACCTTTAACTTTTTCTGAAGGAGAGTTTCAGGCTGATGGTGAGAGTCTCCAGGCCAGTCATCACTCTGCAAACACCATTTCCCAAGAAGCAACAGATGAGTGTATGTTGGCCTGTTTCCACCTCAGATTTATTACACACTAGGGAGAATAAATCTTAATATCCAAGAAAAAAAAATCAATGTAAACTTATTACAAATGCATGGTTTATGAACTTTTTAGAGGTTGGTCAAAGTATCAGAGCTTTTTTCTTGGTTAAGTTTTATTTCCGTTTTTCAACCCAAATATGCCAGTGATTTGACTAACAGGAAATCAGAGAAGACAGTAAAAGTTAGTTGAAAAAGTACCTCAGTGTTCCACATATAAAAGCTTTAGCAAGGCAAAGTCTTTCCTGAACATTACTGGGGGAGGAGGGAAGGTGGGAATCAACAGTACTATTGTATACCAAGACAAGAGGGTTACATTTGCCTGCTACTTACTAGTTAAAATATCTATTCCGATTTTTCACGGACTTAGACATACAGCTGAAGGTGCAACATGGGTACTGATGGAGGAATAAAAGTAAGCCACAGCTTTTCCTTACTGCCTCACACCCCACATCAAGTGTCATTCCTGCCTCAACACTCAGGCAAGAGGCACCAGTCACCCTGTGCTGCTGCTCAACGATCAAAGGTTTGATGTGGGGAAGGGAACCTCAACCAGAGAAAGAAGAGAGTAGAA
The DNA here is from genome assembly GCA_013398125.1 of Aegotheles bennettii. Lineage (NCBI taxonomy): Eukaryota > Metazoa > Chordata > Aves > Caprimulgiformes > Aegothelidae > Aegotheles > Aegotheles bennettii. The sequence goes on along the minus strand of VZRW01009859.1, from coordinate 278,134 downwards.
GGAGCTGGAGATCTGAGATCTGTTTGCCAGCTCTCCTAGCTCCAGGTCTGCCAAGACACCTCTTCTCATTTCTCATCTCTGAGCACTGCTCCTGCAGCCACATTTCTAGATTTTCCTCATAACAAGTGTCCTTTTGCCATCCATTCATTTAAGGCCAGTGAAGTATAGTTGTAAAACAAACCTTCGGAAGGAGAAAAACCAAACTTATCCTTGACTCTTCACACTGTGTAAACTAACAGGCTTCAAAAGAAAGGGAGAGGGGGGTGCCATTCCGTTTGTACAACTTATTTAATCCAGTGCATAGCATTTTCTACAGTTGCAACACCATATTCTGCAGGAAGAAATGCAGTGTAAGTATTCTTAACCTCCAAGGAAGCTTAGGTTAAAGAGCCCTCTACCAAAACCTGTGTTTTCTCATATGTTTCCTACACTTTATAAACTTTTCTCTTTCTCCTCCACATGTCTCAAGAACAGTTTCATTGATTATTCAAGACATAATATCATAACCTCCCTCCATATCTAATACTGTCAGACAGTCAAATCCTGAAGATATTCGCTGGTTTTATTTAAAACTCTTTCTGCTGACAGCAACAGTGCTTACTAAGCCCAAACTCTTAATCACACAATGTATACAGAGAACAGTCTTCAAGGCCTACATTTAGTTAACTAAGCTTACAAATTTGCATGCACCTAGGTGTTCCTCAGGCAAGGAAGAACATGCAATTCTTCCTCCAAAAATTTTACAGCACATATAATTCCAATCACTTTACTTAGGGAAAAAAAAGAAAAAACAGTTAAGGAGCAGAACAATGTGAATGGTCCCAAATTTTACAGAATATCAATTAAAATAACTTTCAGTACAAAACTCAATGAAAAAAGAAAAAGATGAGAAAATAAAAAGTAAATTGCATGCAGACTTTCCACTGATGGCAACTGAAGAGTAAAACACAGTTATCTGACACAGAGAAGGTTAAGAGGACAAAAGAATGAATTGGGTGGACATGAAAAATTGAAGGAAAGACAAATTCGGAACTGATGTCAGGCCACAAATTTTAATTGCGGAACTGCATGCCAGACACTTACAGAGAGCCGGGGTCATTCAGAGAACGATCAAAGGGCACTTGGGGGACACTGGGCACTGGGGTGCAACAACTCCCTGAAGAAAATCTTGCTAGTCTTTACTTACTTGTACTACTGCTATGCTATTTGAAATAGCTAGCATGAACTGTGGTGCTCCTTTAGGAAAAAGAAAAACGACCTACAGAAAGAAAGAAAATAGTCATACCATTGAAGTTGTCAATCATAAGCAAGAAAAACTACAGGCATTCAAAACAAACTGCCCCTTCGGAGCTGAGGTCACCTTGTCAATATCAATCTTCTCATTTTGATGCACATTAAGAGCTATTGGAGTGTCCCCTTTTATCCCATGACTGTGAATTGACCTTACTGACACTACTGAATACAATATGGTCATTTAAGGATGTGGTAATTATTGGTAAATGCACTAAGTTAGTTAGTAGCACACAGGGCATCATTGCTCTGGCTTGTATTGCCACCTGGACTTTATTTTAAAAGATTTATTCCAACCTCATATGCCTTGACTCAACCTGTATTCATATCAGACCCTTATTTACAGTTATTTTCCATGGGACTCCCATGACAACTTACACTAAAAAGGAGTATTTTTCACCTGAAAAAAAAATCTGTTGTTTTACAGGTTTTAATTAAACATATAAAAGTTGAAACTATACAAACACCTTTAGTCTTCTAACCTTATCATAACATAATTCTGTATTCTCTATCTTTAAACATTGTGTCAAGACACAGATGAAAAAAAATGCTGCACTACTATCTTCGCATTTGTAAAAGAGCAAGGAGAGAAAGGCACATCTGTGAACAGCATATAATATACATGCCATTATGCCATGATGCAAAGTGCTTGCTCAACTTCAGACCTTTAACAGAAACACAGATATCACCTGAATGCAGGGTAGCACCAACTTAGTGAACTTAATTAATTTAAACAATGTGTGTAGGACCCACTTATGTGTTTAAATTATTGAAAGAAATTAAGACTATTCAATAACAATTTAAGATATGATCCATGCACAAAACTATGAATTTAGTAAGAGAGGCTTAGAACGTGATTAAAAAAATCCCAAAACAAGTCACTGTGACTGTGTGTTGCTTTGTATGATTGATTATGAATGGCAGTTCTGAAAAGGAAATACTTTGTGTGCACTGCTACCTTCATGTGGTATTAAAATGCTCTCTGTAATCTCACATTTACTCCTTCTGATGAAAACACTTGCAAATGAATCAAACAAGACTTCTGTCAAAATACAACAGAGCAACCAACCAACCACATCTGGGTCAAGAATGAGACCTCCTGCCGTGTGTGTCACAGCCTGTCACTGCAGAGGTGACACAACACATACCCCAGCACCTCCAATACGCACCAGCTCACCAGAAGCAAAACCCACCAAATTGCAGAGCCTTTTCTTTGGGATCTCACTTTACTTCCAAAGTGAATCAAAAGGTAAAACAGCCTGTTTCCAAGACTCGAGATGCGGAAGGGCAGGTGCCTAAAATCTGTATACATGCTCCTTTCTGCATGACTTCCAAGTAGCTGCAGCCTAACAAGCCCAAGATGCGGCCTTGCTGGGAGGACATTGTTCTGCCTGTGCACCCACACCAGCTGCAGCACCACTGCCAAACACAACCCACAGTGCTTCTTCATGAGGCAGCTTCCTTCGGTCCGAATTCGGCTTTACTGATTTACTGACGAAGACATATGTGACCACCACAAAGATGACTTTTTGTTAAAAGGAAAAAAAAAAAAAAGAAAAAACAGTCAATGGTAGGTTGGACTAGAAAGAGACCTTGGAATTGACTTGGAGATGACATGCTGGGCTTAGGCCCAAAGCAAAGATCCTGGCCAAACAGAGCCTAATGCTTTCAAAGTTCATTTAAAGATGACCTAAAATTAAATTTCCAATGCAGGGGCCTAATTCACTCCAGATTGTATAGAAAAACTGCTAATAATAATAATAAAAATATCCCAACACAGGTATCCTTCTGAGGTTTTAGAGTTCAAATTCATAAATTTTTAATCAGATCTTGTATATTCTTCCATGCTTGTTCACTTTTGTTGCTATAGATTGTCAGATTCTGTTAACCCAGAGGATCAATATGGAGGCAAGCTTCTCTGACAGCTTGCAAACACTACTGTTTTCTTCACACTGTTTCTATTCAGCGTTACTTCTGCCATAGATACACCCGCATTTCTAAAGCTATTTCTTTTCCCCAAAAATAGATAAAAAAAGAGTACAGCAAGAAGAAGGCACAATACTCCACCTATTTAAACTAAGCACTCAGAAATATCTCACCTTGTTTTGCCATAACACAAGCCAGACTTCATAAATTACCTGGCTTTGGAGACTGCCGTGCCCTCATCCCTCCAGATTGCAACAGTCCCATCACATCAGATTCATCTGCAGTGCAGTCTTTACTGCAAACTGTGCCAGCAGCTTTGCTTCACAACTGCGTGGAAAGCGAGAATAAACCATGTACTGGTGACCCATCCAAAGGTCACTGAGCCTGGCCCCACTGTGAAATGCCACTATATACATCAAAGAAAAGATCTGGAGCACCAGAACTGCAGTGGTGATGGAAAACATTTCACCTGCTACTCAGAGTATTTCAGCAGCTCCAGCAGCCCGGACAGTACCTTTGCACAGGTCTCAATGCCAAAGTCCCAATGCTTACCTAAAACTTCACTCTACGATGAAAAGTGCGATGGGGTGAGCAGGGAGGGAGGAGAGGGGAAATAAAGGTCAAAAACATTTTTTAAAGTGAGTCATACTTTGATTGTGGCTTCAACTGTGTCTTGACAAACAATTAATGCTAGATTTTCACACTACCGCTCAGTTGACAGAACATATTTAAGCCAATACAAAACAAAGATTGGATTTCAAATTAGCAAGATCACCAATGAATTATATTATGAGAATGATAGCAAGTCTGTTCTGGCACCAGGCTTCAGCATGCCACCTGGTATTCCAGATTGCACTGATCCCAGCCTGTGCTGATCCCCACCGCCTGGTACATTACAAAATGCCTCTTCTGCAATACTGCAAGGCTTTCTGAACAGCCCTCTTGGAGGGAGAGCCCTTCTGTTTCCAAGGTCACCCACATTTCCAAGAAAAAGCCTTGCAGAAAGGCCACTTGGCTGGATCAGATCTTTATTCGCCCCTCAGCACAGCGAGAACTGTGCATCATTTTAGCCTACTTACTGACCAAAGCACCCAACACTGCACTCATTCTCACACCCAGGAATACTTTCCCAGGCCCGTTCTGCTCATTGAGAGCAGCTATACTCCTTCTGAACACAATTCACAGTGAGCAGCCCTACTCCAAAGCAGCAAGCACCCTTCTGCCCCAATTAGCTCCTCCTTGCTGCTTCAGTACTACCATAACTTCACTGCATACAGCATCAAACATCAATTCTCCACTAGAAAAGAAGTGAAGGTGGTCATTGTGCCCTCACAGCTCAATAGATCATCTACTCTTGTAGATGATCAGCTTTTCTCCCCTGTTGAGCCAGTTTGCGCAACAGCTCGTGCCTGGTCACAGCTGGGGCCAGACCATGAACTAAGGCACAGCCAGCCCATGCACAGCACACAGTGTAGCAAGCCCTGCTGTTTGCTGAGTTGAGGGCATCTTGTGCTGCACCATCTGACCAGCAAACGGAACTTCTCCAATGTGAGCAGACAAACTTGCTATGCCAGAAAACACCCAGGGGGAGGTCTGTTGCTGTATTTAGCTACAGATAAATTTGTAAGTCCAAAAAATAAAAAATCATCAACCGTGTAGCAGAAAAGGTTGTACGCCAAATCTATCTTGATGAGCAGAGGGGAATAACAAGAGGGCCCAGCCCAGCTTCCCCACAATAACCTCATTTTTAGCAGGAACAGGTTACCACTGTTGTTGCACACAGGCAGATCTTCATTGCTATTTATCTTAGAAACTGCCAGCACAAAGCTCCAGGGGTGAGAGCTGAAGAAAAATGTACAGAGACTGCAAGCCTTGCCCAGAGTCCCTCCAGGAGCACTCACAAGGACACAGCACACAGCACCTTGGAGCCCCAGCCCTTGCCACCCTGCAAAGGCCATGCAGCCAGCTGGACCCCATGCTAGAACACAAGGCTCAGCAAGCAGCACCATCTACAAAATTAATCCAGCCCACCCATCCCCTGGCACTGCACATAAGTACCAGGGCTGATGCAAAATTCCCAACAGCAACGCGCTTGGCTTAGAAAGCCTTTTTCTTATAGCAGCTAGTAGCTCACAAAGAGGCTTCCAGCAACACTAGGGAATCAGTAGTGCAAAGGAGACTTCTCACTTACCTGGTTTCATCACCATCCTCCAACTGCAGCAGCTTTCACAACCGCACTCAACCCTTATATAGACGAGCTTCAGCCACCCGACACCGAAAGTTTTGATGCTGAAACACCTGAAACATAAGGTGTAGCATATCAGTTATCACTCACCTTAATCAGAAAAGCCTGACTTATCTGTTAGACCACAAAGCCCTAGCAAATTCTCTGGGGTCTAGGAAGCATAACAGTGGGGACAGTAGCCAAAGGACTGCCAGGGACATGGTACTGGCCCACCAGCTGAGCTCCTTGGGCAAAACAAGCACAAGAGAGCAAAAAGTGACTTGTAAAAAGATTGGTGGAATGTCAGTTTGTATACTGGAAAACAAAAAAGGTAGACAAACTGGAATGGAACCTGCCAAAATGAAGTTAAGTCACTATTTAAAAAAAAAAACAAAAACAAAACCCACACATTTTAATTGATAGGATAATGATATACAAAAATTGCTGCTTTGTGTCTCACAGCTACTATGTTCTAAATCCAGTACCAGGAACACCAAAGCACATTGTCATGCCATTGCTCTGTTTCCCACCTTGGCAGGAGATAATTTATTATCTCTCTGCTATCAGAGTAGCTTAGAGGCTTACACTAACTTGAGCAAAAACGCATCAAGACTTTTACAGTGAAGGTAGAATAAAAATGCAAAATATATTAACTCCCCACATTAGCTATGGCTGGAAGGAAAATAGGAGGCTCAGCAGACTAATTGCTTTACCCAGTATGGCAAATTATCCATTCTAAAAGGCAACTAGTGGCATGAAAATAGCAAGTCAATGTTAGAGGGCATTAGCAGAGATGCAAGAATTCCCTATCATTAACAATGCTAGTTTATGTTTTTAAGTTTACAGCAAATTAGCCATACCTTTCTAAAGCTTATGAACACTTCCCTCACTAGAAATTAAACCTTGAACCCTAAAATATTGGCATCTCTGCCATTTCATTATAACAAACCTTAAACTATTACTTTTCTATAGTGGCTAGGAAAAAACACTGAATCAAATCATGCAACAGTAACTTTGAAAGCAAAAGTCCACTTATCCTTGCCTATCCTAATATATGCTCATTTGCTTCAATGAGAAAAAACAAAACCAAGAGCAGTCAGATCTGTTTCAGTTGCTCCAATTTACCAGAGGGGCTGCACTGGAGTCACAGCTAAATCCCCAGTTGCCCAGGCTGCCCTCGGCAGATGGCTGGGCACGCGTGGCTGGTGTGGCCCATGTCACGGACACGTGTTCAGGGGCCCTGGTTCTGTCAGTGAGGTGAAGGAGCAAGGAAGGCTCTGAGAGAGTGTGTTATGGGTTTGAATGGAGTAAGTCACTTGATACTGTGAAACGGCCGTAGAAAAATCACTCCAGGGCTAGGAGAGCAAGAGGCTGGGGTGGATCCTGCTTTACGCAATTAGGCATAGTTAAATGAAGGGAATCATTTCCCTAATGAGTCTCTTTTACCCCTATAACAACAGGATGAATTATGATCAATGCATATTCCAGTTCACTATTTGAGAAGATTAAAATGGCATAATTTAGTTTTCTGGAAGTGAAAGGCTGGATCACTATCTTTCCCACTTGCAAAACCTCTGGGACTAACAGGCATCACTCCATCTGGGAGACAAAAATCTGCCGTTCCAGCTGAGACTATAAGCCCGAGTATTGATCAAATGTCCACCTCCCTTCCACATAATAGAATTTGCCGGTGAGCTAATTGGTTTTACTTCTTTCATCTCCGTAAATGAGGTCAATGGCAAGGGCAAAGAAGAGAGAATTAGCTCTAAGTGTTCTTGGCTTCAAAGCAAGAGGAGACAGAGCTTGCAGATTTTGGAGAGTGCCATGCAGGGTTTATAAAGCAACATGGGACCCTCCAAGTATCTGAACTTTGAATTGCTTCAGCTTAGGATGAAGCTTGCCTGCATTGGCCAAGGATTTATGCTTTCTCTATCTTCTGTTATGGTTTGGCAATGCCTCTTGTGGGTCAATCACAACTTTAATTCATGCTGTCCCTGCAACAGTGACTTACTCATCCACAGCTCCTAAAGCACTTTGCAAAAATGCATGAAGCTTCACACCAGATGTGGAGACAGGAAAGTACCACAGTGTGCATTGGTGCCCCATCCTCACTACCACCTGCCTGCAGTGACAGAGCTGAAAGGCACCTCCTGCCCTGCAGCCTCGTGTTGTGTGAATGTAAGTAAGGCAAGGCGAAGCTGTAACATGGAAGATTCATGCATGCAGATATACATCAACATTAGGTTTACCAAAAAGAAAACTGAACCCCCAGCAAAGATGCGAATGATTAAAACTTGACTCTCAGGAAACAAGTGACCCTTTGGCTTTCTCTCTCAAACCAGCAATGATTCTCTGAAGTCTGGCCTTTAGCCCTCCTCACTTTTTTGTCCCTCACACATGGTCACATGTCCTAAATCAAGGCTTTCCCCTGTGTAATACTGCAGTTTTCCCCTCTGGGCTTTGAATTAAGAGTTAAGCAGCAAATAAATGGCTTTCCCACCCATACAAGCAGAAGTCTGCAGGTGCCTGTCTCAGGCCATGATTCCTGATCCTTGTTATTAGTTCTGTCTGCGATAACTATGCTATAAAATCTTATGTTATTTTGTTGACACACTACTAGGTCTTACTGGGTTTTTACATGTGTCTGTTTGGGTTTTTTAATACAGGAAAGGCTTATGAGATTAGGTACCCCCTACCCATCTGTAAAAAACAAAAATATTAACAGAAATAAACCCTTTGTTTCCTTCTTTGGAAAGAATTGGCATAACCAAGTGCACTGTGAATTAAACCATGCAGTCACATATTTTCCTATATTAGTGTCATAAATCTCCTGTGTGCCCTTGTTCTCATTCAGTTATACAAAACATGTCCTGGAATCATTTTGTTAAAATAGAGCCAAAGCAGAGCAGAAGGCAGGTCCTTTGTATAGTATAGGCACCTGCCACCAGGTGATTTCCAACAGAAATGAGAGCTGAGGAATCTGATACCATTCACTGCCAGGGACACAAGAGCACCTAGACCCAAGTGGTTCTCAGAAAACACAAGTTGCCTTAATATTACAAGAAAGTGTAGAAAAAAATTTTACTCAAAACCACCATTTCACAGGAACTCTCCTCTGAAATTTGTGATTGTTGAAACACGTACCTGGTTTTACTCATTCACTTTTCATTCAAGCAAATCTATGCTAGTACATACTCTTTTTTTTCATCATACCATACAGAAAGCTTATAAATACGGCATTAATGTGCACAGAGTGATCACTTTCTGGTAATATAAAGATTCAGCACCTACTTTCATAGAGTTACTTCCTCTATTTTGGGAACAGCCAGAATCAAAAAGAAAGCATAACTTCAGTTCTCCAACAGAAATATATGTATAAAAAAAACCCACCTCAATTTTGTATGCAGCACAATGAGCACATCCCGTATTTTTTCATCTCTGAAGCCCAGCGGTCTAGCTGCTAAGCCTAGCAGTCTGAATGCTGGTTGCACACAGTGAAGCCTCTGGCACACCCAGGGCTATTGCAGCATCTGCTTTACAGCCTGCAGGTTTATGCTGGTTCATAACTGTCCGAGTACAAGATAAGGTGGAGAAGTCAGAGTAAGGCTAAGGCTTTGGGAGGTGTCAGGTCAGTTCTAGTCTCACCAGACCTTGCTCCCATCACTCTGCAAAGAGAACACCACTACCAACTACCACCTCTGAAAGGCAGGTGAGAGAAGGGCTCTCATCTATGTGGGCCGCCAAATACCCAACAGGTGGAAACACTTTAACTCTCTCACAATTGGGGTAAGACAAAACTCAATACTGGAAGCCTCAGCAGTTTGCTGTTCCTCCTAAAACACTAATGCTACAGCTGTACAAATCAGTTTTGCATTCTAGAAAGATATTTTTTAAGCGAAGCTCTGATTTTTGTGGAGTTTGTGGAGACCACCTCTCAAGAGACAGAAGAGACCTATCAGACATTACTGCTCCCAAAACACGTGCAGTACCCTGTCCTCAGGGGCCGGCCCCCATTAACCAAGAGCTGCAGTACAAGTAAGGTCAATGGTAGCACAATATCCAACATTTGTAAATGAATTCTGCAAAGCAAAATTGTTCTGGGAATCTTCCTGACACATTTGCATATGTTTTCAGTGCATTATTGCCACAAAGGACACCTTATAAAATATAAAACTACCCAAAAACATATGCACTCAACTCTTGGAGTAATTTTTGAAAGTCTGTTCCTTCCTGGATGCAAGCAAAGGTGATTATGTGTCTAGAATAGATGTCCTCTAGACAGATGGAGCATCATGGGGGGAGGAGAACTGAACTCACCATCCGTTTGTTTCCTGAAGAGCCTTTTGTAATGAACTTTGTAAAAAGCCTTTTTGTAAATCCAAGTGAATTAAATTGCTTTATATAGCTCTGGGATAAATAACTTATTGACAATTAGATTTCTTTAAAATTACTTAAACTATGAATGCTGGAAAAAGATGAACAAGCAGAAAAAATTGGATAAAATAACTTAAAAATATACACATTTCATTAGGCTGGAAATTAATTCTCTTCAAAAAAAAAAGTGTTTTTTAACTTAAATCATGCAAGCAATCCCATTAAAGTCAGGGTTTTAATATTTTCAGGAATAAAGATCTCAATCTTTCTTTTCAAGCTATGACCGGTGTCAGATCACAGAATCATCTATCAAGATCCTCAATAATCCATCTCTTCCCCTACGTTGATTACTGTCTGTAATGAACAATGTGCCCCAGAAACTACTGCATGATCTGAAGACCTCTGAATCTTTAGCACTCTGCAGCCTTGTAAGATTTGCAGCCTCTCTTGCTAATTTTTGAAAGAGCACAGAACATTACGAACACATGCTGAAAACTTGCGCATAAAGGAGAATTCCTGTAACATAGTTGTGCTTTTGTTTGGCATCATATATATTATATTTAAAAAAAAAAAAAAAGCAAAGAACTCATGATCTTACAGACAAACCAGAGGAAGAGAAGACCCAAGACAACCTTAGCAGGCCCAATGAAACTGAAGTGATTTTCAGCTACAGATAATATTATTTTAGCGTATCTTTCTTTGTATCCCCTAATCCTATTGTGGCACAAAATTCACGTACACACTGCAATACCAGGGCTGGTGCAAATCCCGGAGGGAAAACAAGAGCATGTTTCAGTACAGTCCCAACTATAATACAGCCACTTACTAGCCTGCTTCCTCTCTGGCACAGTGGATTTACCCCTTCCCCCATCGCTATGGAAAGAGCTCCAGCAAGGCAGAGTAACAGGTTCATGACCACTCTTTTTGCTCTTTTCCCTGTCGTGGGGGTGGGACTTCTATCTCGAGGTCCTTCCAACTGCTTTTCTCATGGGGAAACAAGAAAATAATTTGTTCAGATGATTCAATGTAAAAACCTGCTGCAAATATATGAATTGTGTTTGACCTAACTTCGAGTTAGCCAGTCTTCACCCTGTTTTTGTTACATTCAGGCTATGATCTTCTGTGTGAAAAAATTTGGGGACACCTTCACAGATATTAACCAAAGACAATTTAAAATGAGGCTTAAATGGCAATCTGTTTATACCACAAAAGGTGAAATTAGTAAATGGATAATACTGTAAATAATTAAAATATCTTTTAATATTTAATTGCTATGGATCACAAGTTTGTTTCATAGTTCCTATGAAACCTGCCTTTAATAGTAAGTAAAAAATAATTACAATAGCATTCTTCAAACATCTGTGTTTGAATGGTGATTGTGCTGAGCATGGGGGGCTGCAGCCACAGTTTAATGAGGTAGTAAAAGCAAAAAGTGGCTCAACAAATTTGCCCCCTCCTCCGCCTCCCCATGAGCTTCTGCCAAAGCAGACGACACACTGAGTTGTGCCACACAGCAAACTGGAGCAGAGAATTGATCTGAGTTAAAAGTAACTCGCCTGTTTCTACCTTTAGACACCACTGATGAAGGCACCCAGCAGCATTCACTTGGGATTACCATCCAAATGCCAGTGTCCTTAGGCAGTAGTCTGAAAGCCTGGGTTTGCACCTAGGAAACCTGGCATTTAGCAACAGAAATTCAAAGCCAAAGAGCCAGTTGCTCCAGACTGCATCTTCACAGATGACCTGTCTTGGGTTCACTGCTGAGTTATCTTGCTGCCAAGTTTGCAGTACGACAGTCTTCCAGTGTAGGAATTTAAGAACTTCCAAAATAAGAAAACATAATCCAGAGGAAAAACAAAATAAAATGTAAAGACAAAACAAATCCAACTATACCCAGCAATATCTTGGGAAAAAGAAATGGATGAAGGAAAAAGTTGTGGGTAGCTCTTTATCTGATTTTATACAATCAGCATAGAAATGCTTTAACAACCCCTACAATATAAGCAACCCACCATTTTTAGTACTATATAGAAGCAAGTATCTTTTTTGTACTGAAGAGAATTAATTTTAATCTATTTCCTCTGTTTCCTCCATTCAGGCAACTGCTTAATACATTGATCTTTCATGCATTTCCATTTTCTCCACCAATACATTTCTTATAATTGGAATGAGCTGCTCTATTAAGCTTCTTAATAGATTCTATGTTCTCAAACCAAATAACTTTGGGACAATACATTAAAATAGACAACAAATTAGGCTTGGTGTTTACGAATGTGAGGCTTCATCAACAGTGACCTTTAAAGCTACAGCAAGGATGCTGTTTAAAATTGGTTGCAGTGAAACCAGTGTCTAATGTCTAATTGCATTAGTTTGTGTCAATGCTACAACACCCTGAGACCCTTTGCAAACAGTTTGTTGATGGCCAGGAACAAATTACAGTCCTGATGTGAAGCAGCAATGGACATGTGCAGATGTCAATGAATTCACTTAGAGTGGTGGGTCCGTAGCTGTTGTGAGAAAAACAGGACCTCCATACTTACCTGCATTACCTAGCAGAGACACAGCCTAGTTTGAGCCATGAAGTCAGGACTGGCCTTAGCTTTGTATACGCAAGCAACATTGAGCATTACAAACAGCACAGAAGTATTTTGACAGTCTAACATAGTTATTTTAATTATATCAATTGAGTCCAATAACTATGCTGCAATATCACATTAACTTAGTCTGAAATACAATGTGAATGGAAGTTTTATTTGCAAATCATTACAAGATGTAATTCCGTTTTAAAATAGCAAATGATATAAAATAATCATCTCAAAGCCAGTTAGCCCTGGTATGATTCCTACCTCCTCCCATAGCTATACAGCCAGCTACCTTCACATGTATTTTATACCAACTCTTAAGTCAGTCAGAGAGGAGTTTTCCACCACAAGTGAAGAACAAGGTGACCTGACAGCGTGTGGGGTGAAGTCGTGAACACACGATGACCAGCTGGAGCCAGGGGACAGGGATGCCCCAACAGACACTTTGCAAACTGCCAGAGCGGCTATTTGCCAGATACCCACCCCACAACCCAGCCTCTGGGACAAGACATGAGACCAGTATATGTCTCACCAATTCCAGCTTGAAATCACACTGAAAAGACACTAAAAGTTAGGAGGAATGAAGTCTAACCCTTGTAAAATTAATCCAGGTAGTTAATATAAAATGGAAAATATTCTTCATCTAGCTTTGTAATTCCTAGGAAAGATTTTATTTAAAAAGCCAGCTCCCAGATGTTCTTCGCCTTGCATTAGCCTTTGCTAAACATTTGCACAGACAACACTGAAGACCACAGACCCTCATCACCAACAGTGTTGCCCTCTCGATTGCACCCCATCACACCCTCACATCTCATCTATTTTTAATTCTAATTCAAAATTGCGTATGGCCTGTTGTCTGCAATTTCAGTTTTTTGACCCAACTTACATGTTTCTGTAGCCTCATAGGTCGAACCATTTCTGTTGAAATCTCTTTGCTTATGGGCAATTAGCATCCTCTCCTAGGTGAATTATTTTGGGATACAGTTCATTTTTCATTACGCCTCCTGGGAGACCTGTATGGTGCCTTCTACCAACAGATTACTTTTTTTTTCCCCTTAAACATAGAAATCATTGCACAAAAGACTTTGCTTTTGTTACAGGTTTTCATGTTTGCCTAGGGCTTAATTGCAAACAAGACTGCTAATTATTTGTACCTCCTGCAGTGCTGACTAGGTTTACCCAAGATAAGAACAGTTCAGCCCCTTGTTCCGCCACCTGCCAATGCAAGACTGTTGCCAGCTATTCCCTCTGATAACTCAGGCTTTTTTTGCAGCTGACAAGGAGGACTAAATACTGTTTCTGTTTTCCTAGCAGGCAGTTTTACTCGGTGGCTGCAGTGAGGGACAGCCTGTGGGGCAGGCTTTGGCCTCCCCTCTACCCACGGCCCAGGCAAGAGGGGAGCACAAGCCACAGGCCCAGCCCAGTGGCGGGAAATGGGTTTCTGAGGAGAGGGGGAGCCAATTGGAGACTTTAAGTAACTTTGGGTGTTACTTAAGCCCTCTCTTTCTTCAAGACCAGCAGCTTTCTCCGACATGCAGCGGCTCTCCAGAGCAAACCCCCCTGGCTGTGGTTCAGGGTGCTGGTGCAGCCCCAGGGAGGTGTTGAGCACTCAGCCCAGTGCGACCGCCTCAGCACCAACCACTGCCCTCTCTTATCCCAGGGGCAAAACTAAAACGTTCAATGTCAAAAGCAGGCCAAAAGCACTATTAGAGGTCACTGTTACTACTAAAACCAAGGTTTTATTAAGTCTTTCTGGACAAAAGCCAAATACCTTTGTTATCAGGACTCTGGTAGTTCTCCTCATGTACAGTATTAATGTCTCTCTCAGCTATGCAAAGGCTGTAGCACAGTTGTTATTTTCAGACAAATACAGTGACAATTTCAACCCGTATGTTGTGCAGCACTCCCCTCACGCTGGAGCAGAGGGTTTACAGGGGCTCTCCCCACAGAGCTGTAAATCACGGCCTAGGAACAGCGAGCAGGCGTGCAGGCCCTGGCCCAGCTCTCCCTCACCACCACGCCCAGGCTCTGCTGGGCCCATCACTAAACTGGTTCTCTCTCATCAATTTCCAAAATAAAGTCAGTGCTGCAAGAGATTGTAAAACCTCTGCCTTTCTTTTAGCAGGGCTCACAACGCACACTGGCTCCTGTCTACAACCCACTGCATGTGAAACACATTTACAAGATTTTCCTCTCCCTTTGAAAAGGACTACCTAAAAAAAATATAATCCAGAACAAGTATCTTGCACAGTCTTTGCAGTTGAAACATTTTCATGCCCGCTTGGCTCTCTGAGTGGTTCTCCCCACAACAAAAACAAGACTGAAGTCCACCATTTCTCCGTTTTTGTCTTCAGCAGAGCTATTATGAACAAACTAGATCAATATTATTTTTCATTACATATGAATAGCAGATATGAAAACCTAAGTCAAGTGTTGCAGTGTTAACTTCCCAGGCACTCAAAAAAATTCCAACTACTTGTCACCTGTGAATCATGGAACACGCAAACAACAGCACATAAAATGGAAGTTTGCTCACAACAGCATAGAAACAGGATTAATAGGGAACACTTCCTTGATGTTTTAGATTAGACCTAGCTTAGTGCAGTATGACAGAAGAGGAAACAACCCTGCAGAACACGATGGACCACCCTGTGCCACTCTGTGGCTTTGATGTATATCTCTGAAGACAGCAGTTGTCTATTCAGCAGAGAATCTCCTATTATTAACGCATAAATCATATTTTCATATTCACATGACCTCAGCTGAATCTCACGGGGGGGAAAAAATTACTGACAAATTAATTTGAGTCAGGCTTTAGCCTAATAACATATAGGCAAAGATGGATGCATTAGAATTTCAGTATCAGTACACAGAACATGAGATTAAGAAAATCCTGAAATGCTAAGTGTTCACAAAGAAGTCTACAAACCCATTCAGCAGAAAGCTTTTGTGTAAGGCAGTCTGATCCCACACGGGATCTCCCATTTGAGATAGCAAATATTACTACAGTGTAATAATAATTAATTTTGGCTTGATGATAAAGAGGGAATTCATTCAGGAAGGAGACCAAGAAATTACTGATGTTATCGGACCCATTGCCTGTTTGAGGATGAAGTGTTAAAAACATGTATATCACAGTAACTATTTGATGCCATATAAGGCATAAAAAAAAATAAATTCCCAGGCTCTTCCAACAGAACGACTGTTCAAAGACCCTTGTCATGCAGACGAAGACTTCAACTCTCAGTTAATTTAACAGGATTGAAACCATCTAGAATCTCTCATCTCCATTCACCTAATCAAGTCTAACACGGTATCATCAAACCAAGTTGGTTGGGCATAGGAAGATGTTCCCACAGGAAGTAACCCCATGTGTGCTTACCTCACAGAAAATGACCAAGTGGATACACAGGTTTGAAAAGGGTCTGATACTGCTTGCCGAAATGCTGACAGTCATTGAGTGATCTACTGAAAGTATCAGTGTGCCAAAAATAGTCAAGTAACAGAAGATCTGGATGGAACACTGTTTTGAAGATCTGTTTAACATCTAGCGAGAAGTGGAAAAAACTTCATACAGGACCAGATGATCTAAGCACAGGAGCAAGCTACTCTGGTGGCATCTGCCAGCACATCAAATCTAGAGAATCCAAAATTCTGGCCCAGTAACGGCTGATCTTCACACCTTTTAGTGGAAGAATTGCTATGGACAAAAACTTAGGTCGTGGCTCAAAGTACTGCCAATACAGGAACACATTCGGAGACATCCAGAGGAGTTTCCTCTCCAACAGAAGTCCACTAGTACTGAAAACATCTACAAACAAACAATATTCTGAAATTGAAATTAAAATACTTTATTGGCTAGATAGAATGTACAGTATGGATAGAAATATACTGAAATACAAAGTCCTCCAGAATATAATGTAGAAAAATTGCAATCCATACTTCTACATCTTATTTATATACATTGTCAAACATATCCAAGAGCATGAATAAGGTCATGTTTGCATTTTTTTATTCTCTCGAATGCACATCTAATGTAGTCCAAGGCCTTTTTGTTTCTTCAAAAGAAAATTGCAC
Organism: Aegotheles bennettii; assembly: GCA_013398125.1. Taxonomy (NCBI): domain Eukaryota; kingdom Metazoa; phylum Chordata; class Aves; order Caprimulgiformes; family Aegothelidae; genus Aegotheles; species Aegotheles bennettii. The sequence goes on along the minus strand of VZRW01009859.1, from coordinate 261,661 downwards.
AGCTACCCTACTTCCTCATTTGTCCTGAAATCTGATGAAATTTCACATACTCTTCTCTCCTTTGTTAGATCCTTTCAAGCTTGACTGCTGCCTCTTTTTCTCCCTTTGTCCCAGTATGCGATAGACTTTTTTCTTAGCCTCCTTTTGCCTCTTGAATTTCTGTTCATCCTCCTTCTGCTTGACTTTGAGATGTTCTTTAAGCTGTTCCCGATGTTTTACTTTGGCTTTCCTTATCTTGTAATTATTCACTGTACTCAAAGCACTGAGTAGGGCTGATATCTAAAACAGAAAATAGAGAATCAATATACAAACAGTTCCATTTAGGTGAGCAAGAAACAGATTAACCTCAGCAGAGAGCCATACGATGAGTCAGAGATTCAAGGCAAGTTCCTAATTATTTCTGCACCCATTACCCAATTTTTAAAATAGTTTATTTATCTTGTTAGGAAGTTAATCAAAGGTGAAGTCTTTCTGGTAAGACACTATTTAAAAGGCTATGCCTAACTGCTACTACAGAACACTTAAACTGCAGTTTGGATCTTCTTGCCTTTTCAAGGACTCTCTTAATTCTCAATTTTTGAAGTATTTGCTTCAAGTCCTGTCTTTGTTAATAATGCATAGCAATGACAAGTCAAATAAAAGACTGCAGTTGCAAATTTAAGTCACCCATAATGTAAGAGCACTACATCCAAGTGAAATACCTTCCAAGTGCTGTGACAAGGACAAAGTCATTTTTAGGCTTCAGGTAATCTACTAGTTTAAAAAACAGACAACATCTACTCAGTGATAGTTCCATACATGTACCACATGCCAAAGAGGAACAAAACAAATTGGAAGTGATTAATTTCTCACTAGGAGCATACACATCTTTAGTCCTAGCAGTAGGTTCAAGCCCTAAAACAATAGTTAGAAATGGTCTAAGCAACACATTTACCCTTCAGGAGTTCTTATTTCAGAGTAAGTGATAATTACCTTCTTTTCATGAGGCTCCCTGATAACAGCTGGTCGCCACTGGTCTTTTGGAGTCTTGCCTTTCTTCTCAAGATTCTTAGGCTTGTTCTTAAAAGGCAGTGCCTTCTGTAGTGCTTTAGGAATGTGGAGCTTATTGAAATGCCTCTTCTCCCTCACAATAGGCTACAAGAATGGATATAGAACATATATAAGATTCACAGTCTTAAAAAGGATTTATTTTATTTTCCATCTCTCAGGGAAAAAAACCAAAACACCACAAACCAAAAGAGAAAATAAGAAAACCTCACCACCCAAAAAACCCACAAAACCCCAAACGTTCTCTAACATCCTTGTACCAAACTGTGAACGGTATGTTCACCCCATGTCACCATATGACAGAAGTCTCAGCAAACCTTGGGAGAGGACTTCTACCCTGCAGATCACTTTATGAACTTCCATTGACCCACAACAATTTGCTTTCCACTGCTTTATTCACATCTCATGCCAGGAAAAACTGTGCCTTGGATGAAGTCACACATGCATATGCATGAACATGTATTTACACTGCTCTCAATTTGCACAAATGTGAGGCAGAGTGCAAATTTGACTATGATCACTGTTTGTTGCTGGGGTTATTGTGGTGGGTTTTTTTTAAGCTATATCAACTATACCTTATAGAGAGAATCTTTGTTTTGCTTCAGTTTGATGCCTCGTTCATGCCTCAGCTGGCCGGTTGTCTTCATTCCACTCCAACTATCCTTCTCACCTGCTGGCTTCAGCAAGGATGTTACGGGGTTATAAAATGTTGGGATAGAAACAGGATACCACGTCCTCACAAAGACAATATCTGAAAGAAAAGGAAATGTTACTTGGCTCATAACAACACAGTTCATCACATCCACACTCCAAGCAAATATTGCCTGAGTAGAATAGGTAACTATTATCTAGACTATATCCTAGTATTGTGTTTGGTAGATACTCCAAATCTCTTCAATATTAGGCAAAAGCAATGTAACTATTTGTACATCTGGGTTCTGCAAAACCCCATAAAATCATACGCAGTACATACTCCTGAAGTGGAGCAAGCCGAATACCACCCTCTTCATTATTCATATTCAATTAAAGAATTAGCAACAGAGTTCATATATGTATCTGTGCCTGTACTATTACTGACAAAAACAATTTGCTTTTCCTCTGTCTATTTTTAGAGAAGAACTAACTTGCTTTTATTTTTTACAACCCACAATTTATATGGGTTTAGGAAAACAGAGGTCACACAAACCTGGATAAGCACAAACTCATGTTCTCAACATCACAGTGACACTCAGCAAACGTAGCAGATTATTTACCCCAACTACGGCATAACTGCCCCAAAAGGTTAGGGAAAAAAAGTTGACTGGAGTTACAATTCCACTCTTTGGATTTCTCAGAAAAATCCTTCCAGCACTTGTAGCACTAAATACAATTCATCTTCATGTTCAAGAAAAGCATAGCGTGCTGTGTAAAACACTTTAAAACACTAAAAAAAAAAAATCGGTCTCCAAGACAAACCTCTTCATAAGCGTACTGTATGACTTCCAAATATTACTGAAAGAAATCCAGCATAACATGTACTTTTTAAAATTTCATTCTGCATCTCACCAGATATTCTCTTTGAATTCACATCTCAATTATCAGATTCCAAAGATTCTGACATGAGGCTTTTCAATCTGTGAAGCAGGATGAAAGTTGCACTTTCCATGTAAGGTATCACACAACTTACCACTCATCAGCAACTTGTCTTCAAATGTTGCTCTGAAAGCACCTGCTGGAGCTCGGAGGGCCTTTTTGATCTGTCCTCGGATACCACTCACAGTACGAATTGCTGCACCTTCAAATTTAGCCACTTCCAACTGAGAGTTAAACATTCCCTGAAAGTGCAAATTACCACCATCATTCAAGATGCAAAGTCTCTCTCTGTGACCTATGTAGGCCACAAAAACATAAGTAATTTCCACAAGTATATCTTATACAGAAATAGGAAGAACTTAACATTGTCTTTATACTAAGAGCGCTGATCATAACAAAACCCTACTGAGCTGACTTTAAGGTAAGCTACTAAAAGTAATTTAGTCATGTATCACAGGCAAGGCTTCTTAGCATTAAATATATACATTTAAAATTCTAAACCAGAACGTATTTAAGAAAATCTGTTTGGTTCTCTTTTAAAGTCATTTGCTGGAACACAGCATGCCTTAAAAGCAAGTAAGCTGCCTTAAGTTGCTCGCTGTGATACTCCAATACAACACAGCTCTTCAAGGTTTGTGCTTTCATAAATCACATGGAAGTCAGGAAAAATTCTGTGTATGCTTAGTGCAAACACTTGAGTTCTTCACTGCTGGGATCAGTGCTTAGTTGCTTACCACCCCAAATGCAGAATAACCTAACCTCTTCCTGAGCCTGAAAACACACCTAAGGACAGCTGGAAGGTCAATCAAAACTCATGTCTGCAACACTTCCTGCCCCAAACACTTTTGTCACTGCAATTGTGAAGTTCTAAGCACTGCTAGAAGTCATCTTTGATTCCAGAGCTGAAATTCAGTGGGATCAAACTGCCTGAATGATACCAGGGACAGGTTCACATTATCCAGAGGTGTCTGCCACTGTGGGAAGCTAATCAGTGGGTTAGAGGAAGAAAGGGGGGAAAAAAAAATATTTACATTGAACGTGAGCCAGGAGACCATTACAGAACTTTTGTCTGGTTAACAATAATTCATATTCATTGGCTAATGATCAGTACCTTTAGAGATCACACTGAAGACAGCTCAAAAAACCCTAAGCAGCTACTCATCCAGAACACTACGCAACAATCATAGGGAACTTCTGCCTCAGGAAAGACAGATAGAGTCCCACATTGCATTCTTTCCTAACATTGGTACATGTGGTTTTACAGTATACATACTTACACACCTACCTTAATAAAACAAGTGTTCTTAAAAATTTTGAATGGAAAACCAGTTAGCTTTAATTTCTTTACAATAGTTATCGATTTATCTAAATCAAGCACAACTCCTGTCGCAGCAATCCGGAAATCAGGCTGAAACATAACAGAGATGAAAGACAGTGCTGAATGTATCTTCAACAAAAAGTGAAGAAATCCTTCCACCAATACAATTTCACTGCTTTTTGGAGTTTGAGTTCAGAATTTATAACCTTTATAGGAGTACAGCAGCATGACAAATGCACACTGACTTCATACAGACTAGTTGAAGTGCTGCTGACATAACTTTCCTGCCATTCACTAATGAGATTTTCAGAACTGCCATTCTAATTACCTTGGAAGCAATTTAAGAGTCCTTGTTATCTACCTTGCTTGTTCTCTTCATGAAACAGAATCTTTCTCAGACAGAAAGTCTCAAAGGAGAAGTGCTTTGTGCACTGCTGTAAGTCACTATATTATGCTAGGGACACATGATGAAAATAGCCTTTTAATACATACAACAAGAGGACTGCGCAACAGGACTTAAACAAGGCGTATTTTAGGAAGGAGATAATACCACTCTGATTACCATCATGCTCATTACAGCGCCATGCAAAGCTTTTGTTGTAAGTTGTGTGTAAACATAAATCTACATTTGGGTAATATATATGCAACAAAGACCTTATTTGATAAATACTGCTTTAACACTATTTAAATCAATTTAGGTACCCATAAACGTTCTAACATGATGCAGAGAAATCACGCTGATGGCAAACTTTCTCAAGAGGAACATATCTCATCTTGTAAAAAAGGTTTTTGAAGTTATCTAAATACTTAGTACCTGAAAATCAAGTAGGTATAAATCCTTCCGCAGAAAAAAAACCCCACTACTTGTCATTTTCAGTGTAGAGATGAAAATTACTCTTTTTAAAAAAGCCCTGTTTCCCATCTCATCGCAATACAACTATCAAAATCCTGACGCCACCTACTTCCTCAGTTCCTACATCATCACTGCTTTACCAAATGTAAACCTTCTTCCCCAATCTATGTATTCTATATAAAGACTCATGGAAAGCATTAATCAATATTTGGTGATAACAAACCTACCATTGTGCCACTGACAGACTGAACTGCCAAAAATCCTGTCCCCTGAGGAGTGATGGGTCCTGCAAGAAAATTAAATTAAAAAAATTATGAAAAGTTTACTACACAACATCCAGTCTCTTTTTAAAGGCTTAGAAATACGTGCCAAATATTCTCAACGAATAAAATCAAAGAAAAGTTTAAAGCATTCAACCCATTACTCACATACGTAGCCCCACAAAAGTTAAAAGGCATGGTTACTGCAAGAAGTTACTCATGCACAGAAGCATTTGCAGAACTGGGCCCATCATGTGTGCAAGTGTCTCTCTGCACACAGAAAAACAAATCAGGTTGTTCTTTGATATGATACAACCCAGCAAAATGCTCAGAATTTGATTCAAAGACAAATAATTCACAAATCATTCAAATAATTCACAAATAATAGGCAATTACCTATTTTCCTACACTATTTTGTGTTATTTTTCTATTTCACGGACAACACAACTTTTTAAAGACTTCTAATTCAAAAAGGTACTGCCTGTATTTCCTGATACATCCTGTAAAGCTTAATAATTCCATAATGATTAAGTGATACAGGATAGTACCTCCAGAATGCCCTCACCCCAAAAAGTTGCTCCACAATGCATATGTTGTGGCGTGTACTTCAGAAGCCTATGACGCCCATTGTGATCTTCTATGTAGAACATGGGGATAGTCTGAAATCGCCTCCACCCTAATGAGAGGATTAAAGGATCACGTGTCTTAAGTATCTTCTTATACCATCGGTGCTTCTTCAGGCGCAACTAATTAGAAGAAAAGATGAACAATACTATTACAGGATAACAACATTAACTCTGAAATTCAAGCCTTAATTTTCAGGAATGATTGAAAGCAACTTCTATCTACACTAGAATTTTTTATTCAGTAAGCTTTATATCTTTGAACATTCTCATTAACACTAGGTTGTCTGGAAAGATAAAGCTGATCAGTATTTCACTCAACTTTGAAGTCATGTCTTTATGCATAAGAGAAAGTATTATATAATAGGAACTTTTCTATAGCCACTTGTCCATAGACCACGAACCTGAGAGTACAATTTATGTTTGCAATGCAGCAATCACAGTATCATATCTTAGTCCTGAGACATCCATGCAGACAAACATTAAACCACAATAACAACTTCTTCCAATTATCCAATTAAGCCTGTAAAAATACAGTGCCTGCTATGTACAGTTAATTGTGTCAAAAGCTAATCCCTTCTCTGTTCAAGAGACAAGATGAAGGTTTCGGTGTTTACTGCATCTTTAAGAAATAGAAAATAAATAATAAGTCCAGATACTCTGAAGCACACCTGTACTGATATAAAGTGCACTCAGCTTTGGCTACGTACCTGTACATATCCAACATTTCCTTCACTGTTGCCTAAACCACCCAGGATAATAGGATAATGAGGGTCAAAATTCAGGACAAATTCACATGGGACATTCTCGATCTCTATTCGAACATACATCCCAGGCCGGAAGCCCTCATACTGCACTCTGGTCTCATCATCTTGATCTTCAAATTCCGCTCGATTAAGCTACGTGCCAAAGAGAAAGTCACCATGTATTAACACCTTGTTCATTTGGTGCCAGTTCTTTTTAAAACATGCTAACATTTATATAAATCTTTCAGGAAAGATTTAATAGGTTTTGTGACTTTTTAGTCAGAGCAAGATCTCTGCCACCTTGAATCCCTTCCAATTTGAAATCCCAAGTGGGCCTGTTAGTCTACTTGAAAGACAGTACCCAAGAGAAGCAAATGACTGAGCGACTTCTGATACACCTTTTGTAATGGTGACTTCAGATTTTAAAGATACAACTGTCAAAAGCATGTTTTTGATTTTGGAGCCCAAGTACCTCTTCAAGTTAACATCCTGATCTTTGTGTGTCACTTTATGGAGGAGGGTGGGCTCCTATCTTACTCAGCAGCTTAAAAATAGTTCTGTACATCCTCACCCAGTATATTGTCAAGAGTCTTTTAAAGCTCTTCTGTAACATATGAATGCAGATATTGAGTAAATATTCAACAAGATATCCTTGTGCATTACAGAAGCCTCACTCTTCTACTCTACTTCCTGATTTTTTCCTACCTACAAGATGGCAAGTTTAAGCAAAGCAATTATTAATTTCATTTCTCAAGGTACTGAGATGTGGAACAAATCTTGTGGACCAAGTTGACTTTTCCAGAAGCCTTCACATGTCCCCAGTTTCAGATCCTTGCCCTTCCATCCTGCAATAGGAGTACCGCAGATGGGTATTTCTGTATCAGACCTCCAGTGAAACAGTTGTAAATTGTCTCATATTCTTTTACTGGAACATCCTTCTTTGCGCTTTAAGGGCTCTTAGTAAGTACAGTAAGTATCAGAGCTCATATGATCACTTATGACCGAGGCTAATGTAAGAAGATAACAATTAATTTAACGACTATTTAGAGCACAATTTTGTCAGAAAAGATGACAGTGAAGTTATTGGCAATGTAAGGCAATGCTCTTCCACATCAGCCAAAGAAATAAGTTAGATAAAATCTTGTAAACTTAAAAGTAAGAAACAAGGTCTGGAACCAAATCAACACCTTCAATTCTGGATACAGTTACCCTGAAGACTCCTAAACATACAGAGCAATGGTCATCTCATTATTTTTTCTCGAAATAACTTGACGAAAAGACTGCCACAGAGAACTTATTTAGCCATCAATAATATTGCAAAAAAATATATTTGACACAAATTAGTACAAAAAAGATTCTCACCTTCCTACACATAAAAGGATGCCTTGCTCTCCTCCCTCCCCCTTCCTGAATGGGAACATTTTCTCTCATGTTTTTTTTTTTTCCTGTTTGTTTTTGTTTTGGTTTTGGGTTTTTTTGAGACCTGTCATACTAGTTCCACCACTAAGGGACAAATGGGTAACTGTTAAAAACTCTTAAGCAGATAAAGTTTAGATGATACATCCCGATTTATTCAGTGATTTAGAATATGGTTACCTGCTTAAGTCAATTTAAATTAAGGTTTCAGTTATTTGGTTTGTTTGTTTGTTTTTCTTTTCAGCTAAGGGAATCAAAAAGTTCAACCATAAAAAATTACAAGCATGTATTTCTTTGTGTGTAATTTCTGAAGTAGCTCCTGAATGTCATGTGCCTCACCAGGAAAAAACATTTGGGCAAACTCCATCGGGTGTTTTTGAAGATGTATAGCCAGATAAACTGCCAAGTTAACAGCTTGTACCTGTGCTTGTTTATGCATTTCTTCTTTAAGATCATCAAAGTATGTGGCATCCCCTTCATCATACTCTGCATCAAACATTTCTTTCAGTTTCCGTTTCTTGTCCATGCGCTCCTTTTTCTTTTCCTCCTCCTCAGGTTCTGGTTTGGACATTTTTCCATCTTCCTCCTCTTCTTCACTTTCCAACTGATCAGCAGTAAATTTTCAAACATGTAAAGTGGTTCATTAAAACAACCCATTCTGATTAACAGTTTAATATATATTAATGTAAGTAACATTGTCTTAATACAAATTATTTAAAAATACTTTAAAAATACTAATTTCTGTCAAAAATTGAAGTTATTAATGCAAAAAGATGTAACAACAGCACTGACCAAAACATTTCATGATGTAATCATGTCCCTTTCTACTGAGAAAATTTCTTAACATTTATTTTAATATCAGGGAACAGACCCTAGAATTGACCTGTTATTCTACAGCTAAATTAAGCACACATAACAAAAGAAGGGAAAAAAATGTAACTGCTAATAGCATTAATACTCCACTAGAAGGCAGCTCTCTAGAGGCCAGAGAGGAGGAAGTTTGTTCACAGACCATTTGAAAACTGCCAAAATTATGCCATTAACCTCAACTTTATAATGAAATACAAAGCCATCAAGTTGCTCAGTCTGAGAAATTTTTGTTTTTTCAATCTGTATTGTCACAGACAACTACAGCTCTGTTCATGAAAGATATCCAAGTCACAGCATACAATTGCTTCTACCAGCCTCTTTCATGCAGATATGAGGAATTACTAGGAAGCTCTGTCAGTTTCCACAATTCGTTGTGTTTAAACAGAACTCTATAATCTTCTGCATTAGATTAAATAGCATAGTACAAACAGTTATGATCACATTTGGTTTCAAAATACTTCTCTCATACCTCCAGATCCTCCAGCTCTTGATTAAGCCTGACACCTACTGTTAAATAAGTGAGCTGACTTCTCCTGCATAGTTAAACAATTCGAGACAAAACCCACACCACTCTAGATATTTATAGGTTCTAATGTCCATAATACACAGACCTTTTCTTCTTTGTTCCCATTTATTTCTTTCCTATCGATTAATGAAAACTAGATTTATTACATAGCATGCCTATCACTTGATAAGAAACTCATATACATGTATGTTGCTAAAGAAGATAGAAGTACAGGTCAGACCTCATCTCCTTCAGCAGCAGGCTTTCCTTTGTGCACAACACCAGTTTCAAGATCTTCAAAATCTCCATACAGTTCTTCTGTAACAATAAGTATCCAAGATATCTGACAGTTAACTATTCCATTACATTGCAGGTAATCATTCTGTTCTATTGTTCCATACAATTACTCCTATTTTCAGTATTGTCTCAGTACTGCTTCATAGGTTAGTTTCAGCCCAAATATTTTTTTCCCCCATCAATGGTTTCATAAGTCTGTTCTGCCCTCTCTATAGTTTCAGCTGAAAATTCTCAGCTGAACTGCAGTGGCTCCTCTTTTTTCCTATCAATACCTTCATGATTTCAAAAATGTAAACAAAGTTTAGATCATTCCAAAGAACCACACAGCACATTAGCTAGCACTCCAATGACACAAGACACCAGCACAGCAACTGAGCTCCTATTTAATTTAAAGAAATAAAATTAAGAAATTGAAGTATACCAGACAATTTTTAAGTTAAAAACAAACACTTACAGGAGCCTGTCAAACAACATTTTGCATATAAGATACAGCCATATTATTAAATTTTTCTAAATATTTCCTACTTAAAAAAAAAACAAAATCAACATCTCCAAAACATCTGAAGATAGATCTCACTTTTCAGCCAAATGTGAATGACCAGTTTGTCTTCCCATTAAAAAAAATCTCTGCTTATTTTACTGAGACTATCCAAAAGAATAAATCATACATAGGCGGTGAATAGCTAAATTTGAATACATAATTCAAAGTTGGCATGGCCAATTATTGAATAAGGACTCCATTTCCTAATTTAAAATACACACCCTATTTTTCAGAGAGTAAATTTTCAGAATGTGCTACTTCCCTACTGTTTGTACAGAGACTTACAGCAATGTTTAATTATCTTAGTATCTGTAGAACACTTCAGTTTGACAATAATAGTTTGAAAAAAATGAGCAAGTATATCACTAATGCAAAACATTCTACATACGTAGCTACAAAGTCATACTTTCTTAAAAATCCTGTACACATTAAACATTTTTATAAGTCTTACACATACCATCTTCCTCCAACAACTTTGCTGCATCTTTATCATCTTCCCACTTTCCAGTAACAAAGCAGTCTCGAATACTGCTCATAACCTGCAAAATGAGCATCATTGCCTTGTATAGTTACAGCTTGTCATCAACAGAAACATTCTTCAATATGTTCCCCACTCCTCCATCATCAGAGGTAATCTGACATTCTCACGCACAGCTCCACATCAAAATATCATTACCAAAACTACACAATGACTCAGCAAAAGCAGGAATGTGAAACCAAACCAACTCTTGCCCAAAGGCCTTTATGCTAACCAGGTCTCTAGCCCACATCATATTTTCACTTGATTCCTCTGCTTTTTACTTTTCAGTAAATAAATAGCAAACCACGATACACCAAATAACCAAGAAAGCCAAGCATTAAATGGACTCATTCTAACTTTCCATTCCTGCAAGAACAGACCTTGGAATCTGCTAGCTAGCTAATGACAGCAAGTAACACAAGATAGGACACTCTGGCCAAAGCTCCCACAGGTTTGCTTCAATGACAACTCAGTAGTATTTTATGAGACAAAGCCAGGAGATAACCTGTAGAGTATATGCAGAAGCAGTTATCCAATGGTATTACCTCTTCTAAATCCCAATCCTGCGGCTTTTCTATCAGAAACTTGGAGCAGTCAAGAGCATTAGCCTTCTGTTTGGATGCTTTGTCTGGACGGCTGACATGAAATAAACCTCCAAGTTCATCACCTGCATCCTCACTCTCATGGTCTTCATCCTCAGCAGCTAAATGAAACATAAAAACTGTGATTATTTCCCCCACAGTACATGGATTACATTCATTAACAACCTCTCTTCTGCTTTATGTTTCACAACATCTGCAGTAGTTAAAAGGAAAAAAAAAGATTCAAACTAAACAACTAAAAATAGTTTAAATATAAAAGACTGAAGAAAAAGGTGAACTGATTCAGCGTTAAGAGTTAAATTAATACCCTTACAAGGATAAAATAAGGTGAGCAGCAACTGGGGAGATACTATACACTGTGATCATAGTGAACTTCAGTTGTACAGTTGTTCCATATGGAAACACATAATTCATTTCACAAACTCTACATAGCTCAAATTTCTTTTCACAACCTGAAATCTGTTTCTATTTGCATAACTGAAATCATCTGAAAAAAACATGTAGTATGTAAACACAGGATGTTCATTCAATATCATAAACAGAAACAATATCAAAACAATATGTGAATAGAAATTATATGAAGCTAGTCTGTAAATGAAGAATACCAGACTTCCTGCGCTGTGGAAGGTTTACATAAGCCAAATTCTCATTGCATTCTACAGAGGTTCTGCGTGATGAGGTTTGTACACTGAGACAACTACTGGCAAAGTTGTGAATTACACAGGACAAATTACATAAATAACAATTTTCTCTTCCTTTTAAGCCAGCTAGCATGAGATCTACCAGATAATTTTATAAATGACCAAACTTTAAATGTTTGGGGGGAAATTGCTGCACCACAAAAACATCAGTAACAATAGTTTGGAAAATCAGCTCAAAACTCTTATTAGAAAAGTAAAAACAGTCTTTATTACAATTATTGGTGAAAACGAGTAACAGCAATTAAAAAAGTCAATTAACTCTCCTCAAGCCTCCCACCAAAAGATAATGCTCAAAAATTCGAACTTGCAAGCTTGGTAACAGCTAAAAAAGCTACCACATACTAAGGCAGTACAAGTTTCCATACAGATTTGTACCTGTTCCATATACGAGTTTACGAAGATTGGGGGTTGAACGTTGCTGTCTTAGAAAGGCCTGAGCTGCTTTCTGTGTAAGGTCCTCTTTCCACCTAAGTGCACCTGAAAAGGGAAAAAATTTGCATTCTACCTTTAAAAAAGGAAAATAATTAGGAGCTACAAAAATAATTTAAATAAGGACACGACCATAACAAACTTAAAAAGTGCAGACACAACCCACAGTTTCTTTTATTCATACAGAAACATAAATTGTGGCTAACAAATTGCATCCCTAAATTCTTTTTCCAGTGAGTCCTAATTTTATGACAAAATTTTAAGAGATTGTTAGCAACAGATTTCATTATTTTCATGATGATACTTGTCTTCCTCACAGACTCACAGAATCATTAAGGTTGGAAGGGACTTCTGGAGGTCACCTTGTCCAGCCCCACTGCTTGAGCAGGGTCACCTACAGCAGGTTGCCTAACACCATGTCCAGACAGCTTTTGAGTATCTCCAAGAATGGATATTCCACAACTTCTTTGGGCAACCCGTTCCAGTGCTCAGTGAGTAGCTAATACATTTTAGTAATATTCCCCCAAGAATGTTTTGTCTTTCTAAATGTAAGAGAGCATCTTAACTTGTTTTACACACATAACCATAAAGATTTAAGAAAAACGTATGCAGAATCAATGTAGTTTATAAAATGAATCACCTCCATTTTAGAGGAAGGAAACAGAAGACCTGCATACTGCATTGCAAATCAAAGGCTTAGTAGCACATAATGCCAGGTTTCTTAACTTGAAGTTTGCCACTCAACAACTATATATATATATATATTGAAGGGACAACATTATATAATATTTACTATAAAATTTTTTAACATTTGTAGTCTACCTGTCGTGTCAGCACAAAAATCTATTTTTTCTTCATACTCTTCTTCCTCCTTCAGTAGATTCTCCACATCATCATCCTCAGCTTCTACAGCTTTAAGTTTAGTCTGTCTAATACTACCAGCTTCCTTCACTTGAGTGTGTTGAAATCCCTTCCTATTTGACTCCTCAACTTCTAATTCATCGTGTGATCCTTCATCATCGCCCTCATGGAGGGAAGAGTTTTCAACCTCAGATTCTGATGCCTCTTCTGCTGTGCAGTTTCCTGAATCGGTAGTGAGCACTGCTTTTCTTTTCAGACTGTGATCCAAGACTTGTGATCTCATTTCTGTATCTTCACTATTTATTTCATGCCGCTCAGATTCAGCTACTCTTTTGCCTGCAGTCTCAAATTCACTATCTGAGCTTTCATTTTCATATGTCCTTTGCTCATCCTCCTCATCATCATCTTCCTCGATCTCGCTTTCTTCAGGGGCAGTTTTTCCTTCTTCAGAACTCATCTCAAGATCATCATCACTGTCTGCAAATGCTGGCCGTTCAATCGCAGCTTCTTCTTTAGTTACCTCTGTTTTCAAACGTTTGGCTCTCCCAAGAGCCATCTCTTCCCCTAATAGCTCTCTGTCATTTTCTTCCTCAGGATCATCATCATCATCATCACTTCCATCCTCAGACATTGCTTCTCCTTCTTCTTGGTCATCTTCCTCATCACTTCCTGCATCATCATTTTCTTTCTCTTCTTCAAATAATGCCTTCCGACGTATTCTTCCAGTTTTCAGATCTATCTGCCTTTCTTCTTTTGGCATCACAAATCTGTTTTCCAAAAAACCCACATTTAGGGTAAAATGGTAAAGTACACAAAAATTTTAATGAAACAATGAAGCTTTGTGGTAATATTTTAAAATATTTTTTAAATTATTTTTTTTTCAAAAACAATGTGAGGTTATAAAGAATATTAAAAAGGGAATGGACTTCCTTAAGTATGGAACACTTCTTAATTCAAGAATACACCCTATGTTATAGTCATAAACAATTTCAAGAAATTTTTCATGGAATGAAAATAGGTTATACTATGAAATTTACTGAAGATTATGACTGCCATTCTCCAAAACTCTGAGGAAAAACAGAAATACGTTACTTCAGGCTGTATCAGCAAGGAATTCCTGGAAGGCAGAACTATACTGCTTGCAAAACTTTTCTAATACCAATTATTCCCTATCTCAAAATACACGTGGCATATGAGTAGTCTCAGAAGATGAAGAATTAGGCAATAAGCCATTCTACTAACTGTGTTGTATTGAAAAATTTTCTGAAATTAGAGATTAATTCATGCTCAAACACTGCTCAGCATTCAAAACTTACTCTTGTCCCACATCTTCTGAACCTAAGGGTCTAGAGTCCATGAAGAGAGAGACCTTGCTCAACGCCATCTTAACATCAATGGCTGAATGTGTGGAGATGAGGCTCTGAACTAGTTCATGATTTGGTCTCAATTCCTCCTGAAAAGCCAAGATTTTTCACTTTTCAATTACAATGAATGAACAAATATCTAACGAATAGCTAACAGTCATTAATCTGCCTAGAACAGCAGAAATATGCATATGCATGAAAAGATTCCAAAACATGCTAAATAAACATTTTCTCAGAATAGCAAGGTCTCCCTTCCCCTCTTCACATTTCAAGAATGCATACAGTATTAACCCAAGAAAAATTAAAGTATGCAACCACCGCAGTAAATATCAGCAAGCATACATAATCGCAGACCCAAGAGTATTTAACATTTAGCACAATACAGAGGAAAACAACTGAATTCAATCTGGATGCAAATGTTTTCCACTCCTCCCTTTGACCAGTCAAATCCTCTAAGTGTTCTTCCACAATCACCCTGCCCTGCAAAGTAAGAGTGATAATATCCCAACAGTTATAAAAACAAGGAGGTTTTTATAAATCTTTAGTCAATGTTTGGAAAGTTTATGAAACTAATTTTAGGTACTTATTATTAACTGATCCTTCACATTTTGCACAATAATTTACGCAGATATAGTAAAAATATCCCTCCTCCGAAATCACTAGAGGGGGAAAAAGAAACTACCCACTATGGACATATAAGGATTGATTATTTAAAACAATGTATTTTTTTCAACTTCTATTTTGACCCTAAGGATAAAAATTACATTTTGCAGGTGGATTCAAAACACCAACAGCATTCTTTTACCTCTTTTTCATGAGCATGGCTTCCACCAAGGTCAATATAAACAGCATCTTTATCATATACAATGCCTCCAACTCCTGAAAGAGGGGCATAGACTAGTTTCTCTTTCTCGTTTAAAGAACGCTTCTTCTGATGTTCAGGTAGAGCACAGGGGTCTGGTAGGAAACTCACATCACTCACGGTAAAGTCGCCTACACCTGGGGTGACAGACAAGGGAAGCAATAAAGTTTTCACAAAGTTTTGATTCTGAAATTTGTACAATTCACCATGATTAAAACAAACCAACAAAAATATTGTATCATTCAGTGATTCATCAACAGTGACCTCTGTATCAAAACATCCAGTTCTCTGCCCTACCACTGAAATTCAAGAATCATATGTAAGTTCACCAGAATACTGCAAAGCTTTGGGTTTGGTTATTTTTAAATAAGAAAACTAGCAACTCACTTTTCTGAGTAGGTCTGTAAATTTATTATTAAAATATTTCTGAATTTAAGCTTTTAAATTATTGACTTAAAATATTACATTTATGAGAAATTTTACCTAAGCCAAATTTACTTTTCACTATTAGGGCTGGTATGTTTTGCACTTCAAGCACCTTTTGAAGAAAAGCACCTTTGAAAAACTTCAGACACTGCCAATATTGTGTTCAGCACCACAACAAAACTGCACAATTAAAAGCAAAACTATGTACAAGGATTTATTAGGAAAAGTGTATTATGAAAAATAATTTCCAAAGGCATAACATGTCTTTTGAAAGGCAAAAAATCTGTTTTAAAATGTACAGTTTAAAGATACAAATCATTCCACAATAAAACCAGCAACAGCTACGTTGTTATTCATAGATCAGTACAAAAATGATTTCAGGAATCTGATAAATTACCTGGCATATGAATTTGACTTTTGTTTTTCAGGTGTGCTCCTCTCAAGTATCCATAAAGTGATATCTTCCTGTCACATTTGGGATTGATTCGAACATCTTCTGGGTTTGTCAACTCTTCCATTCTACCCAACATTCAAAAAAAAAAAGAATAGCCAACAATCCTAATAGTAACTTTTGAAAAAAGGCAGTTTAAGAGAATTGTGGCATCACTGCTGCCACTGTGTGCTCTACAGACTTGAATAATCAAAACAGAATGATGGTATGAAAAAAATCCATGGGAAAAAAAAAAGACCTTTCAAAAATATTTTAAAATTTTAAGATTTTTACAATCATGTTCAAGAATATATTTCCAGAAGGCTTACTGACATTTCACTAAACACGTACTGCTTTCTTAGCACATTTTAACTACTGATTACATGCTTTCCATACATAACCCTCCCCAAATAAATTTTGCTGTTACAGAGAAAACAGAATAACCACCCTAAGACAGCTGAAAGATACATTCCCCACAGCCACACAATATGTTCTTTTCCCTAAATAATAGTGGTGAGCAACACAATAACTACCATAGGAAAGGGCAGAGGGAAAGATTGGCTGCTTTCAGGCAGATGAGGGAAAAACTCCTTCCAGAGCTGCTTTCTACACTGCACAAGGGAAGCAACACAAACACACAGCCACGGAAGAGGATGAGACACACATTTTGGCTGCAAATCAGCTTAAAACTGTGCCAACAATCAGAATAATTGTAACAGTTATAGCAATCTGAAAGACTAGAGAATGTTGTTTTCTCATTTTCCCTTTGTTTGTTTTGTGTATTCTGCAGGACTTTGCATGATGCTTATCTACTTCTCTGACAATTTTTCTGATGAATTAGAGCTATGAAAGATTTGTTCTGGGCACCTTGGATACTTGTGAGTGTTTTGTAATAACTGTAAGCATTCTGGCAATGAAATATGAAAGATATCTTAATTTCTCAGGAAGACACAGCCACCATCAAGGTTACTTTCATGTTCCAAAAAGACTGTGAATCAAATGCTATACACGGAGGCGGAGCAGAAGGTATGTTCCAGGGAACTCTGAGGGCTAATTTGCCAGCTGTTTTTTGTTTTCCATTGCTGGAATGCTCTTTTCCACAAAAATTCAATATAATCATCAACAAGCATGATTATTTTAGGGGGTTTTTTCTGTGTTTCAGAATTATTTACAATATACCAAAGGCCTATCTATATGATCTGATGCAAGTGAAAACAGAATGGATGAAGTTATTGGCACAAACCTGAAGTATACTTTCATTTTCGCAAAGCTGTCTAGATAACACTAAATACCCATTCACGCACAGAGCTGACTGGCTCTAGTATTATAGTTTTTCTAAACAGCAAGGTGTTGTCTATGCTGAGACTGAAGAACAGAGAGAAAAGTACACACCTGTCTGCCAGAACGTATGGGTGAGACGTTTGCCAAGTAAGAGGTCGGAATTTCATAACTGAGATAAAACGCCCCAAATTGTGAATTTCCTGCTTTTGATATTCTCCGTGAACCATCCCAGACAGATAGAACAGCTTAGCACCCTAAATACATTAAAAGACATAAGAACATTAAACACCAATTTAATACCTACAAAACTAAAAAAAGGTAATGCAATTGTAATTTGTAAATCATAATCAGAAACTGCAGGTTACAACTGGTTCCAAAAGATCAAACTAACTAGTTCAACACGAAAATTGCCCCCTAAATCTTAGGGGAAAACAATTCACATCCAGAAAACCTCATACAAAGGTTAACTTGTCTCTCAGACCCACAAGCAGAGCCTCCTTGCACAGCACCTGTGTAACAGGCCTTTTTCCTAGTATCACACATTCTGTAGCTACTCACGCTGGCACAGAGATTAATTACAAGTATTTTAGCAAACAGAATAAAGATCACACAATCTGAAATAACATCAGAATTTTCCATTTATATTATTATTTAAAAGATATAAGAACATAATAAATACTTTAGCATTGCTCCACTTTTAATTTAGCTTCCATAGCACAAAAATATATGGAAAAATTAATATTGAACATCATACCGGATACACTTCAGTCCAGAATCTGTGTTTTAACTTCTTTTTAGTCTTCTTTAATTGTTTGTTGTTTTTGAATGTGTCCAGGTGGGTAAGAACTCCCATAATTTTGGGAAAGCCATGTACCTGACAAATGTTCAGGAATTCAAATGTTTCCATCTCAAATCCAAAGCTGGCATCAATAAGCATTAGAACCTGAAAACAAACCACCAGCATTTCACTATAACAATACCACGGTGCCCACATGACCTAATTTCAGAGACAACACCTTCAAAGTCCTAAGCTTCTTGGGAACCAAAACCTCACAAAAAGTTTTGTTCTTTATTTTCATATAACCTGAAAATCAACTTTGACTTTTTAATTAAGTACGGATCTTAGCTGCTTTAGAAGTTAGCAGGGCTTAGGAAATCAAATCTCTTCTAGTCAGATCTACTTTATACAGATTTGACTTGCTTGCTGTCTCCGAGAAAACTATATAAGAATAAGGTTGCTCTGTGAATGCAATAGCATACAGTATCATAAGCAAGATCTGGACAGGTGTTTACCTGGTGAATTTAAAATATGCAAAATTAAGTATCTTCCAATAGTTGAGGAATTTCTGAGAAAATTAATAACATTTTTATATCTGTGTCTTGGATGCACTAATGCCTCCAAGACCAAATCTTTTTTGCTAAAATAAGACAAACTTACTTCACGCATAGTAATTACAGTTATACATCACTAAAACACACCAACACAGGAAAACAGCACCCAACAGTCACACGAAAACAGAAACAAAGTCATACTAGGGCCTCAGCAATGGAGAGCTTAAAACACACAGGAACTGATGAGAGAGATCTGCAAGTGATTACATCTCGGCCTCCTAACAACAAAACCAAATAGATTCTCAGCATCTCCCCATGCACATGCAGAATCTCCAACGTTCGCCACATCCACTAACAGAAAAGTTTTGTATTTTTTAATACATCTCCCTTCCTCAAGCAGAAAACATGCAAGTAGAACAATATCTGGATTAGTGCATGCATGTATTTCGATACTTCAATGGTTAATATTTAGATAAGGACCCCAAGCCCTAAATCTGCTATGAGTAATATACTCCAAATCCACATGCAAAGTAAAATTCTAAATAGACAAATGGATCATGCATTGGGTTCTCAAGATCAGTTGACATGAACCAAAAGTTACAAGTACAATGGTGACCACACTCCACTGAAATCAATCATATGACTACACAGAGATCTTCAAAGATTGAGACATCAGAATGAATTAAATAAAACCAACTTGTAAACTCATATATACTTCTACTTTATGCATTAGTTGAAAACTTCTTGACCAAAAACCATTTTCATATTTTACATGGTTTGACCAAATCCTTGGTGGAAAAGTCAGTTTATCACCACCCTGGCTTTTTATAAGATCTTTCACTAGACGTTTACCAGCTGCATTAGCAATGAAATGCAGTTGCATTTCCCTTCTTCCGCATCCTCCACACCACCACACACACATACACTGTATTTCCCCCCACCTGCAGGATAAGGAAAGTCCTAGGGGTTGTTGTTCAGAATATTAGATTTATTGTCAAGCTTAGTCCTGTTCTCTCTGAAAACAAAAGACAGTTTTGCCTTCAATGTCAATGGGCAGAGAAATCAGACATTGGTGCAGGACAGTTAAAAGTAGTATTTTCAATATAAATTATAGTAGAAATCATGTGCCATTGCTAACTTACCAAATCAGCAACTTTAGCCAGGTCAATCATTGTGTTAATGTCACATCCACATTCAATAATAGTTAGCCTACGTTTTTTACCTGAAAACAGAATTAATCAAAAACTGAGAGGGAGCAAACCAATTAGTCCACTGCTTTCTTTTCAGATCTCATTCCATGCTATGTGTGAAGTAGAGTACCTGGAACTCAGATTCTTGCCTAGCATATAGATCATCCAGCACGCACCATTGTAGAAGTACCTGTTTTCAAATGTTTATAATTCTGCTAAAGTTTAACTTTTAGCTTTAAAATTATTAGGTTGAGTACACATTTTCAAAGGAGTTGTTTGGCCTTTTCCAAAAACAATGCTAACAGCAAAAAAAGAGTGTTGGGGGTTTTTTTTAGTATGGAAAAAAAAAGGGATCTCTGCTTCTTTTATCTTTACTGCCTCAGAGTTAGTCCTGTGGATTTTATTTTATCATGTATTTTTGTTCTTTTGATATTATTAAAAAATGTACCCTATTCTAGCCTTTAAACAGCAGATTTACATATCAAAAAATTTCTTAACATGCATCCAAATGAGAAAAGAGTACCCAGCATTAACTTGGCTTGACTAACTTGAGTTAACAAACTGAACTTTAGACAACAGGAATAACAACTTTAAACAACTACGGACAACGGCTATCACCTTTTTTTATTTCAGATCATCAGTTGCAAAATTGAACCCTTGAGTCTCAGAAGATTAATTATGAAACCAAGCTTAACACATTACTTTTCCTTTCCATTTTTTCTTTCCCACGTTTGTCAATTACTCCTTGCAAAAAGGAGATTTATTATAGTTAAAAATCTCTGGAGAGTCTACCTGCACCAAACATACAGTTGTCTGCATGCAAGTGAAATCTCCCTTACAAATCAGTTACTTGAGCTGCTGTGGGCTGTGCTCCCCCTAGAACCTCAACAATACCCCTGGGTAATGTTCACAGAGAAGTGTGAAGGGAACAGATCAAGACAAGTGGAAACTTAACAGACAGGAAAAGGAACTGACCTGGGAACAAGGTGGAGAAACGTAACTAGAAATGGATAGGCAAATTAATTCTTGGCTTAAGAAAGAAAAGGACACAAAGATGGGATTATAGGACAGGGAACCAGAAAGAATGGGAAACGCATATAGAGGATAGGATGGAACCAGAGAAAAACAGTTCAAAAGGGAAAACAGAATCCAGTGGAAAAGGAAAACTTGGGAAAAGTTTAGAGGATAGAAGAAGCTGGGAAAAAAACAAAAACAAAGTCAGAATTGGGATCCCAGCAGGGTGGAAAACAGGCTGAGAGGGGTAAGTTCCCCAAAAGCCTAAATCTCACTATTCTTTTACTGTTAATAAGTATGCCTGATAACACATCCAAATGATTTCTTAAAAATTACCAGAATTATGAGAACCTGAACACATCCTAGCTCTAAAAGCAAGACAAATAAGGACTGCAAAATAAGCATTTCCATTTTTTGTATCTTTGTTCTCACCTGAGACAATTGTAACAGGACCCTGAATTTCAACCAGTTTTTGCCTTGTGAAGTTCTTAATGAGACATTTTATTAAGGTGCTCTTCCCAACCTTGGGAGGGCCGACTACAACCACCACCACAGGAGGTGGCTCCAAAGGCGTACGGTCAACCACAGGAATATGATGTTTTTTAGTCTTCAAATCCTGAGTTCTGAAAAGAAATTTATAATAAATAAATGCAAGAACTTAAAAAACAGTAACATATATTCTTTGAAATATAATATAATATAATATAATATAATATATTAACCCAGGCACTAATGTGCATGTGGAACTGCCACCAAGTCTAAGGAGCTCTACGCATTTCTTCCATTAAGACTAACCCTGCTGTACCACGTAACACAGCTGCAGGAAGCACCACACTGCTGACACACACATACACTACACCACCACCTGGGGAACCATGAAAGCCACCTGAGCACACCAGTGAGAATTACACCTCCTGTATTTCTACACAGGGTAAAAAAGAAACCCCAGCCAACACCCGCCCCTCCAGCGGGTCC
>VZRW01009859.1:223286-235278 GCA_013398125.1 Aegotheles bennettii | reverse complement strand
CCGCTCCCCGCCTTATGAGCCCTCCGCCCCGGCCCTTGGCGACCCCCACCCGCCCGGGCCGGGCCCGCCAATGGGCCGGGGCCGCCGGGCCGCCGAGGGTGACTCAGAGGCGTCTCCCACACCTCCATTGTCATCCCATCACCAAAATACACATAATGAGGGCTCGCCCGGCCAAGGAGCCAGAGCGTCTCCCAGCGAAGCCCCCACTGCCGCCACAAACCCATCCACCTTTCTTTAATTCAAATGGAGAGTGGATAATTTAATGAAGTTATCTTTCACCTTGGGCTCTCTGAGAAGGCTCCCCTTCTCTCCACACCGCAGGCTGGGGCTCTGCGGGAGGCCTGGGGCTCCCCTGGATGCAGGGAGGCCTCCACACCACCCCCCTCCCAAAGGGAAACCACCCCAGCTCTGACTGCACCCAGGCAGTAAGTTCTTGGCTTCCTCATCCAGTTATCCCGCTCCTATTCCCATCCATGGGACATTTCTTAGACTTAATTGCAGTAAATAAAATGCTGGTGGCTTTATTAGACACTGCACCAGACCCCACCATTCCCAGTAAAGGACACAGCCTCCCCCAGCGCACTCTGCGGTCACTGAGGGGAGAAGGAGCAGTCTCCCCGCTGAGCGCCTGCTGAAGACATCAGCACAGCTTTTTCCTTTCCTAGGGCTGCTTTTTTTTTCCTTCCGACAGCTCTACTCATCCAAATCATGTACAGAACAAGCAAGGTCTGTGCTTTCAGCCCAAGGTGAAATCATGACCAAGTTACTAATCCAAAGGAGAGGCCAGAAATATTACTGAGGAGAGCCAAGAGTGACATCAGGACTTACAGGGAACAACAGTTGCAATGCCGAAAAGGATCAGATGTTAGAAGAGGATTAGAACAGCAGCAAATCAATTAGTTAATGTAATAATTTGTCAAATGAGACCATTAATGGCTATTGCTGGAGGTGTTCAAGAACAACAGCATCATTACTTCATGGGCTTTGCATCTCAACATGTCCCCAGTAATTTTTCAGCCTTGGGACCTGCCCCAGCTTGCTCTGAACCTAAAGGGTACAGGAATGAAGTCTGCAAGCTGTTATATGCTAATTGCACTCTGTAGGGACCATTGCATCTGCCATTCAAGCAGCCACTTTTGGGTTGAGCTGGGCAAGGGTTTTAACATTAACCACCACAGGGGTTCACAATAAAAATGAATGCCATCCCAGTCAGGGGCAACGGTCAGCCCCCGTGAGCCGAGTACTCCAGAGACTGGATTCCTTTAGCATCTATGTCCGTAAGACAAGGTAAATGCTTTCAGAAACCAGTTTGCCTAAATAATGTTTTCAAGCAGAACCATATATGAAGGCAGTGAGAATTTCAGAGGGATGACCGCAGTGTGTAGTCCAAAACATCTGGAAATAACAGCTTGAAACATTTTCTCAGTACTCCTCTTTCTTCTACCCTACCATTCCCAGGAGCCTGGACTGTCATAGCACAGATACATCCCACAAGATTTCTTTTCTACCCCAGAGCTCCAGGATAGTTCAGAGATTTTCTTTTCCATGTAAACAAAAAAAACTGGTTTTAAGCAAGAATTTGCATGTGGGAGAAGGGAAAAAAGGCAGCAAGTGGTTCAGCAGATCTAGGTACAGTCAAGGTGTGCTGCTAGTCCTTTGGTTTTAGTTCACTTTTGATACTCAGAGACATACGTAGGGAGGGGTAGATGAAGGCTGGGACAAAATAAGCAGACATACAAAGCTTGGTGGTATAGTTTTATTGACAGTCATTTTACAGCAAATCCAGATTCATCTAATCCTTCTTGTTCTAAGTATGCAAGGTGCAATTCTACCTGCCTTTAAGCCCCCATATGGCTTTGCACACAGTCCTGTGCATGCCACTGCCAGTGCAGACTTGGCTAGAAAATAAATCAATTCACAGAGCTAGTCCTGCCAAAAATTGACCATAATTTTTTTTTGCCAGGTTAGTTTTTGGTGAGCTTAGTTCAAGCACCAGCATGGGATGGGGATGCACAGGAGCAGAGGGTAAAAGAGAGTTGGGGAACCCTGACTTAAACCTGCAGAAGAAGTATGGAATTGCGTGTGACCGTTCTGTCTCTCTGCAATTCCAGTACAACTGTCTGTGGGGTGCATATTAAACTGGATCAAGGACACCAAGGATGTTTGTAGGTTACAAAGAGAGCTTACTCATTCAGTCTGGCCACAGGGAAGGCTAGAACAAATGCCGTCATTTTTTCTTTCTGGATTTAAAATTTTCATGGCAGAAAACATCATCTCATAGGAGTAACTACAACACAAAGCTGACCCTGCAGGCAGCCTGTAGTATTGATCTCAAAAGGAGAGCGAAGCCACCTCCTCCAGCACACACATCTACATCTTATAGCCACAGCCAGTGCAGAAGAGCTAAGGAGTCGTCCGCAGAGGCTTGTACCGACTTGCACTACTTGCTAATAGTGACTGTCCATCACTACTAGCTAGGCCAAATAGACTAGGCTTTTGTTAACATCCTCTGGCTATGGAGAGCAGTTCACACTTCCCGGAGTTATTGTTTCAGGCACTCTGCCAGGCAGCCTCTTTACACCCTTCATTTTCCGAGATTTTCTTTGCAATGCTAATTGGCAGCGACTTAGATTGCAAGGTTTGTTTTTAAGTGAGATTCCAGGAAAGAAGATGGCAATCTTTGCCTCCCCCTCCTCTTCCCCTTCTTCTGCTGAGACATATGTACTTGGCCTAATGCAAGAGCTAATTTCTGCTACAGTTACAGTTTGGCCATACCCTAATCTAGGCAGGAACGCTGACCAGCCCTTGCTGCCCATGTTCCCTTGGCATCGTCATGCTGTTGCATGTCAGTGGTAATCAAAACAACTGTTTGTGAGCTCCTCCATCTTGTCTCTAAACTATATAGGGAAAATAATATTCCACCCACCCCGTATTTTTTATTAATTTCACAAATAGGGGAAAACAGGGGAATGGGAAGAGTGTGGGGAAAGAGGCAGGAATACCCAAAGCAGCATGCTTAACAAAACCAGCATCTCTTTGGTTCATAGATTGTGTTCAGGATCCCACCAAAATCCATGTAATTTTGCTATAGATTTCAGTAGAGTCCAAAAGTGGAAACCTACTGTGTCCTCTGCCAATGTTCCTTTATGCCAGAGTCGTGGCATAAGTGCATCTACAGAGGAATCCAAATCACACGTGGGATATGTTGAAAATACAACAAAAATGTAGGCTATGCATGTAAAGGACATTTAGGAGAGGCAACACAGCTGTTAGACAAAGTCTAGCCATAGTGCTCTTTAAACTGGCTCTGGAAAAAGGTCTGCATCTCTCCTACTCTGGATCAGGGCATCAGGAGCTCCTTTACCCTCTCCCTCCAAAGCAGCCTTAGTGTTAGGAGATGCAAAGGTGGTCCCAAAATCATGCTAGCATGCGTTGATGCCGAATTACCCAGTGCAGCATGGGCTCCGTCACCAGGCGCCTGCCTGGGGAGCCTTAGGACAAGTATAGCCGTCTAGAAATCCCTTCATCAAACACTTTTGAGGGCAGTACAATGCTATTGATGTTTAAGCAGAACTTTCATCCTGAAGGAGGCAAGATCAATTTCACTAGTTGGTCTTCAGACATTAACACCTCATAAAAAGGATGCTTCATGCCCTGCTTATCTGAAGGGCATCTTTAATTATCTTTTGGTACACCTTTTGCAGCCCATTACTTACCAATCAACACTGCTTTAATTATGGGCTTGGCTGTAAAAGGCAGCTCTTACGTCACTGAAATAAAAATGCTCCGAAGCAACCCTGGAGAACTGCGGAGAGATTTCATGTTCAAGTGTAAAACTGTGGAATTCAGCAAAACAACGTGGATTCTCTTCCACAGAGATTTCTCACTATGTGCAGTACTGTCATAACCAGATGTCATAGCCCAGGAACCATCCAAAGAGCATGATCAGCCAGGTGATGGTTGTGCTCTCACCTGCTCTTCAGGGAAGGGGGCATTTTACAGCAGCCCGTCTTTTTTGAAAGTAATTCAGTGGCCAGACATGCACGCTTCCATGATGTGTCAGGGCAAGCAGAATGGAGGAACATTTTGCACCTTGAGCAAAAAGAGGGCAAAACTTATGATAATCCTTGGTTTCTAAGAACAGTCATTCCTCAGTCCAGAACTGGCTCTTGAGACAGCTGTCACCTGCACCACTGAGCTTTCCCTTACAGTAAACAGCTTCATTACACTGAAGCATTGCTTTAGTCTTTTTTCTTACCTGGAATGAATGTTGTTTCTAACACTTGAAGGTGAGGAAAACAATATCATTGAAAACACCCCGCACTTTTGAGACATACCAGTCTTGCTCTGATTCAGTTCCCATTAAAATCTCTAGATTTCAAGGTGAAAAAGGCATTAGGCCAATTTCACATAACTTTTGAATACTCTCACACTGAAGTGGTTTTTATATTTAACCCTTAAAATAATTCATGACACTGATTGTTATTATCTGAAATCTAGGATAACTGTAAATAAAGGGTCCTATGCACCGAGTCCAAGTGTCTGTCTAGCCTGATATTTAACTGTTCAGCAATGGCCAAAAATGGATACCTGTCTGGGGAAGGTAGGTGTCTATAACTAGCTCAGTTAGCAACATACTGGTACTTTTAGCTAGTAATGATGATGACCTAGGTCATTTTCAGCTCAGAGACTTCCTGACATGGATGAGAGTTTCTAAGAATACAGAAACCACAATATGTTTCTATTTTGTGAATTTATTAATTCAATCTTTTTCTGAATCTATGTAAAATTTTAGCTTCGAAAGCATCCTTTAACTAGGACTTAGCTATGTGTTATATGAAATAACACTTACTTTTATGTATTCTTAAGCTAGAATGATTTGGTGCTGGCTGCCTCCCGCACAAGAATGTGGAATGATCTTTGCTGATTCCAGTGGTTCACGTTGCCCATTTTTTCATTGAACCCTGTTACTTTCTCCCTTCACCCACCTCTTTTCCGGACTGAAGAATCCTATCTTACTTGTGGGAGCTGATCCATGATCGATCGCTCTATGATAACTGGTCTATGCCTTTGATCATTCACGTCGGCCTTTTCAGAACTTTTTCTGATTCTACCGTACCCTTCCTGAGACAGGAAGAGTAGAATGACTCTCAGAATTTAAGATGTACAGGAATTATGGTGTTTTAAGTACTGTGATGATAATGGGTTTTTTCTCCATTGCTTTCCTAACAGCTCCTAACATTTGCTTTGCTTTTTTGACCATCACTGAGCGTGCATTCTCATAGAACTGTCTATCAAACTCCAAGATCTCATTTTTGAGTTGTAATGGTAATCTATTGTCTGAACCTGCAAATGGTTCCTTACTTGTACTGTCATTATGCTGCCTACTGATGATAAATTTTTGAGTGCTGTGACAATCTTGAAAGAAATTGTCATCCCTTTCAAAGAGAAGACTGTCTTAATTTTTAAAGGAAATAAGACCCCAGGTAAAAATGAAGCCAAGGTATTAGCAAACTTTGTATCTTTTAATAAATAGTAGCCTGGTGGTGCCAAGCACTGTTCATTTTTCTTCTGGACAGTAGAAAAGAAGTCTTGAGAGATGTATGTAGGATAGCACTGGCTTGCTGGGAAGGCAGTGATTAGTGCTCCCACTCTCACACAATACAATGTTCTCCTGCTCTGGTGCAGGGAAATTTCTTCTCTGTGGGACAGATATGCCTTGCACAGAACACTGATTTAGAGTTTGGACAGCCTGAGCCTGTAAGGAGTTAGGATGATTGCAGGGAAGGGCAAATCAGCAGAGCAGAGTCCGCTACAGTGCAGGAATATGCTGGAGTAGGATTTCTACTTTTAATAACCATAACACATAGATTATCAGTATTCTTGTCCCCTGAGTAGAAAAGCTGCACAGGAACACATGCAGTAGCAAACCTGTGTTCCCTAAAATCCTGCCTCAAGAAACATCAAAAAGTTGTGTATAAAATATCCTCCTGAAACCCAGCCTGGGCCTCTGGAGGATTACTGAGTGCAGTTCAGTCTGGCAAGTCCTCACTTGTTCCAGCACCACCGGGAGAAACACAATTTCATTTAAATGTAGCAGTATTTTATGCCCAACACACTCAGGTTCAGACTGTATTACTTTATGGTAATCCTTTCCCTTGTGCTCCCTACTGTCTCCTTCCCTGTCTCCTCTCCTTTGTAAGAAAGCCATCATCCTCACCGGTGCTGTTTGTGTAACTGGCAGATGCCCTATGACTGATCAGCTTCAGAAACACTTGTGGACTCTTAGCACCTGAGAGGGTCAGACCTCTGAACTACAAATGCTTTAGGACAAGGACTGTATCTTTGTCTTCCGCTGGCAGAATACACCCACATGATACTATAGAAATACAACAAATCACAACATCATAGTCTGTCGAACTTGATTACGATAACTAGTCGCCTAAAGATGAGTGAATTTGGCCTTAAGGCTAGTCTGCTGGGACTGGAGACAAGTTGTCTGGAGTCTTCTCCTCCCTGTTCCAAGAACTATTGCTCTAACCTCCCTTGTCAGTCCTATTCCTTCTCATCTCCCAAATAACATCCCCACCCATGTGGTTGTAATGAAATGTGATTCCCACCCATCTCACCCATCTGCTAGTAACCCCATTCTTTTGCTAGATCTGTACTGGATTTTTTGTACTGCAGTTAGCTCTTCCGTCACAATATTCCTATTCCAGACATGTAGGAAAAAATACTCAGAGCTAGAAAACTGTATTAATAGATATGATTTGTTCATTAACTGAGAAGCACAATAAAGGTGCATTAGCTGGTCCCAATAGACCCTCAGAAACTGTGAACTAATTGGAAACCTTTCCTTTTTCCCAACATTGCACTCTGGTGTTTACTACCATGCATGGAAAGAACTTGGCGATCTAAGGCAGTGTCTTTCAAATAGGAAGCAGAAATGAAATTAGGAATTCCTTCAGAGAGAAACAAGCTGTGTGTGATATCAGATACCAAATACTACATGTTAAAATACACATGCACTGTCATCAAGTGGCTAAGGGACAGAACAAGGCATCAAAATGCTAATGGCTTGCTGGAGACATACTCTATTGGCCTGTTTTAACCACTCAGTCAATAATGCTGTAAGATGCTGGTATGCAGTC
The DNA here is from genome assembly GCA_013398125.1 of Aegotheles bennettii. Lineage (NCBI taxonomy): Eukaryota > Metazoa > Chordata > Aves > Caprimulgiformes > Aegothelidae > Aegotheles > Aegotheles bennettii. The sequence goes on along the minus strand of VZRW01009859.1, from coordinate 228,127 downwards.
ATGGCCCCTTATCTGTATATAACACAGCTTTGAATAGTCTAAACTACTCAGGTTTTCTCAACATGACCAGTATGAACAAGGCTGTCCAGCAGACATAAGTGAAAAACAAATACAGAACTGTAAAATGCACAACTGTGATTAAACCTGTGTGCAACATGCACTTCTAAATGGTGACCTTTGGCTCTCTATTTAGAAGGGCTTATTAATGCTATGTTGGCTGAAGCACACCGTGATAAAAAAAGTCTGTTAGTCTGTTTCACATTTCTGTTTTTTTTTAATAACAGAAAAAAACCCCTACAGTGATAGTGTTAGGATGAGCATATAGAACTCTGACATAAATTCATCTCTAAAATGCACAGACTGAATTTATAGTAAAATCAGTGAAAAATCCATACCTTTATAGCTTATAGGTATTACTAAGATCTTAATCTTTACAAAGAATAAAGTATTTGACTGTCAGCTTTATAGCTGACAATTTCCAAGACTTGAATTATGTTCCCAAATGTGGTAAAAATGTGGTAGAAGAGAAACAGTTTTATCAAACATCCAAGGAATCCAGTTGTCTATGAGAAGGATAGAGCAGAGATATGTGCAAAGGTTTATTTACTTCCAAGTCACAAAGGATATTCATTACAACAAGCAGAATTACTATACCCCATTGTTTCTTCTTACACACACCTCACTACTCATTACTTTTTTTTTGTAAGTATGGGAATCTGCTTGAAAATCTTGATCATTAACCTCAAAACTGTAATGCTTGTCAAATTGCAGCATGAAATATTTTTAAAGACTGTACTTTTCCTCAGCTTCTCTTGTGCTAGAACTAAAATATTAAAGTGAAATAATTATTCACTCCCCATTAAAAATTAAAAATGAGAGGAACAGTCACATGTTAACTAGTGACATTAGGAATCAGACATTGCTTGCAGCAGTTCCATTACAGCATTGTGTCACTTAATCCTGATTAAAAAATGTTTTATTTGTAATTTCATCTCCTTAGGTAACTTTCACTGAAGGCATCTCATCTCTTTGATACTAACTTCAAATCCAGTTTAAAGTTGGCTGCAGTTCATTTCCAAGGAACTTCCTAAAAGAAGGCAAATCCCTTAATCCTTACATATACAGAAAGTTGCTGTTTACACAAGTCACATCACGGACTCCAGTAGGATGACTCACGCCATAAAGGTTGGTCTGAATTAGAAAAAAAAAAGAATTTTAAAAGACACAGAAGAGCTCAGATGTCTCTATCTAGTCTCTGGCATCTACCAAGAACACACCAAACAAAAGAGGCAGACAATCTGGCAAATACCCTTTGTACTTCCCGATGAAAGTGAGATAGTCAATATCTCTAAGTTAGAGATAGCAAACGTTTCTAAACTGAAGGGGGAACAAGTTTTCTTCACTACTAGGTACAACAGAAACTTTAGAATTTGATATTCTAAGAGCATGATATACTGATATAAACAGTGTGTGAAATGAGCCAGCTCCGTCTCAGGAGTTAGTCAGGAAGAATGAACTGGTCCATTTTACCATTTTCAGTGGAACTAACCCACCTCAGGTTACATACCCAGTCACTACAGAGACCTCAGGACCCTACAGACATAACTACAGTGAAAAAACTTGTCTTAAAACTAATGTGGTTGTATCTGAAATCTCACTCAAAGAGGATCCTATGTCCCATTTTCATGTTACTGTATGGTTAGTAACCTTACCTATTGATCTCATAACAAACATCTCTTTCGGTCTTAAATTCTTAAAAGGGGCTTTAATTACAACCTAATTTGAAATCTAAATCAATTTATGCAAGTGAAAGAAAAAATGTTGACACGCAATTATGAGGGAATATGCTATCTTTTTTTTGCTTTCCAACTTGATTTTAAGGTTATGCTTTCCCTCTCTTTTCTATGGCCTTGACTTCTATAAAAATAGTAGCAGTTTAGCAATCCGTGCAGCCTGAAGCAGGGTAAAGCTAGATGAGCTCATCTTCAAATGCTTAGAGAACCCTGTCATTGTGATGACAGCTGTGCAGATTGCTAGCTACCAGTATCTGCATGTTCTCTAGCATAGGAAAGGCCTGAGAAAGAACATGGAGCTGTGTTAATCCCCTCACAACAGAGATACGTGTTCTAAACTGTAAATCTGAATCTGGCTTCTAGTAAGCATGGCCATTTCTGCCTGAGCTCAACCTTGGTGATATTTTGGTGTGAAGTAAGCTATTGAGAGCTGCCAACTCATAACAGCATGCCAGGTCTTCATTCAGTCGCTTTGTGGCACCAATGAAGAGAAAGGGAAAGGACTAAAGTAGCAATCTCAGAAGTTATGGTGAAGTAAAGGATGTAGTTTTATTTCCTGCAAACTTGGCAAAGGAAATTGGTTCTGCATTTTTTTCAATAATTCACGTAACACTGTTTGGGATTTGTAGTTTCTATTTTAGATTATAATTGTCAATAAATGCAACTCACTGACAAATAATATTTCCAGTGTTGAAGCCACAAAGGTAGCTAACTGATTGGGCCAAAATATGAAGGCATAAATGCAAACATTTTGCAAAACATGACAGAGCAAGGTTTTTAGCTAGACTCTGGAAAATTGCTCCCTCAAAATTAGTTTTTAGGTACATACTACCACCACCTAAGAAACAGAAGAAAGAACAATTATTGTCTTTTGTCTCATGCTCTGTCCTTTGATGTCTTCAAAGTAAGCTAAAATGCCCCTTGAAAAGTATGCTTTCAGTGAGTGCAAGTTACTGAGCTCAATTCAGAGGAACAAGGTAATATTTAATGGCCTGTATTGGCCAGACTAAATGATGCTACAGGACTTCTGGCTTTAAATTATGAAAACTGGAACTACCTTCAGCTTCTTAAATACTCCAAAGACTCCTCTCATTGTCAAGAGAAACCATCTTTTTTAAAACGTCAGATCAAAGACAGCTGCCCTGGATTAGAAATGGAACCGGTGAAAGCCCACCCCCACAAAGCTCTAAGCAGGGATTTGCCTTCATTAGCCTTTTCACTTTCAAGTCCAAGGCCACAGAGATGCTCAGGGCTGGTAGAACTGTCTGTGTCAGCAAGACTGGCACTGAGTGTGGGCTGCTGTCACACCTGAAGACTGGCCCTTTCTGGGGGGGCACATGCTGGGCTAGCTCGTTCTCTGACCATGGTCTATCTGGGCCAGGAAGAACACCACCACTTAATAAAAAGGTGACTCTATTGTTGGTGAAAGAGGAGTAAGTCAGCTAGGTGACACAGTGTGGGCAGGCTTCACTGGAATGTGGCAGGAGGGAAAAGGTGACATCGTCTCTGACCTCACCTGGCTGCTTTTGGCCACCAAAGCCAAATATCTAACAAAGCAAATGTCCATAGAGATGCATGAGCAGCAGAGATGTGTCCCCGGTCAAGGGGCAGCAGGGAGGGAGGCTGCAGACAGCCCCTTCCCGTCCCGTGTATTCGGCTGCCCTCTCCAGTCACTCCACGCAGCAGCACATCCAGGCCGTTCAAATTGTTTACATTGTAATACAACTGCTTCAGCCGTGCCCTCAGAAGTTCTTCTTGGTGTGTGGGCAGAGCTCCTTGTGAGGGGTAGTCCTGGGCACCTCTGTGGCAAAGCTCGGCTGTCCCGGGATCTCAGCACAAACTTCAGACACGGATTTAGAGGCAGGCAGAAACAATTGATGTAAAACATTCTAAAGAGCAAGAAATCAAGTAACAGGCTACATAAAAATAGGTTGAAATTTCGAAATTTCTGCCAGATACCAAGATGTTGTAAGTGAAGCCACACACGCTTGTCCCCCGCATCAGCAAAGCTACCCGGGCGACTATCACGCACATGGCTACGCCATGGAGCCAACCTCGATGGTTTTCATAGATGGCCTCCCAGCAAGTTTTTCCACTGCAGAATTTCTTACCAAATTCTCCTGTGAACTCCACAGAACACTTCAGCAAATAAAAAATAGCACAGTGCTTTGGGCAGGAATAGCCGGAACGAAACAGCAAGACGGGGAAACAGAATAGAACAAAACTAACCCAAAGTCAGTCTCCTCTGCAGTGAGCCTTTCCTGCAACACAGTGCTCATGCCGGGAAAATGTCAGGACTTGCTGCATTAGCTGTTGAAGCAAACAGCTCTACAGGCCCGTCATTAACACATAGTTTGAAAAGCAGCTGTATTTAGCCTTCAGGCAAGGACAGGGAACAGCACAGTGAACATTTCCCCTATCCCCTGTCAAAGCGACTGTCAGGCAAGCAGAGGGCAGAGCTCTAAGGAAAGCATGAGACATCTCCCCCCAGCATCTCTGCCTGTGGGCACCTTTCCCAAGGCCCCAGTGACTCTTTGAACAGGTTCATCACTGAGTCCAAAGTCCCAAAAGCGCATAGAGTAGAAAATGCTGGACTTGATACACTTTAAATCGGTAGTTTTCAAAAGTGAAGGTATTATGTAGCATTCTCAGAGTGCCCCATATACACACACACACATAATATAGCATTGTATAGATGCATATTTGTATGTATTTTTTACCAGTCGTTGTTCAAATGATTTATCCAATATAAAGCATTATAACCAGATGAATCTCAGGAGCACAGGAGAAATTAACCCGGGTCAGACCCTTCTGGTGCCGCTGCTGCTTTTGCCTTAAGGTGAGGGTCATCCAAGGGTAGACCTGGGCTTCCCCAGCTCAGCTGAGACCTTCTGGACCTCCACCAAGCCTTCCCAGGGCTTCTCAGCCCTTTGGATTCCCTGTCTCCCACAGACCGACCCCTTTCCACCTCGTTTTCCGCCTCCCCGGGACTGGGCGCCGTTTGTGCCACAAGAGAGCGCTCTTGGCCCAAACACGGCTCCGCCGTGT
>VZRW01009859.1:127292-223133 GCA_013398125.1 Aegotheles bennettii | reverse complement strand
GGTGCGGGGAGCGCAGAGCGGCGGCGGCGGCGGCGGTGCGGGAGCCATGACGGGCGCGGAGCGGCTCCGCGATGGCAGCTGCCACTTCCAGCGGTCCCGGCTCATCTGGATGATCGCCATCACCTTCGGCATGATCGTCCTGGGCGTAAGGAGAGGCGCGGGGCGGGGGGATCTCTGACGGGCCCCGCCGTGCGGGACAGGCGGCCGGGCAGGCCCCGTGCCCGGGGAGCGCCGCTCCGCCATGGGCCGGCAGCACAGGGGAACGGAACGGGGAGTTCAGAGAGAAGTGGCGAGGCACCGGCAGTGTCCAAGGCCAGGCTGGATGGGGCTTGGAGCAACCGGCCCTGGTGGGAGGTGTCCCGGCCCAGGGCAGCGGGGTGGAACTGGGTGATCTTTAAGGTCCCTTCCAACCCAAACCATGCTGCACACGGATGTTGTACGTGTAAGAACCACCACTGGAAAAAATGATGGTAAAAGCAGGCCAAACAGCTCAAAAAAACAGCTTTTGGACTCTTTGAAGAAAGAGAACAAGCTCCAAGTATCTTCTCTGTATAAATCCATCATCTTGCCACATCCTTGGCATAGCCAAACATATATGTAGTTAGTTATAGAGCTCGCTTACACAGCCAGCTGTAGAAATTGTGCCACTGGCACCAGAGGAAGGATAAGCCAGTGGGAACTTTGGCCCAGCTTAGTGCTTACCTTACATCCCCAGTGGACTCGGCTCACTGACACCCTGCTTGTCCTCCACAGCTTGTGAAAATAAAGGTAGGCAGCAATAAGTGCTCTGGACAACTCAGTGACAGGAAGGATACCTAAACACTGCCCACATCTGTGGTCTTGGGCTCAATTGACTCCTGTGCCCTGTTCAAAACAGAAGAAAATCTGTCATTTTCTTTTTAGAGGGACAAAAGAAGAAAGACTGACCCCCTAGTTACAAATAAATAGTTATTTCTCCTTAGTGTAGTCATTGTTGGAATTCTTCAGGTCAGTTGTATCAGATTAACTTCTTCAGGACAGAAACAATGTAGTTTTTGCTGCTACCCTGTGTAATAGGTAATGAGCTTACAACTTAAATGTCACTTGGTGTGCAGATGCACTCTTGGTACACAGATAACAACCTTAAACTAATCACCTTGCTCTCCTGTATGTCAAGGTAAAGAAATTTCATAGGTTTGAATCTTCTTAAGTAAGTGTGCTTCAGAAGTCTTGCTGAAGAATATGGGTCTTAGACAAAGTTAGTGGAATGAAAGAGTTGAAATACTATGAATAGATGAGCCCTGAACTGTGTTTGACAGACACGGGAGACAGGGGAGTGAAAAGAAAGCTAACCTGAAGGTTAAATTGATAGTAATTCTACCTTGAAATAAGCTAACTTTTTTATTTTTTTATTTTTTTTTAGTGGATAACACTTTGGCCTTCAACTATACCTTATAGTTACCTGGGAATATTTGGTACCTTCCTTAATTATTTAGTGAAAAACTACCACAAATGGGTATGCTATGGGTAAGTTATATTTTACTGTATAATTATTTTGCATCTTTCCTGTTGCCTCTCTCTGACTCTTCTGCTTAATCTGTGTTAACAAGCTTCCCTGTAACCCAGTTGTTAATCACATTTAAAGAGGTCTCCTTTCAAGCTCAGTATAGCTAAAGGCGTGGGGTAGTAAGAATGTGGGAGACTAGACAGGCTAAGACCAGTATGAAAGTTTAAAGATTCAACTTAGAATTTGGCATCTGTGTTGTTACAGTGAGAAAGGAAGAAAATAAGATGCTACTTTTGGAGGCAGTTATTAGTCCATATGTAAACTTTTATTTGTAAAACCTCCTAAAAGCAGTGCTTTTGTCAAATTGTTGCTTGAGTACTCTAATTCTCTCTTTAGGCGTCTTTTTTTTTTTCTCCCAGTTTCAATTAAAGAACACTTTCTACCCTGCTAACTTATCTTTGTCCCATCCACATGAGAAATAACCTGCTGAAGTAACTGCATAGTGCTAAGTTTTTCTGGGTTGCACAACTTAGGTTTTGTTATTTTAGTTCACAAAAGAGCTGGAAAACACTTCCTGTAACCAAATCTCTTGCTTGCTGATTTTCTCTAAAGACAGGAAGACAGCAAGCCTTTTCTCTTTGTTTTACCATGCATCACGCAGAAGATGAAGGCTTATCTTTGCTGAGAGCATCTTTTGCTTTAGCAAGATTGAATTGGTCCTAACCGAATATCCTGTGTAACTTTTTTTAAAAAAAAACTTCTATATGGAATTTTGTAGACCCAAGTTTGACTAATAAAGTCATACTATATATTTGCTTCTATATGCAGTTATTCTCATAGAACTAAACCTATAAAAACTTCAGTAACTTATTAGGACCACTAAAAATACTTGTGTAAGTAAAAGGATGGATTTTTGCATGCTTAACTAAGATTAACTTGTACTGCTTTCACTAAACATTTGGCTTTTTGGCTTAATCTAAGTGCTGAAAGTTTTGGAAACATGCAGTGGATACCTGAAATGGCAGGTCCAGGCATATTGCACGAGTTGCCGTTCCTCCAACGTTCTCAGTGAACTTTAGTTTCTGTTAAGACTAGGCATGTTTGTTGTTTTGTTTTGTTTTCTAAGATTAGAAACACTCCTCACTTTCTACGTTAAAGTGAAATGTTGCTTCTGTGCTTTCAGTTTTATATTCCCTACATAATGCATCTTGGATACAACAGTCTTCTCCCTAATTTTAAACAAAACTTGTTTGCTTTTTAATAGGTTCTGGGTATCCTGGCTGATTCACGTAGTAGAAGCCTTCTATGGTGTGAAGTTATGCCAGTAAGTTGTTCCCTCCCCTCACCCCAGCGTAGATTCTCTGAAAAGGATTTCTGATGCAAGTGACATAAGCTACAGACTCATTCTGGTGGTTCTCAGCAGCAATATTAGTTCAGAGGATGCTGATAAAATTCTTGCTCCACTGCTAGTTTGCTGTCCTCCACAAGAGGTTACTGCAAATTCTGATAGTGGTTGCTGTTGTACAGGGTGACAAAAACAAGGGATGGCAGCTTGCAGAACTGGCAGCAGCAAGGTTGGCCAGAGCTGGTCTATCTGCCTCAGAACTTGCTGTTCGCTGGGTAACGTGGGGCTGTAGGAAGCAGAGGGAACAATAGATAGTGTAGAAATAGGCTGATAACTTCAGCTGTTACGACTTCGTCAGACCTTACTTCATCAGAATTTTGAGATTGATGATTATCTGCTTAAATGGTTGCATCAATATCGTGAGAATGCAATTGTACACTTCCATTTGGGACTATTTAAGATCTACTTGTATCTGGAAGTTTGTGGGATTGAACACTTTGACCACTCCAGTCAGACTATAAAAGTAAGGCCAGCTAAGCCTTATGTTAGGGTGACAAATTATTTGGAAAGGTATGCTGTCCAGATAGTCCTTCTGATCATTGGAATTTTGTTTGTAATAATTCAGAAGAATGTAGATACTGGTTTTCATGCTCTACAGAGCAGATGGCCAGTCTGTTTGCCATTGTAGAAACAGTGGGTTTCCACTTCATCTAGTCTGTCACAGGCTTCTCAGGTAGCACCTCTTGGAGGGATTTTGTTCCATGGAAAGCTCTTTAGGGTCATTCTCAAGGTAATAGAATATGGATGAACATTTTCTGCCTTCAGAATGAGAGTTGTTAATAATTTTTTTACCAGGCTCCAGTTTTAAAGTATGTAACTCTAAAGTTAAAGTTTTATCTCTGATTCTGCAGGTAGATTGGTACGTAGGCTTAAGTATGGAGGAACTTGGTAACCAGTGAATGTACCAAATGGAGATAATGTAATCAAGTTAAGTAATAAAGTTTTACAGTGTCATGTTTAAACCCATAAGAAAGAGAGACCACATAGATGCCTGCCTGTCATTGTCTCTTCAGGCATGCTTCCATAGGTTACTAAACAGTTGTACTTTACTATGAGCACCAAACACCATATACTTTTTACTGATTTACATGTGGTGTCTCCTTATGAACATCACAAAGGAGGCATGAAGAAGAACTACCAAGGAAGCAGATACAAAATCAATAGTAGTGCTGTCACCTCACCGGCTGTTGGCCTGTATTTCTGCACATGGTCTGTTCAAGTAAGCTTGCTTTATATAGGCAGGTGCATTTCTTAATCTGTAGTTTGCCAGTTTCTGCACTCATTTGGAAATGCTGCAGCCGGGATTGTTAAAAAAAAAAAGGTTTTCACAGCTGGTAAAACAATTTAAGAATGAACATTAAGAAATGTTGTGTTATTCAATATTTGCCACGCAATCATTTTTTGTGTGTGGAGGCTGTGGGACAGTTAACAGCCAAACTGTTGTAGCAAAGGTCAGTAGAGGGAGCTACCTTGTAAACTAATGAGTTGGAGCACAGTTGACATAATATTTACTGGAAATGTGAAATCTGTTGGTTTTGGTGTCGTGTTTATATTCATTCTTTTATGTGAAAAATCAATAGTATTTTTCAACAACAGTGAAATGGAGAAAAAAGTGACATTTTCTGTAGCATATAGAAAAATTCACATATGCTAAGTTAAAACTAACCAACCTAGAAAGGTCTCTGCTTCATAAATCGAGTCAGGTGTCTTCAGCCCCCTGTACCTGTATTTTTCTAGCCACAAATTTGGGTAACAGTGATTCTTAATTCTGCATCACACAATAATCATCAGCCCTCTTACCCTGCTAGCATGCAATCTGCCTTCATTGACTGTAGTCATCAAGAAGTTATTTACAGACTTGTGTAGTAAGATTAGTATTAAGCTAATTTCTTGATTCTTTGTACATAAACTAAGTGATTTCAAATAGCATAGACTGAGATTGCGATTTAGATATTATTGAGGAAATCGTATGCATGAAATCTCTGAAAGAACCTTTGTTCTGTAGACAGCTTAAAACCCACCATAGTCACAAGAATTGGTATATTTAGTACAGGAAATAAGACTCAGTAGATTGAAATTAATGATGGTAAGTTCAAACGTTCTAATCAAGTTTGATATATCAAGGATGTGTAGGAATATCTAACCTTAATTTTTAAGTATCACAGTACAGTCTGCAAGACCTTATGTTTTTTGACACATTTTCTGTTTTTGTTAATGTTACAGATCTAAAGGAATCACTGACCCGGCAGTTCAGTTTCACTGGTTCATTCAGACACTTTTATTTGGATATGCTTCCTTTGGTCTTCTGGTGTGTTACAAACCCCCAGCCAAGAAGCAGTACTAGAAGACTGTGAAAGAAGTCACTTCTCACATTCTTCATCCTCATTTTTCAGAAGATATCCTCACTTACATGTCTAAGTACTGTAATTAGCTGCCTGCTACATTCCTGCTGCATGATTCAGTGCCCTTCTACCCAAGTAGCTCCTCTTACTAAACAAGATAATTATAATTCACAGGACCCTGTGGATAGTTCAGTATAAATTCAGCCCTTCAGTCTTGTCACTGCCAAAGTTTAATCCCATTTATTATGCAAGAAGCTAAAAGTTTCTCCTCTGTGGTTTTTGACATGGCCTATATACTCTGATTGTTATTGAAAAGTCCCTGACAGCTGGTAGTAGTGGTTGATAAATTATCTTTTCGTGTGGAGGAATTTTCTTTTGTAGCAGAGTTATTTACAAGCACAAGGCAATTCACACCTGTTTTGTGATAGGATTTAAATTTAGCTATATTTTCTCTGCAGGACATTTGTTGTTCTTGTTAGAGCCTGGTCTCTGTACTTTGTTTTGTCAACTTAATCTCTTCCACAAAGGACAGACCACTGTATGGGTGCAGGCACATTAAAAAGACCAAGTCTCAGTTCAGGTTGAGATGCAGTGATGGGCTTGGATACATAAAGCACTTTAACTTGGTGTAATGGATGTGCCTTAAATTTCATGCAGCGTGACCTCATCTTTTGAAGATTTTAATCTTTGAGTTAGTATAGCATAGAGTAGTAATTCTGTAGCTTTGAGGGCAGCTTTTTCAAAAAGTAATTTGTTATCCAAGAAAAAAACAATTAGCATTCCAAAACCTAGCTGAAAATGTTGTATTCGAGAATGAAATTGGATGTAGTGAGTAAACATGCTAAACATGCACCACTGTTTCCCAGATGGTGATGTCCTGAAATCTGTGGTTGAGAGACCATCTTAAGCACCCCTCAGAGTGTTCCTGTGTCTGTAGTGAGCCTTTTATCATACTGTATTTTAATTTTGAATAGTTGAACAAGAATTTAGCCTGTCTTGTAATAGCACTTTTAAAGGTAATAACTATTTAAAATACTAACTATGCTGTGGGGAGTCTTACCATGCCACTGGTGGTGCTACTGTTTAGAAGAATGCACAAGGAAGTTTGTTCTTCCTTTAATGAAGAGCTTGGCAAGGCAGTAACAAATAAACTTATGAGCTGTGCAGTACCTACAGACTGTAACACTTCTTATGGAGAAGTCTGAAGCACAGTTACATAAAGTTTTTGCTTTTCTGTGGGTACTAAAAGCATGGAAAACTGAAGGGTTTGAAATGGTGGTTTGGTGTGTTGGTTTTTTTTTTCAAATGGCAATTTGTTAAATTAACACTTTATAGAAGTAGAAATCCATGTTTAGTGATCAAAAGGAACATCAAGAGCCCAACCGGTGTTCTACTGTGTAACCTTTTGTGTTAGTTTGTGACCCCAGAATAAAGAGTTAGCAAAAAAGTAAAGTTGTTTTCCTTTTTAATTTATCCTGGAAGTAAATGTCTGTACGAAATACGGAGGTGTCAATCTTTACACCAATACCAGTATTCACAGTTGGAACACATAGGACCAAATGGCTGTGTGCTTTCCAGAGGAAGTCCCACAGAAATCTTGTATTTCTAATAGGGCAAGGTATTGATGTGACTTGCCTCTAAAAAAAAACCAAAACAAAACCCTATATGGTGCTATAATGTGTATAGATGTAATGCGTTGTGTTAAGATTAATTCTAATTGAATGCTTAATGAACATTAACCTAAGAATGTGAGGGGGTAAAAGGAATATCTTCAGTTCAACATTTTCATGATGGTGTTCCTGTACAGCGGAAAAGGTGTAACAATAATGCCAAGGCTAGTTAAGCGCTTAGGAAAGGTGGTAAAAGACTTTTTTTCTTCTTAAATCAGCATTTTTTGTCTGTTCTTGTTTCCACTTTCATCAGTGAAGCTGTAAATACAGTCAGAACTACTACGCTAGCTTAGTTTGCACACCAAGCACTTGTGATGCTCACCATCATGGCTTTCACAGCCCTTCTGCAAGGGCAGCTTTGAGAAGCTAACCGCTTACTGTTAGACAATTTAATTAGAAGGGCTTCTTTTCAAAGAGGCAGTGGTAAAAACTTCCTCAGTGCAGCCCCAGCAAACTAAAAGAAAAAAAATCTAGTCAATTTATAACTGTCTTAGTTAAAAAATATTTCAAAGTTAGAATGAATTTTAGCCATACACTGGCATCAACAGATTTTTTTTGAAGCCCCTCTGGGTTATTTTTGGTTATTTTTTGGGGGGCTTTTTTTTTTTAGCTTCACAGATCTCAGCAGCTCTCAGGAGGTTGTTGGGCATTGCTTATCAAACTTTTTAGAAATGCAACTATGTTGTATTTATCTACCTTCAAACATTTTCTCCGCCCTACCCTTGCTTGGCAGCAGTTCAGTTTTTCTACTTTTTTTTTTTTAAGTTTCCTCTCAGCCTCTGTCCCAGAGCTGTAAGCAGCACAGATGTCTGTTCTCTGATGTTTTTGAAGCCCATGAGATCCCCAACTCAAAATCTGAGAAGCACGGGAGAAGCAATGCTGAGGAGCTTTTAATGTACAATAGCCTTAAGGAAAAGAACCAAACCTACAGAATGCCAAGATTCAGATGAATACCAAGATACCATTTCTGAATATTTGTTTATAGTGTCCCTAACATCACAACAAGAAAAATGTACCATAATACTTTACAAAATTATTAGTTTAAAAAAAAGTGTGAATCCAGGTGAGGAACTCACTAAGCCCACAAGAGACATGCGTTGATGGCTAGTCACAGGCTCTTCAGAAACAGCACTGGTTTACACCAGGCATAAGCATTTCTCCAGGCTGTCCTGATAGCAACAATAAAGGATTACTCTTAATCACACAGAGCAATTCTTTCCACTGCAATCAACATACGCTTTCCACAACAAGAGGGGAAAGCAACAGAAGTGTACTATTACATTCTTACAGCAGCTCAAGGGCTAGGCTGAGCAGCAAACCATCTGTCACAGCAACACCCAACTCACCCAGCTTGCCAAAGAAAACACTTACAAATGTTAGTGTTTCACTGTAATATTTCAAAATACTACTTCCCACCAAAAAGAAAACCAAATGAATCTTACAGAAGGGCTTTTACTATGGAAGAACACCACTAAATAAGAAGGTAAATCACCAAGTAAGCTAAGCTGACATGAAAGGTTTTTCAGGATGGATGTTTCTGCCAAGTAGGCTGTTTGACAGTACTGAAGAGAAATAAATTCTGTTTAACCATCCATTAGAAATTGAAAACATAAGGAAAAAAAACAACCTTGCTATGAAAACCTATGTGCAAAACCGGGTATGCTTTGTGCTAATAATGCAAAGTAGATGCCAAGAAAATTTAAGACAACAGTGTCCGTTTTTTCTAAGCATACGAAAAATAAGTATGTATTCGACCTGCATTGGTGATCAAAAGAAGTAACTTAATACAAGTCACAACCACATTGCTTACAACAGTGCTTTTATGCTGTGATTACTTGGTAACTTTGTTGCAGGAGAAAACACAAAGAAACTACCCAGATCCATTTTCACCTTTAAATCATAATATATGGGAACATATGGAAACAAGTGTAATGTATTTCCTAAAGTAAGGTGAGTAATCCAGATCAGCATGTTTGGCAAATCACTGCTCCAGTCACTCTGTTGGTGAGAAGCTGGGTTGGGAAATGCAGCATCAGCTCAGAAACTTTGCTGAGTCTGAGCAGAGGCAATGAAATGTCTCCCATCTGTTTCCAAGAACTATTTCTAAAGCCTGGAGGGCTGTAACTCATTTTTGCAAGGGGCTGATGGAAAACCTCTCTGAGGATCACAATATGTTGTCTTGCTTTGCCTCTCTTTCATGCTGACCTAGATTTTTCTAAACACAACAGGAGTCAACGGGGCCAGCCTTTGGAAATACTCAAGTGTTGGTTCATTAAGGACATTTAATTTCCCTGTGGCTGGGCAGTTGCTCTCCTAAATGTCAATAGAGCCCAGTTAAAGCTGGGGGAATGGCCTCATTGACCATTGCCACAGAGTGACCACTGTAGGCAAGGTCTTTGCAGTCCTACAGTCTGCTGCTTGGGAGCATTCTGGCATGACCTTGGGAAGACGTGGGGGCAGAAACTGCAGCTCTTCCACAGAAATACAGTAGCTCTGAGAGGAGCATGTTATGGAAAGCAGCTGTTAGCTCAGAGATTTTTAAGATTTCCAGGCAAATGACCTTTGCAAAGAATAAAGTAACTAATTCAGTAATGTTTCCATGAATGAGACAATCTGAATTACATGTTCCTTCTGTATTTATACCTCATGTTTAAATAAAGAGAAGGGAACAGCAATTTACATTTTTTGATTACAGTACTGTTGTATATGAGCCCTCGTTAATGAGGCTGTCAGTGTTCACTATTTACAAGGCTCCTTTACTTCTTTGCTTGTTAATTACAAGCTTGTACATTTTTATTCCCCTGTCTCCCAGCAGGTGACCCCCATATACAAAATAAAGAGATGCTTCTAGAGGTTTCTTTAATAACTCCACTTACTTGAGAACTTAATGAAAACTTTTGGCAAATGGCCAACAACCTATACATTCAGTTTATCTTGACAGCAAAGTGTTTATTCAGACTGGTACCTGTATGCAAGGCTTGCATGAACAGCTCAAGAAATTGTCACGGTTTGTTGAAAACAAAAGAAACAAAAGACTCCTCAGAGAAGCAATAATATGGCACAATCAGCATACTGTACTAGACCACACAAGGCCCCTGTAACTCCAAACATAACTACAGCACACGCATGACTGTAAAGGAGGAGGGGAGAAGAGGAAAGAGGCATAGGGAACACCATTGTATCATTTATCAGCATTCTTTGAGACTGACTTCTCAGCAAAAACACCCTAAGGTGCCCCTTGAGGGAATAGACAGGGAGACCAATTTACTGGAGATTAGAAGCCACATAAATTAAAATGTCTTTCTAAAAACACTCCAAACTTCTTATCAAAAGAAAAACCACACACAAACAACACCCTTCTCTCCAAATTTCAGAAATGTGAAAGATTTAAAAGTTGATAGTTACAAAAAAAAGAGCAAATAAGAGTACCTGCATTTAGAAGGGCTTTTGGACAACAGCACAGCTGAATCCTCTCACCAACATACCCTTCCCACCAAGAGGCAGGGCAAGCCCCTCATATCCTTTCTGTGGATGCATTCAGGTGTGGTTGATCTGGCTCTGCCCCTTAAGGACTCTCTTCCTTTCTTCCTTAGAAGTCCTTAAGAACTGTTTCTTTCTTCAGCGAGATAAGCTATATGGACTTAAGGACCCAGTTGTTATCATTATTGAATTACTTCAAAACATCCATATTTTATTAGAATGTTTTCCAACTACAGCAACCAATTTTTGCTGCAGCTTTACTTAAAGTGCTTTTAACAATGGGAAATTCATCAGCTCAGGAGGGCACAACATTCAGCACAATTCCCCCTCCACTGGGTTGTAGCAAAAAGTTTGGACCACACAAAAGCCGAGGTTTGTAATACAAAGAAACTCTGCAAACTTCAGTACCCTACACATGGCAGACTGCTTACACCTAAACAAACAGCAAAGAAGGTGAAAGGACAACCAAGAGCACCAAATAACTGGCAGGAATTACAGCCCAACCCTGGACTCTTGCAGTTTCTTTTTCTGATCACTAAACCACATGCCTTGGTCTGGATCTAGCTAAAGTTTGATATAGCATGTCAAATGTGCTTGCTGCATTTTGGGATGGGAAGGAGGAACACACATTTCTAAATCTTTCAGGTGCTATGTAAACACCTACTGGCAGAGCTTTAGGTGTTAATCCAGAGCTATCAGGACCTGGCTGGGGAAATTAAGAAACCAGTGTGGGAAGAGATTTTGTTTCAATTAAAGATAGGCCTTGTTTGCCTTAGTTCTTGGAAGAAGTAGTGCTGTGTCCCTGACAAGCCTTGCATTCGTAGGACTGCTCCCAAAGCTAAGTAGCTTTGCTCTAGCAGAATTACCTGGGTCAAAGCATCCTGTTCCACTGGAGACAAGAACGTGCATTTTAGCAGGTGGTGTGCTGCACCCTAAAATCAAAGGACTGGTTTACCAAAGTTTGTGTTATTTCTGATAAGTAACTCTGAGATTTGATTCACCAGATATCATGGACTTCATTCACCCACAAAAGCCCAGTCCAGGACACCTCTGCACCCCAGACTCTACACATTGCCCAGGAACACAGGCAGGTACAAGCAAGGCAGCATTTGCACCTAGCCCAGTACATTAAACAGAATCTCTTTCCAAGACAATAAGGAGAGATGCTTACCCAGCCATGCTGGTGGGCAGTTTGGAAGCTTCCCACCCCACTCCACAGGGCAAGAGCAGCAGTTCTGCCCAGCAGCGCTCACGTCGCTGGAGCTCAGAGCTCCCCATGAACTCTGAAATTTTAATGCAAGGCTGCTAGCAGTACTATATGAGAGAATGACAAATCTTTCATTGCTGAGGTGGCATAGCATAATTTTAATTATTTTTCAAATAAATACAATGCTTAGATTTACATTTTGCTGATTTAACAATTTGTGAAATGTTTACATAATCATTAAAGTTTAGGGTTTCTTCACGGTACATAAGAACACTCTCTATAAAAATACTTTTTTAAATGAAATGCTTAAAACCACATTATTAGATCTTTGAAAAGCCATAGTTATATTACATTTCATAATGCAAAAAGGTTAGCAGCACAGATATTTCAGTATTTTTTTCAACAGCATACATTCATTTAAACATTTAATTTTTATTTTTTTTTCCCTTGGAAGTGTCTCATCTTAGCTTTAAAGCCAATGGACTCACATAAAAAGCCATATAGAATGGAAATCAACTCTGTTATCATTATATTCACATGTAAAGTGTTTACCGCTGATGAGTAATTTGCTATTTATGTTTATGCTTAATACAATAAAAATAAAACCAAACTGCATATATCATGTTTGACATTTGAAGTATCTTCTAAATATCACCTTTTTTTCCCCCTTCTTTCCCCCCCAAAACACATTTTCAAAATCATACAATGATTTTGAGTGCATTGATTTTTGGTTGCTCTGTCTGCTGCTTCTCTTGTCTCAGTTTTGTGAAGACTTGCTAAATGAAGTTCCCACTGATTAGAAAAGAAGTTATTAGTGCTCTGAGCTTCTAAAAAAACAACGTTCAGGATAATGCAGTACAATAAACCAAGGATTCAGCAGAAGCTGCTGACTACTACTGACAATCAGTTATAAAGTCCCATTTGCCTCTCATGCAGATACCTGAAATATTATCTAAATTTCCCAAGAGTTTTGCCAAAAGAGATGAGAGAATAATTAGACCCTTATTTATAGTGGTTTTACATTCCCAAGTCTGCTCTTTGATGATGTGGTTCACAGCTTGTTTCAATGGAAATAGCACGTATACAATATGTAGTCTGTCATCACATATTTCTATACAGATTTCTTAAACTCTTCTGACCATGAAGAAAAGAGTTGTGTCTGGCAGGTTGTGATTTACAGGACATGTTCTGGAGACCAAGTCCCATACCCGTCATTCTAGATGGCAAGAAGGGAAAGAAACTAATCACTGGGGCACCAATAACTTGAAGTTCCATGTGCAAACCAACATAGTCCTTCCAAAAATAGACCAAATCAGTGAACTTCTGGATGCGTTCCTGTGTGATGTACTGTAGGTGACCCTGCTCTGGCAGGGGGTGTTGGACTAGATGATCCTTCGAGGTCCCTTCCAACCCCAGAATTCTGTGATTCTGTGAACTTCTGTTATTTGTCCACAATTTGTGAAAGTCTCTTCTCTACTACTGCTCCTTCGTGAGCCACACTAAGAAGGAATGAACAGACTATTTCCCAGAAAAAAGTACTGCAGAGACAGCCAGAATACTGCCCTCTTCATCCTACCTTGCAGGCACAAGTTAAGTTATAGATACAGCTGGATATGCATAAGTAGTAGATACAATACAGATGAGATCCACATAGGATGGATATGCAGTTAATTCTTTTTTTTGATTCCACGAAGCCTGTGGAGATACTCATTCTGACATTGCTGGATTTTCATCTGGGCTCTGCTAGGGCACTGCTAAATAAATCCTATTTAATTTTATATACTTAACTATCAACTCAATATGCTAGAGGCAGGATTAAGACCTCTCATTAAAATACCTACACCCAAAATTTCAGTCAATCCTTGTTAAATTTAACCAAGTGGAATGGTATATATTGGCCCTGTTGCAGCTGACCTTAAATTAATTTTGCCCAAGTGGAAAGGCAACTGTTGCATGCACACTCAGAAGTGGGCCTGAATTTCTCTTAGGTTTCTTGCCATGCCACACTGTTACCTTATTAGTTGGTCTTTGCCTGTAGTGATAAAAGCGGTATTTAGGTCAATGTGTTCTTTGTTAATAGCATTAGCCATGTGTCTAAGATTTAGGCTTTCTCTTCTCCCAGCACTGCCTTTGGCTATTAACATGTGGTCTTTAAATATATTTCACTCTTAACAGTGTACTTAATCTGCCAGGTGAGATGGATCGAGTCTGTTTTAAGCCGACAAAGATGATTAGTGGAATGCAGATTACAAAATTCACATGGATGGAGAGACCCCTCTTTATAAAGAAACACAAGCCATTTTATATGCTACTTTTTATAGAGAGTCCCCAAAAACAGAGGGAAGAATTACACTTGTGTTCTGCATATGAGGTCTAATTATATTCTGAATATGTTTTTTTTTAATTGCTACAACATCTTTTGTAACTTTTCTTTACAAATAAGATCTTTTTCCCTTGGGAAAAAAAAATAAATATAACATTGACTTTTATCTTCCAAGGGTTTGTTTTGTTTTGTTTTGTTTTAATCACATTTTATTAGTGTAGTTTTTCCTCACGTGATAGCAAAGATCAGAACAGAAGTGTGTTCAAACCTACACATAGATCTCCCGAAGCAGATTCAGCAAACTTCTGGCTTGGAAATGGAAAATTATTATACTAGCAGCATGGCAATGTCCAGCAGAAGGAGCTGCATTACTTTAATTAGAGACATCAAAATATCTTTGTGAGGTCTATATTCAGATAAAAAAAATGCCTTCTCCCTGTTTATTTATAGAATGCCATTGGATCCTACACACTAGCCAAAATGCAGACAGCCAGCTGATAATGAATTGTTGAATTCGAGCACCAGCAGAGACTAGACATTTCCTTTAGCTAAACTAAAGTTTTGAGTTTCACTTTATTCCCAAAGACATTCACTACATTTTGAGCAGGAAATAAAATATCCTGAAACTATTCACTAATTGTTCAGCTTTGAAAGATAATAGTTGTCTGAATGCTTCAAGATCAGGGCTCTGTAAAATACTTATGAGAGGACCTCGACCCCTTCCCGTGTGCTGTGCCCATCACCGTTCCGTCCAGGCAGCTGTGGGGTAGTGTTCCAGGAGCACATTCTTCAGTTGGGCTGTGTGGATCTTGTCTCTGGTCTCCACAGTGCAGGTGACCTGGGAAAAGAATTAGGAACATTCCTGATGGCATGGCAGCAATCTCAGACAAAGGCATTTCCAACAAAATCCTGAAACACACTCATAAAAACAAAATGATCAGTTCAACTTGAAAACTCTGGACTTTGCATCGCCTGTCTTTTGTACCCCCATCTAAGAAAACTGACATCGCAGGCATCTGGGGCCCTTCCAGCCCTTCTGCACAGTCTTAAAATCTTCCAACAGCCCTACTTTTCATTGCTTTCAAAGTCTGAAGAAGATAGACTGATCCTCTGCTGGCACCTGGGTGAGTACTTGAGTACTGTTGGCATCCCTGAAGTCACCCATTAGCAGCTGCTCTTTTCCATTCCCTGGGGTATGTACGTGGCACTGCTGCCACCTCACCCATTCTGTCTCTTACCTCACCTCATTTCTCATGTTTATGGGCAGTGTTTGTTCTTTGTTCTTTTTATATTCTCCTCTTCTCTCTCATGGAGTTATCCCCCAACCCTTTATCGTCTATGCAGTATTCTGGATGGTTTAATCTACACGCATACCTTCTTGTTTTATTCTGATTTTTTTGTTTGCTTGTTGCATCACTTCTAGTTTTCTGTTGTGGTTGTTCTGCTGCTAAATCAGACTAAACCCAGACAAATCTTATCTTGATAGTTTTCTTTTTATTCTTCACTTGCCTCCACAAGTATTATTGACCATCTTGTCATGCAGCCACTAAAGACAATCACTTCAATGTAATTTTTTCAGTTGTTCTTTAATCCCTCTTTTCTGTATACTCACAACTCTACCACCTCAGTTAAAAATCTGGGCACTACCAAAGGTGAGGCACCAATGCGAAGGTGCAGAAGGAAAATTATACTTCACAATTTTAGATGACTAACTTCTGTCACCACTGACCCTGCCAGAATTATCACTGATATTGAAAGCGTCACATGGAAAATAGACACAAAGACAGAAATCTAGTGAGGAAAGGATCCAAGATGAGTTACAGTGCAACAACAGAGAGTTTATTATAATGGGCAAATCTACAGAGACTAGAGGAAACCCTTGTAATGATAGCCTTAAGGTGAGCTAGAGACAAATGCCCTCTATGATGTTCCTATCAGAGCTGCATCCCTTACAGACAGCAACAAGGAAAAAAAAATATCGCTAATTTGTTTATGAAGACATTTCTAAACAATAACTGTGTGACTTCATGCTTCTGGGAATGAACTTAACAATAAACCTTTAGCAAAACTATTGAATGTAAAGACAAAACTCTGACTCCAGGTTATTCTAAACAACCGTGAGTGCACTTAATTAGAAAACTGGCTATAGCTTCTTAAATAATCATCATGAAATAAGCCACATGTCTGATGTGTTTCTGTAATTCTTCACCTCTTATCCTGAACATAGTTCTATTCCTGTTTGGTTCTTTGGAACACAAATTAGATGCAAATTTATTTCTCCTCTGAAAAAAGCAGGATTTAGTCTCAAGAGGAGGACAGGCACAGAAGACAATTAATAATGAGGGAAGCAAAGAGAACACAAAGACTGGGAAAAGTATCTGAAGGATCTTGGCACCCAAGTACCCTTTGTCCATTCCCTGATCCATATAAAATCCCTAAAGATTTGCAGCCATATCTTCAAGAGTGCATACCCATCTCCTAGGCAGTCTCTAACTAAAAACACAACCTTTTCTCCCTTCTGCAGCAATCATGCCTGGTTTGTTCTGAGCAACTCTATTGCTGCACTTGGAACCAGTCTGGAATTGCCAGGTTCAGCTTTGAATGTTTGACAGCAAGCAGTCACTCTGCCCTGGGAGTAGCCATGGAAAAGCGCTGATTTATGGAGCTGACTATCCTCCCCTCTGCACTTTTCTTTCTGTTAATGATTGAAGCCAGACAGGCTTGGATAGGTTGGAGCCAGAGCACTTGTAAACAGTTTGGATAAATACTGTCTTCTTGTTCTGTGCATGCACAGCATCCAACATGTGATATGGCCATTAATATGCTGTAGCATATTATAAAAGTAATACCAATAGCAGTGGCAGCAATAATAAACAAGTCCAGAGATTTACCTGATTTTTCACACTGGTCAAATAGAGGAAGAAAGAACATCTGCTCACAGAAGGAGTGCATCGAGACTCACACTATACTTTATAGCAGCTACAGATCTAAACAATGAGGGCAAGAATTTGCTTTCTTGATCAAGCCAGTTTAAGCCAATTTACACAGCAGTTTTACCTTCACAGAACCCCTCTGTCTCATTCACTTCATCTGAGAAGTATGATTTACATGTCCAACAAAGCATTTCTCATGTTCGTGGGGAGGTATATAAGGATTATATTTATCCAGGATGAATAGTCACCTAGGTACTACTAGCTACATGAGGTTGCACACCTACTGATGAACTAAGAGTAAGTGCTCCAAATTGGTCTTGTTTAAGAACAAACGACAAAACCTATTGCCTGATGTTTCTTATACTCCAGAGAAGATAACCTGCGACAACTAGAGAAAACTTTGCTTTAAATTTGTTTTAAATCCTTAAGCCCTCAGACCTAGACATAGGCTTTTTGATCCAGCAGAGCTCTCACTGACTGCAGGACCATGTTTGCACAGGAGACCTTACTTTTCTGTGTATCAAAAAACCCACAAAAATGACTACATATTATGGATTTCTCTCCTGCATATTATATCCTTGCTGTATTAAAAAAATAATTAAAAAAAAAAATCAACAGGTCCCGTAAGACTGTTAAAATAACCAGCCAGGTGGCTCTTTTACTATGTTTAGATTTCCACTTTCTGCGGCAGGTAATCTAAAGACTGATTCCAGCGGCAGTACAAGTAATGGAAGAAAGAACAGTCTTCATTGAATATTGATGTCTTGTGGGTTTTATTTAATAGCTAGAAATAATTGAGGGAGCAGAACAAAGGCTGAAAAAAAAAAAAGGAAAAAATTGATCACAAATTATTACTCTGTGCAACACCATAAATGAAAATGTTCATAGGAATTAATTCCATTTCAAAGAGAAGAACATTTGTAACTTCACAAAAGGAGGAAATTTGTAAAGTTTTGTGCTTAATAATTTGGGCAACAGAGTAGGCACCTCTGTCACCTTCTTAACTGCAAGTCTCACATGTAAGCACTTAGCCTTTTAGACCATATTTTCCTAGATATTAAAAATTAATTTGGCATGCCTCTCAACTCCCTGGTGCCTGATATCTGTCGGTTGTGTGTGCAAATAAAGATACTGCTTGGACATACCAAGGCAATGCTAGAGAGCAAGGGAAATATGAGTAGCATTGTTCAATTGAAAAATTTCAGCGTTTTGTGCTTTTCCAGGCTTCATATAAAGATAGCTAATAGCCAACCAGTGCAATTCCTTATGTCCCAGACTCATCCATTGAAACTTTGTATCCCACCTCTTTAATTCTAGCAACAATATTCTTCATCTTCTTCTAAGCTGTTTGTCTTGGAGGATTCACATAACTTAACATTTATGAGACACCATGCTCAGCAACAGTATGGGGTTGTTTGTATGAAAATCACAGGAGTTAGAAACTAAAACTATTTATATACACTGGTTTCAGTTCTATAAATAAAGGCCTTTAATTTCTATTAAAAAAAAGATCAACAACCAGGCAATTTTCTGAATTCAGTGAACCCCCAGCGTAGGTTACTGCACATTACAGATTATTTGGTAACAGCACTTCAGTTTATGGTTTAGGGATTAGCTGTCAGATAGTCCCCAAGGTCAGTGCAATGCAATGTTTGAGAAAGAGAACAACCACTGTCACTTGGTTGTGCAACCTGGGCCCTTATCTTTTGGCATACTCTTGCATTCAGGTCAGTGAGCACCAAGATGCCGCCGCATTACCTAAATCAGATAATAATCCAACAGGTCTACTCTTAGCCTTCCCGGGCTCAGGAACTAGGGCAGGCTGTTCTGTACCAGGCCAATCTGCTGTGGGATGCCATCAAAGAAAATGACTGAATTGTTTTGGAGAGCCTCAGAAGAAATATGTTGTCAAACTTCCCACTCCAAACATCTCCATTTTGCAGATGGGGAACTGAAGCATGGAAACAGTGCCTTGCCCAGGTCGCACAGGAAATGCTTTAGGAATGATAACATCCTCCTCATAGCTGGACAGCCGTGTGCTCCTCTGCGTTTTCTTCACAGGACAGTAACATGGAATATGTTGGCAACTGGGGATCAGATCACTGATCTATACTCTGATATACTCCTTCAGCCTTTTACAAAATGCAAGTTGGCCCAAAGGTATTTACTCAAATTGACCAGAACAGACTAAACCAATGTAATGAGTTCTGGCTTGAGGTGAAAAAACTCTATTGAAAAAGCATGTATTACACCACACAAAATGAGCCAGAAAACCCAGCACTGCTGGGACAGTGTGTAGTTAAAGGAACATTTGCTTTATGAATTAGTATTTTGTTGTACAGTCAAATGGAGAAGTAATGCGATGGATATTCCTTTTACAACTGGTCTTCTGAGTTCTTTAAAACCACAGCAGAGTTCCACTCCCAAGAGATTTGAAGGGAACAGGCCAGACAACTCCATAACTTCAAACAGGACCAAGGTCAAAGGGAAAACTTCCACCACAGCTGCTTCTCTTCAAAGTTGCTGGAAAACCTCAAGTCCTTGCAGGCCCTCACTGCTCTGTTCCAGGACCCTCCTGAACCTGCCAGTCTGCTTATGCTGCAGTTTCAGTGGTGAGGAGAAGACTTTTCTAGAAACTTGATTAACTCAAAGATACATTTTTTTTTTCAGCTGAGTTCCCTGACTCCAAATATGAGACACTCATTAAGCAGGCAAGTTGCTGTTCTATAGCAGAGCCTTGCATGGCTTCATAGCAAAGACAGCTCTTACTTTATTAAGTTGCTTATCGGTTTTGCTCATTGACTTCTGAGTTAATAATAATATGAAATTAAAGAGATTTAAATGTTTATAAAGAGGTTTACAGATGGAAACAATTTAAGCAATAAATTGTCCCACACTGAATCTGAGGAATGTTACTGATAAAGAACAAGGAAAATTCACAGAAGCAAGATGTAACCTCCTCCTGTGAACTGGGTAATCCTTTAGGTCTCTATATTCAGTTAGCTAGTGATACTAGATCATTTTTTCCTTAGCTCTGATCTTTATTTCTGCCTAAATATTCCTGGTCACCTAACCTGCTTCAGTAGTGAAATTTGTATGATTTGCTAAGAATTGCGTATTTCGATACTGGGACTTTGGAAGCCATATCCTAACTGCTCAGGTAAGAGTGAATTAGGCTGTAGTCCTCTGCAAGACAGAAATCCAGTATGAGCCACAAGGAAAGAGAATCTAAACTGGAGGTATGAGCAGGTGGTATCCAAAAGAAACTCCAAAGAATATTTCAAAGAACATGAGCAGCCAATCCCACAGAACAAGGCACTTCACTAAGAATCAGCTGAATCTAATGTAGCCATAAATTTTTTTAATTGAAAAAGTTTTTAGTGTCAGTAAAGTGTTCCAAAAGTTATTATTTCAAAAGTGTAGTTTGAACATAAAACTTCCTTTCAGAAAGTCCCTACTACTTCATGCAATCAGATTATCAGCAAGGATCTTCCCACAGAGCATTCCAAGCATGCACCAGATGAATAAACACTAACCCAGAAAGGCATTTCAGCAGAGGGAAAAAAATGCTCTCTCCTTCTGATTAGCAGTGACTAGAGAAGCCAATTTTCTCCCTTGGAAGTGAAGGGCTAAGTCTAAAATGATGATTAAATACTGAGGTGACAAACTGGACAGGACTGATTTAGTCCTGAAGAAGAAGAAACTTAATGAAACTTAATGAAATTAAGAGAAACTTAATGAAATTCAACAAGAGCAAGTGCAGAGTTTTGCATCTGGGGAAGAACAACACCATGCACCAGTACAGGCTGGGGGCTGACCTGCTGGAGAGAAGTGTAGGAGAAAGGGACCTGGGGGTCCTGGTGGACAGGAGGATGACCATGAGCCAGCACTCTGCCCTTGTGGCCAAGAAGACAAATGGCATCCTGGGGTGCATTAGAAAGGGGGTGGTTAGTAGGTCAAGAGAGGTTCTCCTCCCCCTCTATTCTGCCCTAGTGAGGCCACATCTGGAGTATTGTGTCCAGTTCTGGGCCCCACAGTTCAAGAAGGACAGGGAACTGCTTGAGAGAGTCCAGCGCAGAGCCACTAAGATGATTAAGGGAGTGGAACATCTCCCTTATGAGGAAAGGCTGAGGGAGCTGGGTCTCTTTAGCTTGGAGAAAAGGAGGCTGAGGGGTGACCTCATCCATGTTTACAAATATGTAAAGGATGAGTGTCAGGATGATGGAGCCAAGCTTTTTACAGTGACGTCCAATGATAGGACAAGGGGCAATGGATGCAAACTGGAGCATAGGAGGTTCCATGTGAATATCAGGAAGAACTTTTTCACTGTGCGAGTGACAGAGCACTGGAACAGGCTGCCCAGAGAGGTTGTGGAGTCTCCTTCCCTGGAGACATTCAAAACCCGCCTGGATGTGTTCCTGTGTGATGTACTCTAGGTGAGCCTGCTCTGGCAGGGGGGTTGGACTAGGTGATCCTTCGAGGTCCCTTCCAACCCCAGAATTCTGTGATTCTGTGAGTCATTTGAAAATAAGCCACTACACTTACTGCTCTGTTCTGTCAAACCTTTCATCTATATCCACAGTCAAAAATATGTTAGAGCGGAGTGGGTATAGCTGTAATGCCTTTCTTATTATTACCACCATTTCAACACACAGTAATTTTGTGTTTCTTGTTCCAGATTTAAATGCATGCTTAATTTAATGTGCTGTGATTTACACTGATGAAAATGATGCAAAATTCCGTGCAGGTCTGCGTTAGTAGCAAATCCTTAAAATGCTTTGCTGACACAGGGCTTTGGCTCTTACAAGCATGAGAAAAAAAACAACTAAACTTCTGCCACATATTTTAGCTTTAATATGAAAATACGTACATTTTTCTATATCTAGTTAGAGCAAATTAATTTTGATGCTTAAAGATAAATTCAGTATTCTACCCTTTTTGATTACCCTTGTTTTAGTTTTGAAAGAAAAGCTACACAGTTCACTATGTGCCACCAGATAGAGCTGCCTCCAAAGTCACTGAGGTCTATAAATCTGGATCACTACTTTGTACTTCACGTCCAATTACCCCATAGCCTCCCCAGATTGATTAAAAGCCATCATGCAAATCCAACAGCCAAATAAATTATTCAGGAATGCAAATCCCTTCATTCAACCCTCTTGTCATATGACACACCCAGATTCTTTAAGTGGGCAGTCAGTGAAAATACATTGTGTTTAAAGCGCAGGCAATAGCACGTGGCACTTTTTCATTCAGGACCTGTATTTACTACAGAGTCAGATAAAATTGCCTCATTGGGAGTGGCTGCAAGATCAATGGAAAATTGTTCTAACATTCTCAATCAAAA
Source organism: Aegotheles bennettii (assembly GCA_013398125.1). Classification (NCBI taxonomy): domain Eukaryota; kingdom Metazoa; phylum Chordata; class Aves; order Caprimulgiformes; family Aegothelidae; genus Aegotheles; species Aegotheles bennettii. The sequence continues at coordinate 200,940 of VZRW01009859.1, read as the reverse complement.
ACTAAGAGAGTGGATTTTGTTTAATTAGTAGCATTAATAAAAATTACAAGCTTACTTCATAAAAATCACATTGAAAACTTCACGAGTTACAGGGTTTGTCAAATCTAGCCTTCAGTAAAAAGGTTTTTCTGAGCTAAGTTAGCCACTGAATCAGAGGGATTGGTCTAACCTGTGCAGTGTCACATTATCTTCAAGTTACCCAAACCATTAAGCTGGCCTATCATCACTCCACACCATGGAACAACGTAGTTTTAGTTCTAGACACTTGAGAAAACTGATAACATTGTGTTCTGAAAGACATTCATGAACTTCATTGTAGTCCTTTGCTATAGTAATCTTTAATCTAACCTGTTCTTTGTGTCTGCAAGTGAACATACTGAACAGGTTTTTGCATCCAGATGAGAAATTAGATTTAAATGCTAAAATGAAAGAACTTGCTTGCTCAATAACATTACTGAATTCCATTTATGAGCCTCTTTAACAAAGGCCCCTAATTTGACTTCCACCTGTGATTTCACTAAGTCAGGTTGGACTCGGACAGCAGTGGCATGAAGTCAGTGGAACCACATCTTTGCCAAACCAGTTGAAATTAGAGATATGCCATGAGACAAATGATCCTTTAAAGAGATGTCATTAGCTGGTAGCACCTCCTCACTGTTACTGTATCAAATACTCAACCACGGAATAACAATTTTGCTCTCTGCTCTTTGTGGATAAGGTACAAAACTGAGGCTCTAGTTAAAAATGAGGATTCCTTATGAGTGAGGGTGTTCTCCACACTGCTGTAAGGCAAATTGATCCTGGATAATTACAGCCAGCCTACACAGCTGGCTCTTCAAGTTCTGGATGGATGCTGCAGCTTGCTCACCACCACCAGCACACCACCATGCACGTAAGGAAGGTTTGCAATGGTAACAGCTGGAGTAATTCACCCACGCTGTGGCAATAGCAGGTAGGACAGGTCCTGTATTATTTATTTGCCTTGGAAATGTTTGCTGAGGCAAGATGCTGTGTAACACAGAAGAAATTACCTATCACACTGCTCCCCAAATCACTGTGAACACTCTGTTGGACTTCTTCGACATAGTCATATGTTGAGATATAGGAAAACATAACAAAAGAGGGGAGGTCACTACTGCTAGAGAAACTGAAATTGCATCTCATCTTACCTCAACAGTGAAGAGTTCAGATGTCACAAACGTGCGTTCTTGTTTAATATCCAAAACTCTAGATCAAACAAGGGATAAATTAGAGATCACAACAATCCTTTGTCATTGTAAAATAATTTCTGTGTTTGGATGGTACTTATCCTAGCTGCTTTCTCTATTAGACACTGTATGCTGCAAAGGTGATCTCACATTGGAACAAAAACTAAGGAAATAAAAGACTTTCTAACAAGAAAGAAAAAAATACAGGATAAAAACAAACAGGAAAAAACCCCTTTCATTAATTAGTTAATTACAGACTTGCCTTCAGAGAACATTTTGAAGCACATACAAATCTTTAATAATCCTTATGCTATTCTGCGATTATATTTCCTTACTGTTAGTCTGATTTACCTCACTTCTTCCTGAACCAAAATCTCCAGTAGCTTTGAAATGTCTCCTGGGCTGTCAGCAAGCACAAGGGAAAACCTGCACACTCTGTTATCGAGGGTCAGGGCACGAGCTATGCACTGTTGCAGCAAATGTAACTCCAAGTTTCCACTGCATATAATAACTGCCACTCTGAAAACAGAGAGAAAACCAGGATTTTGATTAGCACTTGTCTGTGCAAAGGAACCATAAATCATGGACACTGTATTCAATATCAGTTTAAGATCTGCTGGGACCACCCTGCAGTAAATATGTATAAAATAAATATAATATAAATATAAAATAAATATATAAATACGTCAGAGGGGCTCCTGGTCTTCAGTACCAATTGTGGGCAGGCAACGGAAGCCTAGAAGCTGGCTGCATTAGTTGGTCTGGAACTTTGTATTCATTTTGCATTTCCTGGAGATTTCTGTTTTGTTAGAGATAACTGGCTGGAGAATTCTAGTTCTGTTTCAAATTTTAAAAATGTGACATCATTTTTCCCTGGAAGTTCTGAGTCTCAGCCTCTTAATGGTTAGATAACACGTATGCTCAAGGCTTTCTGTAGCCCTTAATTATATCCATCTCAACCCTGCAAAACAAGTGCAGAAATGTTTGAAGAGCAGGTGAAGAGCCACATGGTTAGTCCGTGATAATCTCTCTCTGCAGAGTCGAGCCTGACCTCTTTAAACCTAAACCTTCATATTTTCCCTTTTATTTTGGCTCTACTGAACTGAAATTTGTTGCTGCTCCATATGTACTCTCTCAGCCTCTTCTGAAGAATTGCCTCAGCAGTATCTTAGCATACAATACTGTCCACTGGAAATTCTATTTTGTCTCAAGTGCATGTATGTTAAAAAACATTCTGAGCTATGTCCTGAGCCAAGGCTCAATCTGTTTAAATACTGAGTACTGAAGCCTAGATGCCAGAAGGCACTTACCCACACCTTTAGCACTAAGCACCAGGATAATCCCATTGACTGTCTGGGCAGGAGTTCTCAGTGCTGGGGGCAGATGTTGCTGAGCAACTGCAGAAGACAGCCTAGCTCCTGTCCCACCACAGACATGGCTGATTTCCACCAGTGGAATGAGAGAAGGCAACAGGCTGACAAGAGCAGGATGCTCTCCTGGCAGATGTGACCCTGCCTTGCGGAGCTGTGTGTCACTGCCTTCCCCCCAAACATTCGAGAATATAGGAAAATAGCAAGATTTTTCTGGCCTCCAGGCTGACATTTGTCCTGTTCAGCATGGTCTTCTGACCTGTGAGTGATCTCTTCAGCCTGAAGTAGATGCCATAGACGGGCCCATTGCCAGTTCAGGACCAAGGCACCCAAGCCCATGTTTTGCCACAGGTCCCTGTCTGTAGTAGCTGCCATACCTTTTACCCTTCAACTCGGGCAGATTCCCTGCAACCAATGCTGCAAGTCCAATAGCCCCTTCTGCATCAACCGTGGCTCGCTCATACTCCAGCAACCTCAGCATTGAAATGAGGATGTCCTCTTCCCTGAAGGCAAAAGAATTATGTCAAAACAAAACAAAAGAGCTACCAAAAGCGGAAGACAATTATTTATGTATAAAGGGATTCTTTCCATCCTCCAGGGTACACAACAACCCCAAGGTGGTGTTACAGCAAGTTATGCTGGTGGAGGTGAATACGTCTCTCAGTCTTGTTATTAACTGAAAGACAGGATGGCATTTTTTTCCAGAATACTCTTTTACTCTTTTTTTTTTTTTTTTCACTCTTTTACCAATATACTCTACCAACTTGGGCTTCCAGTGAAGATTTAGAGGAGTTTTGCTAAAAGCTGCCTTCAAATGTTGTAGAAGTCAACAAGGGCAAGTTTCATACCCAGAGCATCACCAGGTACTAGCAAGCAGGTGAAGTCCTGGCCAAAGTGGGTGAGATGTGTGGGATTGGGTTCCGTGCCTTCAGTGCCCCTCTTGGAAGGAAAGGCACCCTGTCATCCCCATGCTCTTTCAGTGTGTACATGATGGCAGCTCCTGCCAACCTGCTCTCCACTGTACACGAAGAACACTCATGCCCTGGTAGTACAGCATATTTCTCATACACAGCAATGGCCACCCAGTATTATTCATTTCACTGCTTTTCTTCACCTACCTCACAGAAACAACTTTATCCACAAGTTTCCCAGTCAGCTGCAAAGAATTGCTGCCAAAGCAAAGTCCACTCACATCTGCAGATTTCAAAACACAAAAATATGAAGACAGCTGATCTAGAAAAGCTCAGTATTTTTAGAGTCCTGACTGTTTTGAGACCTTAACAAGTGCAGCACATTGCTGTCATACGATCTTAAGTCACTTGATTTTTCATATAACAGAAATGCATTTGTTAATGAAAGACCAAATGTCCCTGGAAGATTTTGCCATTTTGGACCTCTCTGAGCAAATTGTGGTTCTTCACTGGCACAGTCACACTGTGAGAGTGACCCTACAGCCCAGCGCTTTTCACTGCACAATGAGGCCCGAAGAAGAGAAGAACCCAATGCAGCATGGGGTTTGTTCAGCTGCAACAGGACAGTTAGCAAAGGAGTGCAGAGACAGTCAGAGCTCACTGAGAAACTTCAGAAGTTGTTTGTGTATAAAACTCCCATTTAACCCAAAGATTCCAGAGATTTGAACATCAGGCAAACAGGATATTCTTAAATTGCTAAACAGATGAGGTTTTTAGACCAAATTATATGGAAAAAGCTATTGTTTATAAATGCTGTTGTTCCAAGAACTCTTTTATCATTAAATATTTAAGCACCGCGTTTTCCTGCCTTGTCACAAATTAGTCTATTAAATGTGAGTTTTCCCACTGACTTCACTGGTCAGGATGCTGTTTGTGAGCACAATGGTCAGATAAATACACTCATATTTCTAAGTATTCACCCAAACATTTCATGTACATTGGAAATAGTATTGCACCCCAGGGTGGTGGTGGTGGAAATGTCTCAGAAGTTGCTCTTACAACATGAATTAAATTCTGGCTCCTCAGAGGTTTCATTTAAAGTATGTTGGAACCGAATTAATGAGAAAATAATATGGTTGGGGAAATCAATGAAAACCTTTATTTTACCTGAAAAAGGATAATCCATTTTCTTACCTCCATAAAATTGATGATTGCTGCAAGCCTGGTCGTCAGTCGGGTGGCCAACCTTTAAGGACTGTTGCAATACAGGGAAACTTTCAGATTCAACCCCCTGAGGAAGACAAGTGTTGTCGCTTTTTTATTGATCCAGTTACAACAGAAGTCACCGAAGTGGACACCAAAAAAGCTGCACAAATTTTCCTCTTAGAATTAACAGTTAATTTCAAATTGCATAATAACTGTGTTATCACTGAATTTATTCTGTGGCTTACTTGGGGCCAAACTTTTCCAGTAAGAAATTACTTCAAAACACAGAACTGGATTTCATTTGCTTTGGAAGAGTCTTCCCACATTTTTTTCTTAAGTCCAGGCAAGCAGCCGAGGGACAGGCAGCTACCCAGGCTCTCAGTGGCTCTTCTCCTTGGTAAAGCCCAAGGACACAGATAGTCCCGGTCCTCAGAATATGCAGTCTCTGCCAGTGTATCTCTAGGTATCTAATCAGTGCCTTTTAAGAACATCAGTGGGGAAATCTGTCAAAATGCAACACTTTACAGATGAAAGGAAACTTACAATTACAGAAATATGTGGGTTGAGGTGCTTGAGTGCAGCAGCCGACCCTGCCAGCAAGCCACTGTGTCCTCCTGCAGGGAAAATCACCGCATCCAGCTTTGGCACCTGCTCGTACACCTCCAGCCCCACAGTTCCCAGGCCTGACAGGTAGACAGCACTGTCCTCCCTGTGAGAAGGAAGGACACAGCTCACCACAGCTCACCGTTGCCAACACAGTAATAGTTTAATCTACTACTTTAAAGACATCATTCAACAGAAAAAGATATACACAAGAATAAATCATCAGCATGAGGGCAGGAGGCGATACAACAGGACACTGCCATCAGACAAACCACTGCGTGCTGTATAAAGTGTAACATTGCATACTGGGACAAAACTTGTGCTGTTGACAAACCTCTGAAATAGCCTTCAGGGCGAAGAGCACGTATCTCTGTTGTTACCAGTATCAGCTGTTTACAGAGCTGGTAAGGCAGAAGTCATGTTTCCATTGCCATCACTTCCTTCAGCTTCATAAATTTTAAATGAGGCAGTCCAAGCTAAAAGCAAAATCTCTGAAGGAGATATACCTTCTCTGTATTTATAAGTGGAATTTAGTGTTTGTGATAAATGGGAACTTTCATGAAATTTAAGTACTGTGTTCCACCTCACAAATACCAAACATATTGCTACAGTTAAGCCTTTTCACAATCCAGGGCCAATATCTGATGCCTCTGCATTACTCTGGAAGACTCTGGAAGGGTAAGAGAAGCATTTAATCATGCCAAAATACTCACTGGTAAAATACTTTCAGGCAAAGGTAATTTTATGAGCAGAATAAGGACAAATAGAGTCAAATGATTGAAAAAAGTCCACTGTACAGTCACACAATTCAGTCAGATTTATTTCTAAAGGCTGTTTTTTATTTTATTTAAATTGTTAGGAATTTAAAAGTTAGGAATGATGTAAATGTTGAATGATATATGAATGAAAAATATGAGACCTCTGTGTGCCTGTATGTTCTGCTTTTTCTGGCAAATGGGTATGAAAACAGAATTCTAGATCCAATGGCTTCACTTGATTTACTTGATCCAGGACTTTCTGGTACTAGGAAGCTAGACATGCAGAGAGAGGCTCAGCAGAGGAGCACAGAGCGCCTGTAAGGTGGAGACCAAGGACCTCTTGAGAAGTTACCTCACATATATAGCAAGACACAACAAATTCCTCATGGTGAGGGTCTGTATAACCACACAAGAAAGGATGGGAGGAATGAACTTTCACTCCTATAGCACAGCTAAAGACAAAGGCAAGAAATCATAGTGGGATGGGTAACTGAACCCTTGAATTTATTGTCTTTATCAAGATACTGAAGGATCTCTCTCCTGCTTCTTCTACGTGACAAAATATGTCACTGGTGTCCTGAACAATTCTTATGCAGCCTTATTCACAAAAAAGATTCAAAACTGATTTTGCAGGGTTACCCCTGCCATGTTTACATGGGAAACGATGAGGACCTGCAAAAATGAACAAGAACTCGAGATACTCACTTTACAAGTGAAACTTCTCTAACAGCTGTAAATTCTGTCTGAAGGAGACTGCTCTGGGCATGGAGATTTATTAGCAGTTTGAATTAATGTTTCATGTTTTTCTTGCTAACATCTAGTTAGAACACCAGTTCACTGATCAGCCTTCAGTTTTCTATAATAAAATGGGTTATTTTATTTGCACTGTGACTGATTACTTTTGCTTTATGAAAGCAAACATATCTCTTTCAGTATCATATACCAATGAAGGAAAATCAAGAAAAAGGGCAGATAAATGTAAAGACTGTAGAATTAAACAAACATGTTTGAGTCAGAGCTAGAAATTTGGCCATTTGTCTTCTGAAACACGTGATGCATCAGCAATCGAAGATGGGCTGTCAGACTTCAGTTTCCCAATGAAATTTTGATGTGGCAGCTAGCAGGCTCTGTTCCCCTATTCTCCAAATAAAGGGCTTGAAAACTACCAGCTCTCCTTTCTATAGAAACAAACTAACCAGATCACAAATGAATGAGGATCCAGACTGATCAATATTTGGATATGAACTTACTCAGAAAAAAAATGGACTCTCAAGGAAGGAAGGAGTGTAATTCAATCTGTAGCACTCTTACCTCTCTGATTCACAAATCAATCTTTCTCAGATCATCCCAGAGGTACTGTGTTACTTATTGGCAATCTTCACATGGCATTTATAATGAGGTCCTGAACATCTATAGTTATTAAAAAATCCCATGTTACCTAAGCAGCAATTATGTAGACTTCATGATTGAATTCCATCTTGAAAAATCACATTTCCTTCCTGGCATTTCACAGGAAGTTGCAGCTGAGTAATTGAACTCCTCTAATTGAACTCTTGCATGATCATTTTCATAACACAGTATTTTAATTGTGCTCAAGACCTGGGAAGAACTGACACTGACACACCCAACTACAGGACATTAACCGTGCAGGTAAAACCAAGGACAGTCACATAATGTCTGCTTCAGGAAGGAAAGAACGAACTGTTAAGGAGATCCAGAGACCAGTTTGCCAGGGATTTTATGCAAGCTAGAATTAAACTGAAAAAAAATGACATTTCAGAAGTTCCATTGTAAAGCACATGAGATCAGCTGACGTTTTACAGGATTTTTGGGTGGCTGACGAGGAATGTGTGTCAGACACACGTTGAAGAAGACCGGATATCTGCTTATCTACACATCTCTCTGGGAAAGCTCTCCCAGTCTATACCTAACAAAATACATTTCAGGCAGCCTGTTATGAAAAGTTTCACAATTGTGGTGGGGTTCTTTTTATAATTCTTTTTTTCCGCCAAAGTGTCAAAAATTGCATCTGTGAGGTTTTAATTAAACATAGTAACAGTTTGAATAACTGTTTCTTGTAGCCTAAAACCTGAAATAAATCAGAGTGCTTCAACCTTGTTAATGGTAACGTGTACCATTACATTTACCTTGAGTTCCTCAATGCTAGATGCTTAAGTCCTTCACATGCATTGTCCCTTGAGCTTCATGAACCTGGAGAATATCTACTTTATGTAACATATGTAATTATTTGGGGAGAAGGGTAGGATCAAACATGAAGTTACAATAAAATAATTTAGTTCTTACGTGCAAACGTGATAGCTGATGCAACTCAGCTGGGAGGTCACACTTTGATTGAAAAATGGCTGACAGATTTGGAAATGACCAGGTTGTGGAAAGCTGTGGTTTTCAAAGAGAGCCTAAATGGGTTTAAAATTCAGTGGGATTTAGGACAACTCATTCTCTGGGTTTCTTTGAAAGTCTCAGTCCGTGACAAGGTTGTGTCCATGGTGACAGACAAGGCATATCAGACAGCCCCGAGGGTCACTTGCCTTTGGCAGAGCTAACAGTGCAGTTGAAGAGTACAGTTTTTAATATTGCATTCCCAATAAACCATCTGGGAAGGAAGTGAGGACTTTCTCCATTCTGCTCATTCTGGGATCCTCTTTCCAAGCAATATTACTCATTCTTACTATGTTTAATGCAGTAGTTCCTAGCAGCCGAGGGGGAACAGACACTCAGTGCAGTAGGTGCTGTGCAAACACATAGTGACAGATAAAGCTTGCACAGAGGCAGCAATGGGAAGGGAGAACAGCATTCCAGCTCAGTGCATCAGAGGGACTGCCAGCTACCTTATGTTAATGATTCACCCCTTTGTGCTTTTGGAAAGCTTGCTTGAAAAAAGGTAAGGAAAAAAAAAAGAAAAGGGAAGGGAAAGGCAGAAAAGACTGCAGAGAGAAGGAAAAAAAGGGAAAATGCATCAGTTGTAAATATTTTTGTCTGTCTTATTCCAATCATGTTTTTATTAGATCCAACTTGTTCAATGACCACTTACTCTTCAAGGTAGAGGTAACCATTCTCCTGTGCCAACCTTCTTGCATGCATCTGGGAATCCTTAGCTGTAGTGCCATAGGATATAACCATGGCACCGTACTCACGGCACATTTTCACTCTGGCTGGGGATGTGCTTGTTGACATGATGACAGACACTGGAATTCGGAGTCCTGAGGCATGGTAAGCAACAGCCATGGAAAAGTTACTGTCCGAAGCCACGATCACCCCCTTTCTTTGCTGATCCTAAAAAACAGGGTTGCTTATTGCACATTATACAGTGTCACAGAGTTGTCCTACCTGATCCTGGATCATTCTAATGGTCTGACTTCCTTCTTTTCCTCTACTAGCTGATCATATTATGATGTTATGATACAGTATATGCATGTCTGGTGTGTTCTCAGGACTTACACACAGAACTAAGACAGCACAAGATCATTCCCTGTTCCTTCACCCCTCTGGGTTCCATTCTTGTTCCACTGGAATTAGCTGCTAAGCTCTAGCTGATCCCAGAAGACCCAGTATCTGGTCCTTCTTCCCTGCTTGTGTGAAATTATTTCATTTCAGGTTCCCCTTTGATAGAAGGTTTTATTCATATTATTAAAAAAAATGCAGGAATAGTCACTGTTTCTGGGCTGCTGTATCATGCCAATTATAATTATTATTACTGTAGAGACTCAATAATCTCCTACGACAAATGATAAACAATCTATTCATGTAATGATACTCAAATTCATTACAAAATCCATTGGTGATCTAGATCCTTCTCATCACCCATTGTGACTCCGTTTCATCATCACTTCAGTGGTTTCAACATGTCAGAACTATAATACACGTACAAACACTTTCATGTAAATACCACAGAAAAATGCTGATGTTTACATTTTGTAGGCTTTTATTTCAAATATTTTTAAGCATTTCACCAGCAGATCAGTCAAGAGTAAATAAAGAAGTATTTTACATTTAGATACTTGCAGACCTATTTATGTTGTTCAGCAAAATGGTTCAAAAGGCATGAAACACTGTGATTCCATGGACATTACAGATCAAATTATCTTTAATTCTGCTCCATTTTTGTGAAGTAGAACTAGTCTATATCTTTTTTGAATGTGGACCTTTTGTTATACCTGAGGCAGTGATGTCAGAAGGTAAAGTACACCTCGTTCCTTCACAGATCCTGTGTACTGGAGGAACTCTTTCTTTAGGTAGATGTCCATTCCGTACTGCTTGGAGAGCCTAGAATACTGGAGTATAGAAATATTATTATGCAGTTGTAACAAAACTGAAGAAAAATCTTCCAGACCCCATCAGCTCCCTGGTGAAGCATGCATTCAGCTGCTATGCACGAGCTCCTAAAAACAAATTTCATAATTTGTTTCTTTAGAAATACATGACAGCGTGTTGTTACCTACCCCATTCTTCTGGTTTATGGAAGTAATTTTCAAACTTGCATCAGTGAAATACGTGCCCCATGCCATTATGAATTCTGAAAATAGCACTTTTTTTTTGTCTTACTGTTCAAATGTAGATATTAAAATAAGTATGTTCAATTATTTCAAAAACTACCCTTTAGTCTGATATTTTAGCACTTGCCAGAACCAGATATTGAATACCCAAAACATAAGGTCATCTCCCAGTATATACAAAAACAGTTAGAAAATTCTTCCTTGAGTCCTATTATGACTTTGCTATGGTTTCTGCCACTGATTCACTACTGAATGTTGCTGATTTTTCATCCCAAGACCAGTATGACATAAGTAAAGACATTTTCTATTATTTCCATCATTCTTCAAATAAAAAAATATTTCCCAGGATTGCAAGTGTAAGTAACAGCTGTTTAAAAATGTGCAGTGTTTGGAACAGAAAAGATCTCTGAGCTGAGAGGAATTAGCAAGCATAGTACATGTAATGCATTGTCCAAGTGCATGATTTTTTTATTTACTTTTTTTAATGACAAACCTTTCTAATTTTTTATAGTAAGACAATCACATCATGCATCACCATATTAATTTCCTATTGCCATATTACCTAAAACATGAGTTTTGAACAAGATAACTTACAAAATAGAGCTGTAGTAAGCCTGTGGGTTCCAGTTCCCTAGGCTTACTGAGTCTGTGTTTCGTAATTGGCTTGCTTTCTTTCATTGGCTGCTAAAGCAAACAAGGACCTGGGGATTTAGGGGCTCAAGCCCTCATTTACAATAAGTCACAAAGAGAAATAAATATTTAAAATATATTGTCATGGTCTCTTTTAATCTGTCTAAAGGTATCTGCCAGTGTAATGCATATGGTGTACAGTGTATATAACAATATGTACTGATATTTTTCAGACTGTGGGATTTTCAAAGTGAATTTATATAAACTAAATATATCTGAAATAGATACTTGCTTTAAGGTATGCAATTAAATGAAATACTTCAGATGAATGTTCCATGGCTTTTTAGTGGATTTACAAGCATATGTTAAGTTCCTCACCCATAGGTGGGGCCAGATTCTCTATTTTGCTCCTGAAAATCCTGCAATAGCAGCTACCACTTGCTGCTCCTTTGCAAATCTGGCTGCAGAACTGAAAAAAAAATGGGAAGTGCTTAGTACACTAATAGGATAACAGCTTCTATCCTAAACAGCCTAATCTATGGAGAATGCCTATGCAAAACAGAACAAGAACACTAGACAATAAATACTGCTTTACTGGTTCTTCACATACCATACTAGTTTTATAGTTTGTGTAGAGAATCTTGGATTCTAGAGTGAACAATGAGAAAAAGAATTAAAGGAGATGAATCCTGTAACTTTATAAAGTTGCTAAGTCTCCTACATTTAAAAATATGTGTCATTAAGTCATTCAATACCACAGAGGTGCTGTTATTTCAGACTATTATCTTTCTTTAGTTTTTATACTCAATATTATTTTTCTTCCTTTAATCAAGGCATTTTTTCATGTAGTCTAAATATAGCAATTACATCTAACAAAGGAGCTGGCAGTGCTATTTTCAGCTGTACTGACCTGTTGCGTGACCTTCTAAGATGCATTGAACCAGCCTGTAAGTTTTCCTTTTGTCATCATGATCTTACCTAAGGACTACGGCTACTATGTCTAATGTACAACACACAGCACAGGCTCCATTTGACATCTGCAAATCTAACACAGAACAGTCCTTAAAGTTTCTACATCAAGTGCTCAATTTAATGCTAATTCCTTGTTTTCCTGTACTCACTACATCTGTTATGGTCATTCATGATGCCATATCTCAGCTCCAGGCAAACGCCTGCATAAGGATCCAGGACACTCCATCCATGGGCTCACCTGTAGATTAGGAATGTTTCTCCATTCAATTAACTGAATGGGTTATAGTCATATTTGCTTTTTAAATCCAAACAAATGTCCCTGCAAGAGGCCCTTATCTCTCAGCGAGGAGCTAAAATAAAGGCTGTGTTTTTCTTGACACTGCTCTGTGCTTTCAATACTTTCCTTTAGAATCAGTGGATGAAACATATTCTAATGACTTCTGTGGGAGCATTACTTTGACCACTCATGGGCAATTTTCACACTAAAACAAGTGGGGATATAGGTTTTCTGCTATTCTAAGCATCCCAAAAGCATAGTTCATAAAAAGACACTAAATAAAATTAACCTGTTTAGTTTGGCTCAGGAAATGCAGAAAGGGGATATAATTTATGGGAGTGTCTCAGTCATTTTCATAGATAGATTGATCGATAGGTGCATACGTTTGTGTGGCCTTGTTTTGTTGAAGACGCACGTGGCAGAACCACCTGGTTACAGAACATATCCAGCCTGGCCAGATTGGCCAGGCTAGGAAGGAAAATCCGTACCTTTAAACTCTCTAAACATGATGGCTGTTTGCAAACCAGGCCCTCCCACAAGACTGCTTTCCCAAACACTGATAGTGCACAGTCTCTGACTCAGGTTCCTCGTAGCAAAAACTCTTCGCCAGCAGTGTAATACCACAGTGCATTAGGTCTGTGCCTAATGTGGCTTGTCTTTTGCTTACAGGTCACTGCAATCTTTGAGGATTTAGGTTAGTGCAAAAAAAGTAAGAAGAAAATCATCATCAACAGTTAACAACAACTAATATGAACATAAGTCATCTTACTGGTCTGTCTTCTGCAGCTCACACATACTCTTCCCTCATTTCTGATCAACTTTTATAAAGAAAGAAACGAAACTTCGAGTAAATGCAAAACCATAAAGGCTCCCTACCATGCAGGGTGTTTTCTGAACACCACACTGGATTTTGAAAGCTGCTGCACTAATATCTTCAAATCGAATCAGCTTGTTACTGCTTGATAGGTTGGTCCTACTGCTTGACTGAGGGATGCGGGAAAGGGCATCTCTAAGCAACTCCTCATTACGGCTCACTATCTTCATTTCCCAGGTCTTCACATCCCCGTTCAGGTCATCCTCACCAAAATCTTTCAGTCTCTCAGGGTTGATAGAGGGTGACTTCTGCCCAATAAGGCCATTTCTTATTGGCCCATCGTCACAACAGTGAAGATCACAAAGTGCTGGGGTATCTTGTTTCTTTATTTTATTGTCATCCCTAAAAATCAAATAAAAGAAACTTGTTAGGAAAGTTTGGATGATTAAAGGCTTGACATTTAGCATTTAAGAAGATTGCACATCTCAGCTGCTCTTTGCAAGCCTCAAATAGGCAGACTGAATTATTACCCATCTTGAGGTGGACCGAGAGCTACTGTGACCAGCTTTTAGAAAAGCCTCAGATAACCTGGCACGTGGACATACTGGGAAACTGTCACACTGAAGAAAATAAGAAAGAGATAATCTGTGCTGCCTGAGCAGCCAGACCTCACTCAGTATTCAGTACTGAATCGGCAAAGATCCCAGTTCAGTACTTCCAGAAATTTTGGAATAGCTGGGATTGTGTTTGCTGTATGCAACTCCATGTTATTAAAAAAAGGCAAATATCTGCTGCAGCCCATTCCCTTATACTATGAATAGCTGTAACAAATGTCATTACATTGTACACAAGAGGTCTGCTTCTCTGCATCTGCATACTTGACAATTGTCAACTGCCTCATGACAGGAAGGAAATTGCTTTAATAAGAGATAGCAATTACATCCTACTACAGAGCTAAAGAACTGGGTCTCCTGATCTGCGAGTTAGCACTTAATAGATAAAAACATCTATAGACAAGACGGCACTGTGATGCCACACAAACCTCCTTCCCCAAGGAACTTTGAAGAGACAATAATTTGCTATAAAAATTTGACAGTGTTCCTACTTAAATTGTCTTACTCTGTGGTCCACATTGTTCAGGAGTTCACCAGTGGTAATATAATACAGTGTAGGATTTTCCAGCCCTACTAATAAATAAAAGTAAAACTTCTAGATATTCTTGGAATTTGGAGAGTAACTTGGGGGGAAAGAAGCATTAAGCAGAAGACCAGGAATTTGGAAAAGAGCTGATACCACCCCCAGCCTGCGCCTATGATTATATAGATGGTATGAGCCCTTCTATGTGAAGGACTCAACATTAATCTATTTGGAAGAAAGAGTTTTCTAAAAAACTATGCGTGTTAAATTATGTCAGATATTTCAGCATAATCTCCAACAAAAAATATTTACCATTTTCACAAAATAATTTGGATTTAAGTTGTGCAGTTATTCATTAGCAGGGCTGGCTAAAACAAATGTCACCCCAGTTTTATGGCAATGATCACTGCTGTTATAAGCATTGCAATAATTTCAAAAAAATAATTTAAAAATATTTAGAAACAGCTACTTTTGGCAGTGTCATCCGTTTTCGTTGTGGTCCCATAATCTGTGCCAGTAGCTCTGCTCCCTATTACATTTCAAATTGTTCCACTAAGGACTTCACATAACAATATGGGCAGCATAAGAGGGTTTGTTATTTGAATCAAGGGATATAGCAGTAACATCAGTCATTCTGTATATCCTCACAGGAGCCAAAAAAGTCAATTTTTGTAACAAAGTCTTCTCTGTCCAGAAATAATTCAATACTAATTTTCTAAGATAAATAAAAATATTTACACATTTGTAACTTTTTTATATTGACATTTGTGATTTAAAATATTTTCCCAATAGCATATCTTTAAGTTGATATACGCAAACAACTGGGATTCTGCTTTCAAATTTAATTGCTTATCAATCACTGTGTTCCATACTGTTCTGCATTTCTGCTCCTTTGGGGTTAGAGCATTCATGAAGGTGTTAAGCTTCCAGTGTTAATTCTTATGCATATTATTTAGCTTAATGCAAAAAAGAGAATTAGGTCAGACTGTCTCCCTGTGAACTTATTATGGCACAGCCCATGGTTCTGGGAACCAAACAGGGCTGTTGCATTAACAGCTATCATCATCTAAGAGGCCACATCTCTGTTAGGAGTTCATTTGCTGCTCCTGCCCTGCCATCTACCCTTCAAAAAACCCCCAAACAACCCAAAAAACCTAACACATTTTCCATATCATAGTAGCTCATAACTACTCCAAAAAAGAGAACATATATAACGTATCTCTAATTTTTTTATCTAAAGTACTTGGTAAACATTAGGAACGAATGGTATTTCTTACATTGGCAATGGGTTAAAAGGGTATATATGAAGATAATACAAAGGTAGATGAAAAGCTTAGGATTTCTTTTTTTTACTGAATGACATCTGAGATAGGAGATAAACTACTTTTTTCTTACATGTATTGCAATCTGCTACAAAAATCCATAAAAATCCTAGCCAAAACTGACCACAAAAAGTCCATTGATGAACCAGGATTCTGCCAGAAAGTACAAACCACAGGGTAACACTCCACCACAGTAGTGTCATTAAATATTTTCTTATCTGCAAATAGAAGAACCGAAATGGAATACTGCCTCTACTTTTGGATTTCCCTTTTTTTTATTGTCAGAACAAAGGAGGGAAGTAAATCAGATTGTCAGTCCTTGATCTGCAGTCCTTGATCAATCATGAACAGTGATTGATCTGCTCAGGACCCTGGTGGAGACAGCACCTTATGACCACTGGAAAAAAACGACCAAAAGTCAAACAGATATAAAATGTGTGTAGGCTTCTCAACCTTGAGATATGTTTAAAGCACATCTGAAACATTACTGTCTCAACATTTAATATGAAAACTATCACCCATTTGCATCAGAAATGTCAGCAACCTCATAACCAGAGGAATATCATCATGCTATTGGATATGTATGTATTGTGTATATTTCAGATGAATTTCTATTCTCCTTCTATCTACACGTTTTTAATTTACACTGATGAATGACATTTTTCCCTACAGAACCCATCTGGATGTGCCACAGACACACTGAGGGCTCTCAAACTCCTAAGGTAAAGAGTGGGTTTAGGTTTGACAATCCATCATAAAGAGGCAACTAACAACCTTGTTGGGTCAGATGCCTTTCTCTCCCCAAAGAGAGTTTGTACGCTCGGTGTAAATCACCTCAGTACGAATTTCTTTTGCAGGAACAGTCAAAGCAGGCAGCAAAGCATGCAAGTGCTTGCAAAAAGACAACACATGACTTCTCATGCACAGAAACAAAGTACAGCCCTTGCTCTAGCAATCATGCCCACCAGATGAAAATCTGAGCCAATATAAATACAAACCCCAACATTATAATACATTGCTCCTTTCAAATGAATCACTTTTCCTTTTTTGGAGTTTGTCTCAGAAAGCTTTCATTAAAAAGTCTGTTTATTTCCAGACATAAAACAAATATCCAGCTGGCAAGCTTTGTTACATAGTTACAAATTATGACATTTTACCTTTAAAGTGATTAGTAAAAGCAAACATGAAAATACAGTTTATAAACCTACTTTTTCAAGAACAGCTGCTCAGCATAACTGCAAAAAATAAAAGAGAAGATCCGTTTGCAGACATTCCATGAATAATTAAGGAACTGGAAAAAATATCATTTGTTTTTAAGCAGATAACATTACATAGTTTGAAGTCTAAAACATAGTGCAAAGTGTGTGCTGAAATATACTCAGACTGATAAAACGCAACAACTTGCAATTAATATTTTTATTGTTTCCAATCTGTTTTTTTGAATATACTGATAATTTTCATCAAGTTAAATAGCACTGAGGAAAACAAGTTTGTAAAAATAATACTATTAATATGCCAAGAAATTAATAAAACCAACAAAAATAATTTTGGGAAGATAAAATACAGTAGTAGCACATACCACAATTGTTGCCTTCATTACAGGGAGAAATAAATGTTGATGCAGTTATCCTGCAATGATGGAACAATTACATGTCCCTGTTAGATGAAGCACACGCAGACTGGCTTCCTCAGGATCCATGTGGCAACAGACTAAACAGATTAAACTGATAAACTTCTAAAACTGAAGGAGCAAAAAAATCTACAGTCACAGATGTCCAGGAAATAGCCAACTGGGATGGATTAGTCACTGTTTCTCCCAGTATAAATGTTAGGGGTGTATCATATGAAAGTAACAGGTAGAAAATGTAAAAGTTCCCTTTTTACAAAAATAATTAGCTCACAGAAATAATTTTCAAAGGATGCTATGAAAGGCAGTGGTATAAATAGGTTCCTAAAAAAAAGAATGTGCAACTATATGGAGGCAGGTCTCATAGCGACCAATAAACACATTGTTCAAGAAGGAACCTGTGATTCCAGAAGCCCCCAGGCACTTACTTGTCACACTCCACAACAGCGTATGAGAGAAAGCACCTTATGTGGCTTTTATTTTAATCCAAGCTCCTGTTACTGGCCACCACTACAGAGAAGATACAGAGCCAGACAGCTCTTTGGTCTCACCCAGTGTTGCCATTTTGATTTGCAGATGTACCCAGTGTCAGCTTTTGGCCCATTTGTCAGCTTTTAGACCTCTTACAAAATGAGTCACAACAAATGCATTTTGAGGCAGAAGCGGAGTTATGGACATGTGTTCCAATGTTACTGTGCTGATTCACAGATAGAAATTCAAGTGCCACAAAAGGAAACAAAATTACTGTAGTACAAGACTGAAAACTCAGCATTTCTTTGTCATTTCCACAGAAGATTTTGTCATCTGCATTCACAATGATACACACTCACCAGGAAGAAGGACCAACATTGTGGTACAAGTTCTGTATCATATTTTAGCATCCTTTGAGGTCTAAGCCATAACAGGAATTTCAAACTCCAATGCCTAACTTGGACTGGGCAGAGGCACAGTGCAAACCAGTTAGCGTTAAGCTTGAATACCACTTCAAACCATCCCAGTGAATTGGGGCTAGTCTGTAATTAACTCATCAACACCCATGCATATCTATGCACGTGTACTCTATACATGGATTTTTTTATTTCTTTCTTTTTTAATGCTTTGGAGGTAAGGGTTTCTCTCAAGTGTATGTCTATGCTGCCATCATCTTCAGGCTCCCTGAACACTTTCCTGGAGCACACTGAGCAACAGACATCGGTAAGGTAAGTTTTAGAGACACTTGTCATCTGCTTTCTCAATAAATGGTCTCAGATCTTATGCCTGCAAGTTGAGAATACAGCAAAAAGTGATCCTTCAAAGTCACTTCTATCTCCTTCCTCAAAGTGTTGAGCAGGGACGAGTTGTGCACTGGGAGGGATGAGGTGAAGGGAATCAGCCTGCTGCAGGTAGCAGTCTGCTCAGCTACAACCAAGATGTGATTAGGGCTGGGATCTCCTCTCAAAGGAGTGAGAAAGAGGTAATACCATGATATGACAGACACTGCCCTTTCGCTCATCCAAATCCTTCTTTCACCCAGAACCTCCCCAGCTCCATTAATCCTTAATTCCATGTCCTCAGCCCTGTCTCCTCTGACCCTTGCAGATGTCTGAGCCTTCCACAGCCCTCTGTTACTTTCCCCATTCATTGCAGTCCCCTTTCCCAATAGCTCCTAAACACTCCCTTTCCACCCCAGCTCCTTTCGGCAGTGTAAATCCCTGTGAGTTCTCCTACTTTTGCAAAATTCCTGCTGACACGACCCAATCCTCTACTACTTTTGTTTTTTTCTTGTTCTCCAAACACACCTAAACACTGCAATAGCAGCAATTCTTAAGAGCATCTCAGCAACTTGTGCGAGCAGGTCTTTGTGAAAGAGAAATGATAGAAAAACTGAGGCTTGCTGAGATACAAATGGCAAGAAGCATCATAACAGATGTCATCTTCACTGGTAGAAATTCTAGGTTACAGCACTGTATAGTGTCTGAGTGTCCTCCGCAGGACTACAGTAAACTCCCCCAGACATGGGGAAGGAACACACATTAGATCTCTCTTTGACAACACAGTTAAAACAGATCAAAGACAATACTTGACTCAAACATGACTTTATTGAATTATCATTATTTTTTATAACACTAGTTCTTAGGAACAGTGGTTTCAGACTGTATCACTCCAACTAGTGGCAATTACAGGATGGAAATTTAAAATGCATCTCTGACATTTAGACACCCAAACCCTATACAAAGTGATTGTTCCTAAATCACATAGGAATCACCAACAATACCCCCTAAACAGAAAGACAAATTCAGTAAATATTAGCTCAACTTTAGTCATAGAAACTGGGGCACAGACAGATTGAGTGACTTGTCTAAGACTTCCACAGGAAGTTCATAGCAGGGCTACTTATCAGAGTGTCTTAAAGACAAGAAAGCAGGGCTTAGCTACCAGCCCATATGACACAAATGTTAGAGGATGTATGCACTGCGACCACCCAGCATGGATAGGTACAGGCCTTGAGATTGAGCAGGCATTTATAACTGTACTCACTGTATGTAGGTCTAACAAAACTGTGATGTTACACCAGCAACGGATGCAAAGAAAGCTCAGATTCATGCAGGGAACAACCAAGCTGCAATATCTCCTTAGTTTCAGTAAGTCAGGTTTACCAGAGCCTGAGCCTAGTGCTATATCTGCCTTCACCTTCATCATAATTCACTGCCAGTTTTCTGTACATGCTACTGAAATGTCATTGATTACTGCTGGCAATGGCAACTGGTGTCAGCTGCTAAACAGATACCATGAGAAAAAGTAATCTGAGCTCAGGTCACCCCTCTTGGTTACCTCTGCTTCAACACCTTCCAAGTGTCCCTGAAACAGACCCATCCCTCTAAGCAGTTCTTTCAGGACATTCACAGCTGTGAATGTCAAATGATCACTATCAAACACTGTACACAGTCTGACAGTTAAAACTCTTCAAGTAATTAAACTTTTTTCCTCTTTAAGTTAAATGTATCCTGAGTTTAGAAGTTCTCTGGTGATTAACACATCTCTGTAATTCACTTGTAATAGAGAGTGAATAGCATTACCCAAACTAGAGGAAAGAGTGATCCTGTGATGAAAGGACTGGTTTAAGGTTCTCAGTTCACTGCAGAATGTGCCACTTCATGTGTGACTTTAGGCAAACCATTTTTTCAGTGCAGAACTGGGATCTTCTCTTGCCCTTTGTTGTTCCATGAGGATTTATTAACAGCATTGAGACCACTGAAAGGATTTATATTTTAAATATTAGCAACATCTCTGACTATTGGTAGGATGCAGGAAATGAGAATTATCCCTTGTTTATACCACACCTGGCAACACCAGGTTGTGATCTTGCTAGAGGTGTCCAGATAATAAAATTGGGGAGAAAACAATCATGGAAAAGGTTAAGAACAAGGCTGTGCAAACACAACCACCCCTCATGGGTGCACACTCCCCAGCTGGTGCCATGCAAGGGCACTAGATATCTCCTAAATTGCCTCTGCACAACCCAAGCCTGACAACAGGAATTCAAGAAGACTATAAGCACCATAACAAAGACAACCACAGAACACCTGCAATAACAGGATCTAACACAGGCTGTCCCCAGGATAAATTTTCTGCAGTCCATCGGCCTGTCTAGGCTTATTTCTAATACTGTACTCATGAAGAAATAAAAAAGCTGAACTCCATGGGCTTAAAGTATTTCAATCTCCACTGCTCCTAGTGGATTACTCCAAGAGCAACTCATACCTATAGAACCCTGGAAGATACTGGAAAATTACAAACAATTACCTTTTTTTTTTTTTAAAGCAAGTAAGGAAAGGAAAAAGAAAGCATTACCTATACAGCACAGCGACTAAATAGACAACGAGGTGAAGCAAAACTCCAACTATGACACCATAAGGAGGCAGGAGGGTTCCAGGGGTTGTCATGTCCGTGGGCCTGGCCCTGGGTGGACCCCGAGGGCTGACCATGACCCCTGAGGGGGAGAAAGGAGTGCTCTAGCTCTAAGTCAGACAGCAATATTCTCCAACCTTTGCCAGAAAGGATCGTAGTCTTCATCTTCCCTGGCGCGGATCCTGGGACTTCTGTTTTGTAACACCCTGGAGTACAGAAACTGTGCTGCAAAATTCATTGTAATTCCTGGTGCAAAGCAAAGCTGGGAGACTGCGGCAGGGGACACACTTGCCTGTGAGAAGTGCCAGCCCTGCAATGCCTGGTGGGAAATAGCGGGCGATGTGCTGTAAGCAGCTCTCCAGCGCTGGCTGGGGGTGGGAAGCGCCTTTGAGATGGCTGCTGCTATTTAAAGAGATTATTTCAGTGGCCAACCTGTCCTTGTCAATTTGAGTCAGGGCCTGGATTATGCTTGGGTGACGCTCTGTTAGCAGGACACTTGAAGCTTTAGTTACTTACTGCTTAGCCATGGAGCGTGATCTAGACCTGCTGTAGGGCCCACGACAGCAGCATGCACCTGAGTAGGCAGAGGCAGCAAGAAAGGGATGCCCTTTCTGTGGAGTCACTTGCAAGGATCCTTTAAGTCAACACAAAGGGACACAGGTCTTTGTGACTGAGGCATAGAAGAGACCAATTACTTCATTCAGGTCTTCTCTTAGAACAAGTCCTTGTAGCAGAAAAAAAAAAAATAATATATATATACACACACATATATATATGTGGATCATACAGATGGAAAAGATCATCTAGGGAAAAGACTGAAGCAACAGATATTAAAAAAATGGGTCTAAATCTGTTCTTCATCGCCCTGAGAGAACATTAGGAAAGGCAGTGCTATCTTTCCAGATGCAGGATGGCTGTGAAGTGGGGATGAGAACAGGGGGTCTTTCTGTGGTTCCTCTCCTCTGGAATATAGCCCTGATAGAGTGCAGGCTCCAGGTTGCTCAGGGACTGACCAGGTGTCCCTTCTCAGGTACCAGTGGTCCCTTAGTACCCTCTGCTTTCTGTGGATACCATACAAAATCTTAAACTCCAAGACAGAGAACAGGCACATCATAAAATCTAACCAAAGCTGTAACATAACCCTCCCCAAAGTACCATGAGAAACACTATAAACTGTTTTATATGGGAGAGTCAGAATAAACGATCAAATAGTTTTCTGGGATCTCTAGGAAACGCTGAGCTTTGCTGGCAGAGCCTTCCGTACACCGGTGTGACAGGCAGGTCCATACTCCCCTGACTTCGTCAGTACAGATGAAGCTCCAGATTCAGCAGCTTTTCCTGTCTGTCCCACCCAAACGCCTTTACCCTTCCCTTTCCAGGCGGTGGATGTGCCAGTTGTGGAGGTGGCATGTGCTACACATGGCCACAACCCAGCAGCATGCTGCTGGCAGAAGTGAAGAGGCAAAAAGGCAGTCACCTGCTGCCAGCACTTGCAGCTCTGAGCCAGAGTCAAGTTTCAGGCCAACTTCATCAGTGCCTTGAAGCACAGAGAGAAGTGGGGTGGAGTTATTTACTTCGCTGATAACACAACTGAAGTGCAGTGGTGGGCTGGAAATAAAACTTAAAAGCAGTGAAAATTGCAATGTCCAGCTTTCAGGTGTCTGGGAGTCCAGACAGATGCACTCAAGTCTTGACAACAATTCAGCTCCTGACAAAGTGAGACCCTGATCTGTGACCAGTGCTTGTAGACTATGCAACACCATTAAAAGGATTTTTGGGACCATTTGGCCAAGCAGTTGGAAACAAATTCACCAAGCTGTTTTAGGGCAGAAGTACATGAAGCATTGAATTGCTGTCCTTCCAAAACACTCCCAGACAAGCAGTCCACTAGGGAAAAAAGATATTTTGAATTTTCTGCTGTAGATTTAGGCCCATACGAAACATTCATTCAAAGCCCTTACTTACATGTGTGCTGGAAACGCTGACTGCGCAGTGCCTTAGAAGGTACTGCATCACTGTTCATTGCTGTGAGTTAACTATGACCATTTTCTGAGCTGCTTATTTCCTTAATGAGAGATAAACAGCTAAACGCACACTATTATTAGATGTGTCTTCCTTTCATTCTTGACTGCTAAACTTCATTGTCCCTACAAGCTTCTTATGCTTTATCTGCCACTGTACATATCCGCCTTCACTGTGCACACAGAGAGGATGGAGTACAGCAGTCCTGCCTCCTCTTTCTAGAGCAATTGGATTCTGTCACCTTTCACAAGCACTGGTTTTTTAATACCTGTACATCTTCTCTAAGACACCTCTCTTTATTGTTACTTTAATCCTTTAAATAACTTGGCCATCTTCATCTAGGAAGTTAATCTGGTCTCCTACTTCTTCCTAATATCCTTCTCCAGGAAACTCTTATTTATTTCCTTTCTCTTTACTAATGCAATTATTAATAGCAGTTAGCACATCTGCTCCTGCTACCCAAGAACCAGAACTCTCCAGAAGGCAATACCCCCATAAATGAAATTTATTTTAGTCTCATATCAAAATACTTATGCTGGGAATGAACTTAAGTAAGTATTTTATGCTTTTGATTCAAGGCTTGATACACTTGAACTAGATTAACCCATAGTTTAACAGCTGTTACAAAAACGGTGTGGTGGAGCTTACAGCTCCTTCCTGATTTCACTGCTTTTTCAGACATTTTTTCCAAGCAGAGTGCTGTGATTGTTAGGGGAGCTTCCCAACTGACAAGGTGGACACAAGAAGCGACAGTCACAGCAGCAGGGTGTCACACAGCCTCCTTCCCACTGCCACCAAGAGCACCTGGGTCAGGTGTGGGGAGGGAATCCAACACCTGTTACCTAGGGTGCCATCTACTTCATTCACATCAAAAAGCACACTGATCATGGTAGACCACTTCTGCATTTGAACTAGATGACCATAAAGGCTACGTCCTACTAGTGATTTCCCTGATACCGTCTTCTGTTAATTCCCTTTTCAGTCTGTGTGTCTCTGAATCAACTGTCTGCAAGGGTTTGTTTTCTGCTGCTCTTGAAATTCCCAAAATGCTCTCACTTCTCTCTGGTTTTGCACTTACTCAGCAAAAAACTTCTCTAGCATATCTCCTTTAAAGAACTGATCCTGCAAAACTTTCACATGTAATCTCACTCTTGGCTCTTTACTTTGACGAGCCAAATGCCTCTTAGCTAACAAACTGGAATATATTATTTTCATTATATTTGTTCATCTCTAATAGGATCAAGCCAAACACTACCAGCAGACTAAAACATATGGAGAATGGACAAGTTACCTAAGTGTCTAGGGATCAGTCCACCAACTGCTTGAAGATTTGAAAATATGGACCATAGACTAACCAGGAATTAACAAATGAACAACAAGGTAACTGTCCTGGGATAGAATGGAGTTGACTTTTCTGTGCCTTTTGCATTGATTTGATCTGAGCTATAGCCTATTTGGAGACACATCATCTAAATTCCAAGCAAGTCAAACTCTTGAAATAAGCATTTTCTTCTCTTAAATGATGACCTGGAATATTCTAATATAGTCAGTTCCAAACCTGTTCACAGAACTTTGAAAAACATCACAACTACTGCAGGAAGGAAAAATGTCCCTTTCATTTCTGACTTTTTCCTTTCATATAGGGCAGGGTATTGGGGGGGTATAGGTAAGATGTAATTACATTGCTGGTATGGTCATGTGAAACCCAACACAACTGCCATGAAACCGTCAAGGACAATGCTGTTACAGGCCTTCCCCCGGTCACGTTTCTTTTTAAATCTAGAGTTACTTACCTCTTTCCAGATGCTCTTTGGTCAGTCATAAGGGAAGAAATCCAGTGCCTTGGTGCTGTATAGCTTTCCAAAGGTTTCATTTACATCTTCCATACCCCCACCACTCACAGTTTTTGTGTTAGTGTAAGGAAATCATCATTCTTATCAGCACAGCTTTAGGCATACCTAACTGATGCCTTAGTAAAACCAGCCTACATCAGGAGCACAGCATACATCTGAGATGACAATTCTTGAGAATTTATTTTATCCACATCATCATACAATATTATTATCTTAGATGTACTTAGATAATTTTGAATCCAAAGGAAAAAAAATTAAATACTTTAATCAAGGGACAGAATTGAAATTCAGTGCTCATGTGCTAGTGTGCAAGATCAAAGATTAGGACTGGAAAGAAGTGGAAAATCCAAGTCTCAGAACAAATTCTACATATATCAAGTTGTATATGACCGCCTAATCTTCCTCCCTCAGTGCCTAGCACAAAAGCCATTAAAAGATAGCATAATGTGGAAAGTAACAGCTGCTGCTTTTTCTTGGAAACCTTCTAAACAAGGTTATGTTATTTTTCCCTAAACAAAAATAAAATAGGATCATCATGCTCTGAAAATGGAAAACAGTGCTTCATTCTCTTGTAACCAAAGAGAACTTAGTTTGGATGGCACTGGGAAAAATAGCCATTGCAAATAAAGACTTCATTGAATTACAGGACTTTAAAGATGTTTTTGAAGGGTTAACCAGTTTTTCCGCACACGAAATAAAATTAATAACATTTCCAACCTCAGTGAGAACAGCATGGGTGGGAAGCGATAGTCTATCCAAAGCGGAGAATTCTTTGCAGAATTTGATCAGTTGCAGAAGGGAAGAGGGTGGAGACAGCCTGCAGTTAAGCCAAGAAAAACAATAAAAGCTGTTCAGAGAGTAGCAACACATGAACCCAAAATGATGATTTAGGATTATGCAATGCATCGATGCAGATGTGGTGGTAAACAACTATAGTAATCAGTATGGATAAATAAATAGAGATAATTTAAAAAGAACTGCCATTTAAGAAAGAGAAAAATAAGGAATAGACCAAAAAAACCCTTCACATTTCCTTCTAATTTAGCATACTAATTTAACTTCCATCTCGTTTTCTGTTCAAATTAATATTTATAAAGTAGACCAGTGTTTCAGCTCCCAGTGTTTCTATTTGTCAGATAGCAGGTAGGGAAATGTCATGTTCCTATTTGTTACCTTTAGGGAGCTGAGAAAAGACTGATGATATAGATTGAAATCAATGGAAACAGATCTAGCTGCCTCAAGTTATATTTTATAGTGGCTGAGAGAAAGGATCAACTCAAGAAAGGCATCAACAAGAATGTATTTGCTGGCACAAGAGGCTAAAGGGAAGCCTGGGTGTGCTTTGTGTGAAGTTACTACGTGAGACAGACTTTATCTGCTTATCAGGTAAACATTTTGCAAAAAGGATATTTCTCAAGACAAAGAGCAAATCTTTACATTAGACATCCAAAAATTATCTCCCCAGTGAGGGATTTATATCCATAAGAGGTCTAAGATGCTGAACCAATGCATTTCAACAGCTGCACACTCCCTAATATTCAGACTAAATAACTGATAAGAAGCAGCAAAACCATTTTGCATTCCTATTTGAGATATTTAGCTCTGAGATATCCTGCTTATCTCAACTTCAAGTTGTAGGATAACATTTTTAATACATGCAGAGACTATTAATTAGCATCGCAGATGCATGAAAGTATCCAATAATCTATTTGAATCCACCTCACAATTATATTAATTAGCAAAGACTGTATGTAGATATCTTTGGGTAACATGAGATACCTTATAATATCACCGACTCCAGGCTTTTTTGTCCTTCTGGGTTTAAATCACTGCTCACACGGTTGTGTTCACATTAGAGGAAAAGTGCACTGGCTGAAGTCCATACAGCGAATCCCTGAAAATACATATTAGTCGGTCTGTGCAGAGCACAGCTATCATGATTGACAGCTTCACCATCTGCTATTTCAGACAGCATTAGAACATCACAGCGGCATCATATAATTTCAAAGTACTACCATAATAATTAACTTTATTTTCACTAACAAAGATCACCAAGCATTCAAATGGCAAGAGAATGTGAGCTGAAACACTATTAGTTGGGTTTTGTTTGGGGTTTTTTTACACACAGTCTCAAAGAGATTCTGATTTGCTGCAGATTTGCTGTCTGTAGATAACTACTACACAATGCTTTCAGAGGCTTAAAAAGCCTTCAAAAGACATTTGACATGTCACTGATTAGATATCCAACAGCAGTGAAGGACAGATGATGGTTTCTGCTGAATGTAAAAAAATGCTTCGCCGGGGTGACACACACCAGCCCCCCTCAGCATTGGTGCTTAGGTGAACTCCTCTGTTTCCCCGCCAGCCTAAGCACACTCAAGGTCAAGTACACGAGAGTTCATGGTCTGTTACTTTGGGCTAAACTCTCATTGATCTAAATCCTCTTCCCTCCCCTCCCACTGTGTCTAGTTGAAACACTGAACTCTCAGTTGCAGTTCACGTTGTGCTGGAGATCAGCTCACCCAGGCTGTACCCAGCCTGCCCCTCAGCTTTGCCCAGTGCCTTTGTGGGAAAAGTGAAACAAAGGAGCTGCCTGAGCCAAAGACGGCGTGGGAGACGGAGCGGCTGCTGGGGTAACTTGGTGGCCATGCAGACAGAAATAGATCACCTCCCCAGCCACCTGAGAGGCAGCTCCCTCACTGTCAGGTGATGTTTACCCGTGTTAGCCAGCCTGCTACCTCTGCTCCTTCCCCTGCCCTCCTGCTGGGCTGCTCCTGACCACCTCACCTCTGCTCTGCCCAGTCCTATGGTCTCTTTCCACCAACTCCATCAAGGCTGCACTGTCAAGTCCCTCCCAGTGGTTGTTTCCTGGTCTTAGTAGAACCAGCAGAGCACTTTCTGCACCCTGAACTGGTGTAATTTCTTCTTCTAAATTCAAACCACAGCTCTTGTCCCATCAGCTTCTCTTAATTCACTTTCCTCACGGTAGTTTAAAGAGAAGAGATTACCTTGGAATTATTGATAGCATCCTGGCTATTTACATTACTTCTCTATCCTCACTTCTGATGCTTCTTATTCCTTGAATACAAGCAATGAGCCCTCTATCTTCTAATCTTCTATTTCCTCTTTTCTCTATGTTAATTAGAAGAAAACTTAAATAGTCACTGCTGTGAAACAGAAAGTTATCCTTTCATTATTGTGTAAATAGCAAAAAGTAGCATCCAGAAAGAACAGAAAGCACTTATAGAAATAAGAACACAAAATTACATAGACAGATATCTGAGTGAAAAAATATTTTTGTTATTTTTACAATGACCCACAAAGTATTGGGTCTCAACTAAAGTTCCTGAAGGGGGCCTACAGGCAAGCTAGAGAGGGTCTTATTACAAGGGCATGTAGTGATAGAACAAGGGGAAACTGTTTTAAACTGAAAGAGGGGAGGTTTAGATTAGATATTAGGAAGAAATTCTTTCCTGTGAGGGTGGTGAGACACTGGCACAGGTTACCCAAGGAGGTTGTGGTTGCCCCCTCCCTGGCAGTGTTCAAGGCCAGGTTGGATGGGGCTTGGAGCAACCTGGTCTGGTGGGAGGTGTCCCTGCCCAGGGCAGGGGGGGCTGGAACTAGATGATTTTTTAAGGTCCCTTCCAAGTCAAACCATTCTATGATTCTATGAACTGTTGGGACAGACAATTTAAAATATTTTACTACATCTGGACAGAGTATCATAACAGATATTTTAATATACTTTGAGTCAACTGGTCTCTTAAAACAATGTAGGTTGTCCTAAAATCTGGCATTAGAAACAGCATCAATGCTAACCTGATTTCCTGCAAGGACCTTGTTTCAGCTAATAATTCTTGCTCTTCTTTGTTTTGTCCTTAATGCTAACTAGAATATCCATGCAGATGCAGCAAACTAATAGCAGGTGTAACCACTGTTAGCCTCCCCCCTAAACACATATGGAACTGATCACACTTCAAAGATGTCATTAGAAAAAAATTCAAAATAAGGGGTGGAGGACAAAAATCCAGAGTCCACATCTGTTTTCTAACAATCTGAATTAATATCCTGACTGCAGAGCTTGTAGTTCCTGCTAATCTTGTTAATTTATTAATTTGTTCATGCTCTCACAAGGTTTTTCATGCCTTGGATAAAATTTTAATAGGACTTGTTTCATGGGCACTTCTCTTCCCATTCATGATTACACAATTTCCCTGTGGCAACTACCACAAATATCTCCTACTAAACAGTGGCATCATGAAAGTATTAAAGTTGCCTTTTAGTGCAGTTTTGCAGCTGGAATTCAAGAGGTGAGAAACCGGTACCACACAGTAATAGTTAGCTGTACTGTTGGGGAATCTTGTTGGACAAGATTCACCATATGATTAACTACACAGACAGCAGGATGAAAAAACTCATACACGTTCTTGTTCAGTCTCTGCCTAGAAGCATGTGTTGGAAGCATGCTTGAAGAAAAATTGCAGCTAAACATGTGAGGGCTCTGTAATAACAAAGGAACTACTAGCATCCTGCTGCAGTATTGTATTTACTCCAACACATGTATTTTAAAGGAGTCTTAACCCAGAATTTTTTACTACATTGGCTGTAAAATAATACACGTACTGTAAGTTTTCAGAGGAATGGCAATGGAGTGGTTAGCTTGGCTTCTCTCTCCAGCAAGTCATTCTTTCCCTTGCATCTGTCTGTGACCTTGTGGTAATTAAGAGGAAAGGAGAATAGGCTGGCTAGTAATCCAAAATAGGATTTATTTCCAGCTGTTTCTCTGTTTCATTAGATGTCTCTACAAGTCCCCCATATGGTAATTATTACCTATATTCAAAGGCTTCATATACACAGCTGATGCATTGCCTGATGGAGAAAGGTACACAGATGCTAAGTAACACAGACATCTCTTTACTGCTGTTTGTTGTGACTTGCGTTCAGCAAGGTGCTCTTCAGCAGATTGATAGCTTCACAGATATTAGGTGTTTCTTCACAGAATGAAAATGTTGGTCCAGTTTCAAGTAATTATCTCATTCAATTGGTGTGGTTTGCAATATTGAACTGCTAAAGACTCAAGCTGAATAATTCTAATTTGGGAATAATCAAGTATTTCCCCCATGAGTATTGTTTTCTAGAATATTATCTGCCATGGACTCACAGAACTACTTCACTTTTTTATGTGACTCAAGTGGGTGGACATAAAGTTACAACAGCAAAGGGATACAGCCTTCTGTAATAGAAAATACAGCACATATTATCAGATCACCATGTGTGCAATACAAGATTGGGAGTCAAGAATCTATTCCTGAGTCACTAATTTAGCTGGGAGTATAGATAATCCAACTTTGTCAGGACAAAGCTTTCCTTTCTCTAAAATGAGCAAGGCACACCACATACCATATTTCAGAGGGGTTTCTGAGGCATGGCCAGGCTTCATAAAATGTATGAAAACTGTCACATGAAAGGATCTAAGAGCTGGTTAAAAATACAAACCAAAACCCATCATTCTTTAATATTGCATGTGACCTACCTGTTCCTTCAGTTTTCTGATTCAGATTCCTCACAGATGATTGCTCAGGAAGCTGAAGCCACAGATGCAAAGCAGCCTGAAGCCATCAGATGCTTACCTAATGCTGGCAAACAGGATCCAGCCTGGTGTGTTGGCACCAAGATGACACAAGAGAATCAATTCCTGTATCTGACTCACTGCCGGCTTTAGGCGTAGTACAAAATGAATTGTTTGGAAGAAGGCTGAATCAGAGTTGTCTGCTCCATGACACATATGTTTGTTAACTTCCCCAGTAAGGGTACAATTAGAGACAGAGCTGATCTTGACAGTACCTCATAACATCAACCACGTGATATATTTTTTTTAACAGTGTCAAAGGTTATGTCTTTATGACAATAGCAGAAGAACTTCACACTTTTTATCCCCTTGCAAATCAAGATAATAAACACTAGTACAAGTTGATATATAACAGACTGGAGAAGGGATTGCACTGGCACCAAACCTGAAGGCATTCACACATTGAAGGCTGCAGCCC
This sequence comes from Aegotheles bennettii, assembly GCA_013398125.1. NCBI lineage: Eukaryota > Metazoa > Chordata > Aves > Caprimulgiformes > Aegothelidae > Aegotheles > Aegotheles bennettii. Next base: position 169,781 of record VZRW01009859.1, on the reverse strand, counting down.
ACAAGACCTGTAACACCAGATGAGGCTGTCCCATGAGCAACAGAGACATGAAGGCTCAGTGGGGACTGGCAGGGATGTGGTGCTAAGAGTCACTACTGTCAAAAGCTTTCAATGGCAATCTGGCAAAATCACCACTCTAAGAGGCCTTTCATCTGTTCACCAAACAGATGTGCTGGTTGCAGAGCAAACTTCTGCTTCCCTTGAAGCAGTCTGCAAGCTGCATACCTGCTCTGTAGAAATCAACCTCTCCAGGTTGATTCTACATCTATCCAACTGCTGTTTCAACCCAGCAGCCAGAAACTGAGTAAATTCAGAGAATGACAATAACCGACCTCTTCTGAAACGACCATGAACCCAGCTTCATTTTACATAAGGTGTTCAACAGTCTCCGAGTAGCAAGAACTTCTGGCCATGAGCAGGTAGCAGATATGAAGCTTGTGATGAGAGCCAGAAGAATCTCCACAGTCCCAAATAGACACAAATCTTCTCCCAGGGGCAGGTAGGTAGGACATGTGAACCTTGCACTGAGTTAATCATCTTCCAGTGTTAAACCCAGGAGACTGAGTATTCTCTTTCACTTCTTTCTTTTTAGTGTAAGACATTTTCCTCTCCCTACAAGGATGAGTTTTCTACCATATTTTTGTTCCCTGAAGTAATCTCCACTAAATTTTCTCTGTCTCACTTAAAGTCCCAAGGGACTGCAGTACAGTGCACTCCCATTTTTGTCAAGTGTATGCTCAGCTATATCTTCTGTCAGCCCATGTTGCAGGATATCATGCCCAATAACAGTTTGATTGTTTTCACATGGCGCATATGTCCTCTGTCAACACATACCCTTTGTTTATTCTGTTCCTTCTCCCTATGCACTCAGTGGAAGCACTGTGCACTTTTGCCAAGCATTTGACTAGTCCAAGAGATACAGAAAGACTGTACCAAAAAAACCCACTCCCAAAATAGACTTAATCCTTGTGTTTGCTCTCCCTTTCACCAGACTGCCTGCTGGCAAAAATTCACATCCCTGTTCACTGGTATGCTTTTTTTGGCTGCTTGTATCTTGGGAACATCTCAACAGCTGGATTTTGTGCAAACCTATATTCATATGAACTCACTATATTCTCATATATGGACATTTCCAAGATGAATGTGCTGAAGAATGCTTTGTCTGATTGTAATCAGTTACTAACTTTTCAGAAGACAAATAGGTTTCTATCATAATCTTTCTGCTACTCTCAAATCGTCTGTCTTGCACTGAAAAATCTACCTTGCAATTCAATTATTTCTGCAACACATCCTGAATTTTTTTTTACTTCATGTTGCTAGTTGTCTTCATCTGTAGCTTCATTCTGAGTATTTATGAATAACAAAAGTAATCTTGGGTAATTAACCAAGATCACCAAAATTCTCAGGACGGGTAGTCCTACTGAAAACTAGAACCGCACTTGGCAGAAATATTCTTTCTGGCTGCCATTTCCCTGCAATGTAAAGAGCTTCTCTCTCACTACAGAAACAACCACTGGAGTATGATACTAAAGAAAACCCTCACTAGTTTGTTTAGTTCTCCATGGTTGTCAAACCAGCATCTCACTAAGGTCAAACATAACATAATATGTAAAAGTAAGAAGGAAGTGCCTTGAGGGATTGAACTGTTCCAGGAGCCTGAGAACAACTCGGGAGGAACCTTAGGAAATGTGTTATAAAGGGGGCAAGTGACCTCAGCAAAGGAGGTCTGGAACGGAAATTGCGTTATTTTTTATAGTGTGTTGGAGGGGAAATGGATTCAATGAATGTTCATTGCTTTTTAATAGTGTGGTGTAGAGGACAGCAGAAAGCATGCAGAAAAGCATCCACTAACAGGCTCCCTTTGCAATACAGAGAATGGATTGAGTGATTCTGCTTAAGAAAGGAAAAAGGTAAAGGACAAACATACTCAGAAAACAGCAGCCAGCTATTCATAAATATTCTTCGTCTGCCCCTCAGTCTCCTCCCTCCAAAGCTTAGACAACATGCAGATACTGTCTCACTTAAAAAAATCATGGCCTACCATGTCAGCATCTCATATTCAAACAGAGTACAACAGAGAATGGACTCCCTGTTACCTGTTGCAATTCCTCTCTAAAGACCTTTATAAAAAGTTTATTAAAAAAAATAATTATGCAATTTTTCAGCCAGAATAATCAGATTTAATATCAAAACAAGAATTCATAAAAATTGCAATATTGCTAAGTAGTGAGTTAAGCCAAAACACCCAGAAAAAAACTACCACTGTAATTCGCATAGCCAATTTTATTCCTATTCCATAAAAATGTTAGCTTACAAGCATCAGCCCTGAGGGCTCAATATACAGAGTTTATTCTGTGCCCGGCTTGGCTTAGTGCCTCAACAAAATTACCAGCTACATTCCAGTACAGTATCTTTATTACGAGGCTATTTTGCCTTGTAATTGAGCTTACAATCTAACTTGATTTGAAAGTCACTGAGGATGATCATACTTTGAACTCTACGATAGCATCTCTATAGGATCATTTTCAGATACCTTATTCAAGTAACTTGGTTTTCTGACTGCTAGAGAGGTAGGTGGTAAAGACTAAGCAAATCTGTTCTAGTTTGCAGGTTTTTATTTTCAGTAGTTAGAACACTGTTTACCCTAGACAATGGCCTTTAGGATTAACTAGGACACCTTAATGGACTTTCATCTTTTACTTGCAGTCATTTGAAAAAAGGTAACTCAGCTCCAATGGATATGAGGAACAATACCAGGAAGGAGATACCTCATGTCTTTGGACACCAATCTAGTGGGGTCAAAGACTGACACTTATCCAGTCAGCACCCACAAACAGGCAATATTTAATTAAGATCCTGCTAAAAATCACACATGTTGTCAGAATACCATTAGCTGTGTTCTTTTTGTATGTGATGTAGATGCAAATCTAACTACCAAACACCTTCCAAACTGAAAAGCACCCAGACAGCTCTTCAGGAGCTCCTACAATATTGTCCAAAGACAGAGTGTCACAGGCAGTTACCACTTTCCACAACTCTGCCACACTTTGTCCAGCAGGACCTTGACCTGCCCAAAAAAGATTTTTCTGCAGTCTTAAAAATGAGCAAGTAACAGAAAAAGTCCTGTAAGATCATAACAACTATAGACACTGTGTTTTCCAGTGTTCCTGCTTTCCCCTCTATAGATGAAACCCTACAGGGTAAAAAACATCCAGCACCCCTTCCTCCTCCTCTCTCCTTTACTTTTCTTGCCCCACTTGCCTTGTTTGCAGGATTCAGAGCTCTTCAGCACATTTGTGATGCAGTCTGCATAAATAAACAGAAGGGTAAAAAAAAACTTTGGGGAGCTTGGACCACTGCCAGCTTGCCTGGGTAACTGGACCTTGTGTGGAGCTGGAAGGGTGTTTTTTAAAGGGAGGGAAGCAGAAGAGAACAGCTCAAGAATCTTGGCTCAGTTTGGGCATATTTCCTCCTAACTCTGGCTAAACCTCAGCACGAACGGCTGGACAGAGGAGTCGATGAGAAGCCGGGGAGGGAGGCTGCAGGGATCTCCACCAGGAGTACAGCAGAGCTTGGAGACGCTGAAACCATGCTTTTCCTTTGGGCACTGGCATTTATTTTAGTCCTGCAGGAGCAAGATCTTTTAGGTAAGCGATTCTGAGCTTGCAAAGCAGAAACTATAGCTTAACCATAGCATGATCAAAGCCTTTGCACATGGTGGGAGGGGGAAGTAAAGAAATGTTTATTCTAGAGGGTTTGCATGGAGGTGACACAGGTATGTGTCAAAATTCTGTGGGAATACTGATTTAACAGGAAAAACTCAATTTTTGTGTTATTGAAGTCCACCCTGGAGCCATATTCCTTTGGCAAACATTTTTCACTTCTCATGGGAGATACTATCACTGTATTTTCAGAAATTTAGAACCTCATTCAGGTGCTGCAGCTAGTGCCTTGCATTTCCATAATTATTGTTCTGGCGGCCTTATTATCACACTCACTAATCGACTCAGAAATGAGATTGAAGTTCAAGGTGAATGGAGAAAGATTCTCCTTTATTCAAACCTTTCTTTTTAGATTTGCTGGTAACAGCACTGCATTTTTTTTCCATTCTGTTTTGGATTACTTATTCCTGAGATTTTAAAGCACATAACGTCTTCTCCAAATGCTTTGGGATATTGAAATACAAACCCAGAGCATCTGATAAGCTTCCATCTGAATTTTACTTTCATTAGCAACAGAATATTGGTGGAATAACCTGTAATCACATTTTAGCTGACAGTGTGACTGAAAGCTGGCTACTTCAAGGGTTTATAGTCCCTGTGTAACCACAAACCTGGCTTCCCAGCCTGTTTGTATTAAGTGTTTTCTGTTAGCTGAGGCCCAGCTGTATTTCCCCCCGCCTTTACTTCTTGACAACACATACTGTTTGTATTTCATGGCAGAGTAATAAGTTTCCATTACAATCCAAACATTTCCTGGAAAATGGTTAGTCCCTTCTGCCCCCAAGTCACTCTTCCTTGCCCCATCTCCCTCCCACACAACTTGCTTTCTAATGTTCATCAGTGATGAACTGAAATAGCAATACCCCAGCAAGGGCACTCTAACTTGTTTTCACTCCATAAGTCCTCAAGATCCTCTTGTGAGTTTTGCGAGCTTCACCAAAAAAATTGTGAAATTAAATAAAAGTAAAATGCTGAAAAAACATTTTTGTTTATTCCCCCAAAAGTATGGTGTTAAGCTCGAATCCTTAGCAAACTCAGATAAAATCCAGCTAAATACAATAGTACTTGAACAATAACTGAAGTGGAGCCTACCACTTAGTATCATGCCAGGTGTTAGCTACTAAGTCAGGGAATCATTTTCACTGTCTCAATAGTGTGTTTTGTGTACGGTAGGACATTATGTGTCTGTCATGGCCAGGGGAGTACCTTGGCTGGCTGACAGGCTTAAAAAAAGTCATCCTTGCTTTCCCTTTGCTACCTTTGAGTCAGGAAATCTAACTTTTGATTTCCTTACAGATCCTCCCTCCCAACCCCCATGGATTCCTCTTAAAAATGGTTTGGGGCTGGCAAAAGTAGAATTTGTTTTAATTCAGCCATTAATATGAACAATCTCACATTCATAGAGCTCAGCCTTCAAAGAGCTCTGGGGGAGAGGCTGGTGCCGGAGCCCTTCTGGATACAACCAAGCGCTCCTGCCTAATGGCTGCAGTTACTCATTCCCTGCTGTTGTTGCCAGGTTCGTTTGCAGGGTGCTGCTCAAACATATCATACAACGTAGCCTGTGGCACCAGAGCCTTCAACACCTGCCCCATTTAAACGCGTTTCCATTCTTATAAAAACCTCCGGGCAAATTGTTGTGAGGGGTGCAGCACCCCAACAGCAAAGTCTTTGCTCCATGTTTATGCATGGCAGAAAGGTGACCTGGAGCCCCAGGTAAGCAAGTACCTGGTCAGCAGGCTGGCCCCACTGACATGCTTCATTTGGCTGAGCAAACCAAATACTGGGTGTGCTACTAGAGAGACTGCAACAGGAGAGCTCCAGTGGAGGCACTGCTGCTCAACACGCCACACTGTGGCGTGATTTGTTTCTAAACAGCAGAAGTTTTCCTTCGGTTTTAATTACAAGTTAAAGTAAACCAAGTGTAAGAATGTTTTTCTTCATTCAGCTAACATATTATGACTTCTCAGAACTCCTCTGATATCCACATGCAAAATCAAAGCTGAGGAGATATTTTGATAGAGACTATTGCCTAGAAACTGGAGAGAAAAAAAATTCTTTCAGAACAGCCTACTTTTGCCCAAAAATGTCCACTTGCATTCTCACAGAACAGCGTTTTGTCTCCAGGAGATTAAACTACTGCATTGCAGAATTAAATCCCCAATAAAACATTATGAGAGATGCCCCATCTTAAACCAGACTTGGACGCTCATTTTTCTAATAAACTAGTAGTGGTTTAACCCCATGTCATAAGTATTTTCTGTCCTTACAGAAACCTGCCAGTATTGTCTCCAATAAAAGGATTACAGTCTTTGCAAACACTCATCTCTGAGCTCCAGCCAGGAAGAAAACAAAGTTTGGCACAACAAAGCGTACCCAGGTGTAGGCATGTTTCTTAAGACCATGAGGAATCTGAAAATAGGGGTTCTGTACAGAAGTGAGCCTTTTTACAGATTTTATGTATCTGTAAAACCCTATGTTCTGTTACATTTAGTTAAAAGGAATTTATTAAGTTCTGTGGACTTTGTAGCCTCCATATGTAAAGCAAAGGTTAATATGAAACACCAGAAAAGTCAGGGGTTTAGTGATATAGGACTCCTGCTGTTCATCTGTAGGATGCGACTGCATTTATAAACACAGCTGACCTGCTCTGGTTGAAGCAGTTGAGTTTTGGCCATGAATGAGCAGATCTAGTACATACGTATGTATGCATGTGTGTGTGTGCATATATATATATATGTATCTGTCACTATTCTACTTCCCGAGTTGTTGCAGAACACATGAATTGTTTGCCAGGGGAAAATATATCTTCAAGAGAGTTCTTAGACTTGTTTAAGTATTAGAAGAAACCCTACAAGGATATTCCTTCATTGTACTATCATATTTCATTCTACTACCATAACCTACTCATAGTCACCTCTGGGGTTGCATGGTTTGCATAAGACTAGGACATAGACTCACCTCACCCACTCCCACGACTGTAGCTCCTAAAGCCATGTCCTCGTAAAACTGAAAAACTCTTTATCCTCAGATACCAGTGGTCATCCTCAGATTGATGGTGGCATCAAATACTCATGCATCTCACCTCCTCCAGTCTCTAACCAGCCTTAAGCTCATTCATTCTACACAATTTACATTCTTTACATACGCTACAACACAGCTACTCATCTTCCCCCTTCTCCACACATAAGTCCTATACAGCTAGTAGCTCTAATCTTCCTAACACTTTGCCTTAGTTTCCAAAACAAATATATATTCACACAGAATAAATACATAATGAAGGGAAACTTTTGTTTACAGCCCAAAGCATCAGGGTACCCCATCATAAGTTACAGCATGAATTAGAGTAACCTACCTGCAAATTACGTAGCTCATGTCTCACATCAGTCCTGTTCTCTGTAGTCATTTACCATTGCGGCAGCAAACACAAGAGGATATTCCCTGGCTGCTTGTTCGGAAGGCCAGCACGCTGGAACTGTATTCCAAGTCAACAGCTCCCTCACAAGAACATTTTATCATCCTTCAAAAATATACAAAACTTAGGTGGTTCTTACAATCACAAATATGGTAAACACAGCAGAAAAAGTGTTTTTTCAAGCAGTAATTTTGCTTCTGGCAGGCAGCCATGGCAGGGCCCCAGATTTTGCTGTGCCTGAAAAAGAGTGCCCACTGACAGCATGAACTATCCCTGGCCTTGTACGCTCCTTCTCAGTCTCCACTGCTGGGTAAGCGAGAACTGAAGCTCACTTGTGAAATGAGAATGACAAGGATCACAATACCAGAAACTTCCTTCAAACAAAGTAGTTTTACACAGAAATACATGGTGGTCATTTCCTAGTCAGGAACAATTTCTATCAAGTCCTATGTCTGATTTTGCATATTTCATGAGCAGAAGCAAGACACATTAGGAACAGAACACACAGATCCCAACATGGCATTTCACATGCCGGTTGATGGGACACGGAAGTGGTAAGCTGATACCCCGATCCACCTTCACTAATGCAATACATCCCACAACGCGTGAGATTTCCTCTTCGGTCCTTCTCTACCAGGGAAAAAAGAATAGAGAAAAATTCAATCTTAACTGATGTAGGATATGAAATAATATTCATAGTAGCATATTCTACGTCTTGATAAACAGAGTATGAACCAGGCCTGCAAGTTTGGAACCTGACTTTCTGGTATGGTTATTTAGGTTCTAAAGTGAATATTAAAAATAATTAATTTTGTGGAAGAAACTCATTTCAGGATGTTTTCATTATTATCAGAGGCTCATTAATCTTGGATACCAAAGGAATCCCTTGAATTTTGTTCCATGTTTGAAATGTTTCCAAGGCTTGCCATTCACGTACCAGTTGAAGTATACAGTGAACATACAGATTACAGATTAAACCCCAATCAGGCATTCCAAACTTTCAATGTACCTTCTTGAAATTATTTTTAAAAGCCCTAAACCAAACCAATCCTCCCCCACCCCCCAAATTCCAGAAGAGCTTTCTACTATCAATTCTCTGCCTAATATACAATGCCTGGCTTCCATCTCCCACTTTGGGTATTCCACATTCGCCCTGTATGGAATTTGCAATGTCATTCTGCCATAAAAGTTAGAGCCTCATAAAAGTGTGTGTACACTTGTGTGTGTATCTATATATTTGCATGTATATACAAGTAAACCTCTGCAGTTGCCTTCAGCATAAAGCAAAGTAACCTATGACAGTATATAAGAAGCTAAGAAATTTATTGCAATTCCTGCATTCTTTATTGTAGTTGCTAAAGGCAAGAATTCCCTTATCTTTAAGCAACTAGAAACTCTAAACTCTAGAAAGAGGTTCAGAGGTGCCTAAATCACAGCTAAGCATTAGGCAGTGTTTTATGAATTACAGCCTGGAAGATGCTCTATGTCCAGTTAAAGATATGCTCCTGAGCGTATAAGAATTTGAAGACAATCTGTGCATTAAAAAGCATTTTCAATACAACATATTCTATCCAAATCAATTATCTTTAGTGTCCTACCAATAAAATTTGATACAGATTAAGTCATATATAATCCAGCTTAAAATTAAAATGCGCGTACTGGTGATAATGAAACTCCTAGTGGTACAGAAATTTAATCCAGTATTTTCATATCTAAGGATGCCAACATAATTAAGGGTTGACATAACTGGAAACTAAGTTTGATGCCTTTAAGAACAGCCCCTCAAATTAAATATGACTAACAGTCTTGCTTTAACACGGTCTTAGGTCTGAAAGCACTAATACTGATAGTATTAGTATCAGTTCAGGTTCAAAGCAATTGAACCTTTCCCTTTTTCAGCTTCAAGTTAACTTTAACCACTTTTGTAAACCATGTAATTTCTTGAGCTAACACTTTGAAGTTATATACACATGTTAAAGTGGAGTCCAACACTTATATTTAGACAGGAATATTTTAAGCAAGATTCAGCAAATCCCTTCAGAGGTCTGTTGCATTCTTCCCAAACTGGTTAGGGTATTCACCATTTGAACTTGATACTCAAGGTCACGACCTCTTTTCCTATTGGAAAATAAATCCATTACTATCTCCTTCATTTTCTCATTAAAAGCTATATGGCCACTTTATGCTATATGCTCCAGGAATAAAATGATACTGCTAAACCTAAGGTAGTATAAACAAGAACATGCAGCACAGTATGTTTTCTTGAAGAGTAATACATGCTCTTCTTTATTCTCCTTGGTCTATCACATGATTTCAGGCTTCCGTATTTACCATCTGGTTTCTATTTCAATCTCACTTGTCTCTCATTTGGCTTGTGGCCTGCTTTGTTTTATCCCTTCCTCCCTACTGAGCACATGAACTCTCTGTTAACTTTCAAAACCACACTGGTCATAGAATGATGCAAAAGGAATTTTATAGACTGTAAGACCAATAGGGAACATTATAGTCACTCAGTTTGACCTTCTACATAACCCAGACCAAAGAACCCAACCCAGTAATTTCTGTATCCAGCCGGCAACTTCAGTTTGACCAGCAAATGCATCTTTAGGAAGGCTACTTATAAAGACCTACTAGATCTGTGTGATCACATACTTCAATTCTGTCAGTCTTAGTAACACAGTGAAGAGACAGTTGCTCAGGTTTATTCTGATGCTTAACATCAGCAGCTACTTGGATGATCAAAATGAACCATTTAATAGTGTGTAGAAGCAACAGCTCAGAGAAATACATCAAATGTACAGGAGGCAGGAGAGCTTACCTGAGAGGTATTCTAAAACTAATGCTTTTGCTCTTAACCTGTTTGCTAAGGTTGTGCCAATTCTTATTTCATTGCTCTTTCTATCCCCTGCTATAAGCTCTAATTTTGTACAGTCAGGCTGACCATGATACATAGATCTTCACTCTTCATCATGCCACTTATTTAAAACATTAAGAATAATCTTCTATTAAACATATCCTTATTTGCAACCAACTCAGATTCTCCATTTCCTGCTCCTTCTGCTGGTGCTGACTGTATCATGGCACAGGCAGTTAGAATTACACAGCTTTATGGGCACCACCAACGTAGCATAGAGGACTTAACCAGAGGAAAAAAAGGCATAGGTCCTTTTCTTAACTTAAACAAGAGGGTTCTGATTCTTGATGGAAAATAACCACCCATATATCAAATAGAATGGACCTCAAGAATTGAACTCACTTGCAGGAAGCATCAGGTGGGTATTTGCAGATGGGAAATTAACTGAAAGGTAATGTTCTCTCTGCCTTATTGAAACATTATAACGACTATCTGCTTGAAGTATTCTGTTAAGCTTCAAATGAGATATTTAAGACATTGAAATATGCCTCCTACACACTTGCTTAAGCTGTCAGAAGTTGTAAATACATATTTTAAATATGTAATTTATACAGCATACAAAGAACAGCTTACTTTTAAAAGCTGTTAGCTTTAAAATTTACTATCAACGTTTTCTGCACTTATGCATGTGCTTTGACACATAGGCAAGTAAAAATTCTAATTTACATTTTAAAAATGTTTCTTCAGCAGCAAGAGAGCAAACACAGGGAAGAGTTCCTAAAGGACCATTAGTCTTTTGCTTACATGGCTTGCAGCCTGTCATTCTTCACTCCCCTTACGTGGTGACTGCTATTATTACGTGAGGTAGAGATGCTGCTGGAGGAGGTCAGTGCCAAAGGCAGACTATGTCATTTTCTTCCACCAACCTCAAGACAGAAAAGGGCAGCACTCAAAAGCAACACGTGATTCTCTTTGAGCACATGGAAATTATTGCTTCAGTTGAATTGTCTGAGCAAAGTGACCTAGATACGTGCCATATTTACAAGGGACCGGATGTGTCCTGTGAACAGCCCATCCCAGAGACAAAGGCTGTGGATTAAAAGCTAGAGCCAGACAACAAAGTAACAACCAGGGCTTTTAGCAGCCAAAGGCTCAGGCCAAGGCTCAATAAACAGAAGAAAACTACACTGACCAAAGCACTGGCTGCCCAGCCAGCAGCAGCAACCGCCCACCTGAAGTACCCTGTTCTGGTATGGTGGCCAAGGGGCAATGACAAGTGCAAGAGCATCTCTGCGCCAGTGTGAAAGTCACTAACCAGACACACAGGCCCTGGCTGAGAGGGTTTCTGCTGGGTCAGCCCTCAGCCAACTCCATACTGCAAGGACTGGGAACTAGAGATGCTTTGGTTTCTACTCTTATCACTTGCTAACTACAGCTGTCAGGGGCTTCCTGAGACACTTAGGCTCAGACTATTTGTCAATTTTTTTAGGCACTACACTAGACCTGTGGTCTGGGTAACATCTTACAGTCCCATCAAACTAGGAAGAAACACTTCTCCCTCCTTCAGTAAGCCCATTAGAGTTTGTAACACAGCAATGTGCTCCAAGCAACGGAAAGCTGTCTGTCTCCTTGTCTGGAGAGGAAATAGGTTGAATAATTGTTTATGATTCTGTCCTAATAGCACCACCTCCTGGTGAATGCACCAAAAAACCCCAAATCAAAATCCTGTTAGAAAATAAACAACCAAAAATTCTCTCTTAAGCTCTGCCAAACCAATTTCTAAATAACATTTAGCATATCAAATCACATTTAAACCTCTTCTCCACCTCGCCCTCCACCCTCCAGTTTCAAGGACACCATTCCAAGTCAGAGTACATCTCTCATCTCATAAAACTGCAATGGATACAATCCTTACTGACCTATGTTTGCCATCATCCAATACCTACATTCCAGAAATCTTGGCACAGACTTGTAATGAAGCACTGCAGCTCACACAACAGTACTGAAGACAGAACTAGTTGTTTTTCTTATGTTTCTTACGGTTCATTATAACACAAGCTCAGAGTTTCCTCTGTCTCTGTTACAACCAAACAACAGAATGAGATACTGCTGCTTTCTCACTATCATCGCTTCTTCAGGCCTCAAACAATAACAAGACCTAATTTTACCAACACAGAGCAAGGTGTAGGTAGGCGGTTGGACTGAATAATCTTGAAGGTCTCTTCCAACCTCGATGATTTCTATGATTCTATTCCACGTTATCACTTTAGGGTGGTTCAAAATACTCCACTACAGTTCTATGCACACCTAACAAAATCTAAGTATTACTGCATGTTGCACAAAAGTTATGAAAAGGAAATTGGCTCCATTAAAGCACGGACTCCAGCAGATACTGACCTTTCATAGAGTAGAGCCAGCAGAATGAAATGTTCAAAGAGCAAGAGCTCATGAGTACTCAGAGGTAAATACAGATAACTGACAGAGATAAATGACTTTGTATATAGCACCATATACAAGTGACTTGCTGAACAAATGGCATCAGCTGTACACACTTTTATTGTTTCCCTTCTCATTGCAAAATCAGACTGTTACGGATAAGTTTCTGGGACAGTAGAATCACCAGCTTGTATCCATGTGGGGCATAAGTGGACAAACTTAGCTACTCTTCAAAGCTTTACTGTACCAGCTGCTTCTGAAGAAAGTCTAAAGGGAGCTGATGTGTAAGGCAGATCTTCCCAAATGCTTTGGTTTTGTACCTGTAGAGATAGAGTTACAGTCTATAAACTCACCCTACAAAGGTAGGAAAAAACAGATTGTGTAAAACAAATACACACACACAAAACAAAAGAATACCCCTGACAAGAGAAAACATGTTCTAATCAGCTGTGACAACATGTACAGGCAAGGAAACATTCACAGTACTGGGGTATAACTGTAATTACTGGGAGAGAGGTTCGATTTCTACCTGGGACTCCTACATTTGGTCTCATAAACAATGCTGTTTAGCATGTAAAATATCACTTCAGCAGTTAGAAAGATAGGGACTGTTATTAAAATGCTCCTGTGGCTCTTTTTCCAGCTGCTGCAGACCCTGTCAGTGTGTTTCCTGGGAGTCCGAGAAGAGCAAGTTGGTGTGATGAATATGATACAATCCACAAACGCTTAGATATTATTGAAGAGGTAAGAGCTATTGCACTGGTTCCTGGACCTTACTAGATCTCTGCCCCATCCTTTTGCCAAGAAAAGTAATAGGAATGATATTTCTAGACACTGTCCCTTCTTGATTTTATCCTATTCAAGGTCTGACTATTTTCTTCAAATGTCATGGTTTGCAACTATCCATAAAGCCATTATTACCAGAAACACACTATCTTGATGAATATCCAAACTGACTAATCAATCACTGAACATTACACATCAGCCTTTTCTAAAACGTTTATAACTGTGCCTTTAATATAACAATCTCAAAACTGATACTTGTAAAAGTTTCACATCTGCTCATGGCTAGATGTGAATCTGCAGGTGGCTACCAAGACTGATGGAGGAGTTTCTGCTTGCTCCTGCAGACACTCAAGAGCTAGATGTACTCTGTGACTGCGTTTCCAGGAAAGCTGCAAATTTTTAATTTTTTTCTCTGGTATCTTAAGTACTCACAAGATATGTGTCCACTGATAACTCTTCCCAGCTGGGTAGCTGGCAAACTGCATGCTGTTGGTTCTCAAATGGCAGCGTTACCTCTCTCCTGCTCTATTCCATCAGCTCCTCTTATCTTCCGTGCAGATTCCTTTCTCAGATGCGATAGTGACTCAGACATGAGAGAGAATTAAACTAATGCAAAGCTCCCTCCAAGAAGTCAAATTATGGGTGATGCCTTATAAAGAGGTGCTGTAATTTAACTCTTGCGAAACAAAGTTTTAATACTTCATGCCACTAGAGGCCAGCATAACGCAAGAAAGACTTAAATCTGCAATGCGCAATATAAAATTAAATTAGCTGTTGGCATTACAGGACATTAGATTTGCACTTCCACTAACATATTTGGTACATTCCTTCCACTGTACACTCTGACTATCCCCTTTCTCCACTTGTCTCCCTTGTTTTCACTAGAAGGTAATAAAAACAGTGGAGCATCTAGAATCAGAAGTCAAATCGCTCCTCAGCATCATCAGCGAGACACCATCAAATATTCCCATTGCTCCTGGAACCCCACTTATAGACATTTTTGATGGTAAGTACCTAGTGGGATATAACATAAGTTGAAAATAGTGTTGCATGTTATTACCAAATATGCCATCTCTTCTCCCCCCAAGACGTGAAGGAATTCCTTCACTCAATTCAGTGCAGCTAAGGCCTCAGCTGAAATACTGGATCCAGTTTCCAACATCAGGTTTCAACAACCACAAAGAGGGGGTTGGGGGAGTAGAAATGGGAAAAAACCTCCACCAAACAAACAAAAAAACAGCCAAGGAGCTAGCTACATGAACTAAGCAGAAAGGCTGTTAAATTGAGATGTTTAGCCTAAATAATATCAAAGTAGCCCACCAGAACAAGTAAGGCTGCCACAAAGCTGAAAACTGTTTTCTTCCTCATTGCAAAAGTGAGTAAAACAAGAAATTATGCAGCGAGACTCAAGCAAAACACAATGCAAAGCTTTCTTAAAAGGACAGTGAACCACTGAAATTATACGACTGCAGTTTCCCCAGCACTAGAAATGCTAAACAAGCATCACACCTTAGAACAGCAGGATAGACTAAGCAACCTCAAGGTCTCCAAGTTTTAAGATCCTGTGATTCTTTAGTTTCATGTGTAACAAGTGAAACAAGTGAGGGCAATAAAACACAAAAGGAGTTATTGGAAGTATTACTATTTTGGTATCTTAAAACCAATTTTGACATATAAACCCCTCATACAAAACACGCTCCTGGATAAATGTTTTTGGAATAAATTAAACCACAACAGAAATTATTTGGATGAGACTATCTATTGTACACAACTTCTTATAATGCTCTGTCCTCTTTGTTCTCTGCCCAAATACCAATAGCGTATTTAACAAAGTGAGAGACAGCCCTGATGAAAAATAAACCTCTTGTGGAAAGGTATGAGCATCCAGACTTGTTTATGAAGTGAGTTTTGTCAGAGTTGGGTTTTTTGTTTGTTCATTTACATACACACATGCATACAATAGTGTACTTACATGATAGAAGGTGGGCTCACAGTAGACAGCAGTAGAGTTTATGGTGGGTTTCAGTTCTTGCAGTTGACTGTATGGTTATGGTTACCATGAGTGATATGTCCTCACCAACTTTGTTATTAATTAAAATTTCCAATTTTCTGTGAGGGGCAATTAATAGGTAACAATTAAGTTACTCCCCCTGCAACAATAATTAAAAAGAAAAGTATTCTAGAAAACAGTTACAGTGAATTTAAAATGGAAATCCTAGGTCAACCTCAGCATATTTGCATCACATCTATAGAAAGTACTACTCAGATGGATCTTGCAACAACTGCCAAATGGCTCGAGATTTGCAGAGCTCTAGGACCTTCCCCTTCTGTGATTTGGTGAATAAAAGTGACAATTCCCCAATTCAAAGTAGCAGGATTCATGTTTTAAACTATGTTTACCTACAAAGATTGATCCTGATCTTACAAGCAAAAATAATTACATGAACTCTTCTCTATACAGATATCAGCTGAGCACTGCGAAGACAGAAGACACCTGAATGTAACAATACAGTTGTCACAAACAGTTGCACTTTTGTTCATTTAATAAGCTTGTGTTTCCAGAATTTGAGCAGGGATGAACAATCCTCAGCTGTAGTTTGCCTTCTATGTTCCTGTGATTTATAATAAACAGGTGTTTGCTTTTAGACACTGTTTCAAAGCTTTATATTATAAATCTTTCAGCAGCCCTACTTAATCAAAACTTAATTTCAAATACAGCACTCTCAGTAAGAAAACAAGATCAGGTGGGGTCTGGGACTAGAGCACAGCTAACAAACTTCCCGTAATTCAAAATCTTACTCCTTCCCTGGCAAAGAAGTGAAGCCTTGCTATTGGTGTAAATCAATGAAGATACACTTCCAGCTACCGTTTCCTCTAAAGATACACTTAGATAGTCAGACAAAAATGAGTGTATGGAATAGTCTGGCTTTGGACATAGTCATATTGCTGCCATTGACTGAAACAGGAGTCCACCTAAACGTCTTTGTCAGAATTGGGACTAGTCAGAATTCATCATTTGGACTTACAACCTTGTTCTGTTATCTTTACACTCTTCTCCCTTGCCGTAGTGACAATGCAACCAACAATTAATTCCAGTATCCAGCCCCAAGACACCCCCATTTTGTTACATGACAAACAGTAACACTACTAATTCTAGGAAAAAGGACCTGCCTGACCTTTTAGAATGGAGGGAGTGTGTGTGTGTGAAATAAGAGGAGTTGGCACATTCTTGATTAACAAAGTGTATTTTCACTGACCTAGCTTCAAATTTCTTCCCCGTTTGTACTTTTTTTTCTTCACGTTTCTATTTTGAGAAGGACAGGCTGAAAAGATGTCATCCATGCTAGCAGAGAATAAAAATTCAGAGTTCCAAGAGACAGAGAAATTACACCGGGCAAAATTAAAATACTGAGCAATACCCACAGATTACATATATCATGTACAGGCAATTGCTCATCAGTAGCACACAAATCCCAAACTCTTGTCAACACAACCATTTCTGAGTAATTCCATTGACTCAAGCAGAGAGCTTCTAAGGAAAAACTAAGTTACATAAACTAAGTCATCACTCACACAAATCAATGTGCACACCAAAAAGCACAGTCTGCAAAGAGCTAGAAGATAGACAGCTTTAATTTCATAAACTCTTTTTACATACATATATTTAAGGCACAATCCAAACATTAACTATAGAATCTTTGCTACTGTTGATGTGACTACTGCCTTGTAAACGTCCACCTAGTGAGAATGAAATGTGGAACACATCTTCCTTCAGAACAATCAAGGAAAGAAAACAGAACTTGTCAAAACTTCTTTAAAACAGTCTTAACTAGACATGAAAACTCAAGGCTGTTCTCTCCACCATGGAGTAGGCTAGCATGAAGCCAACTCTGCATACAACATTTATACAACTTGCATTAAAGTGACATGTACTGTTTACACAAAGTAAAACCTTAAATCATCAACTGTGATTTTTGTTTCATAAAATGAACATATTATATCAGCATAATATAAGCAGAAAAGTAATAATGACCTATCATTCATGGACTGCTGAGAGTATGATACAAAATCCTGAGCAAATGGTATATAAGCTTGATATTTCTATTTTTTTGGTATTTATTACCTACTACTTTTGAACTGAAGGGAAGATATATGCAATATTATCTTTAAAAATTTAATTGCTTTAAGAGAAACAGGTCATTACATATTTACTTTTGGAGGAAAAAAGAAAGATGCTTTAAAGCAAAAATATGAAAATACCAGCTTTTTAAAGAAAAGCTCAATGATCCATTTAGTCATTTCCACCACACAACTTGAGTAGGATTTTCCGGTAGTCTCCTGAAGTATCACCCTGGAAAGAAACCCAGAAAAAGAAAAGTTGAAGACTTGTGCAGCAGATGTTAACTTCTTAAAAAAAAAAAAAGAATAAAAATAAAAATAACTAAAAAGCCTGCTAATTAGAAACCACTCTAATACAAGCACAAAGTAAAATCCGCTCCTTCCATAACTGGAACCAAAAGTGTCCATAGAGAATGTATTTCTTTAGCAAACTGAATTTGATATATAGGTTCAACTATTTACCTGAGAATATTTCAATAACAAACCCTCACTGAAAAGCTGTCTTCTAGCAAAAGGTATGAAAATATGGAAAAATTAATACAAAAGTCCTTTTCCTTGCAGTCAATGTGGACATTCTTCCAGGGACAGCAAGTGAAAGTTTACTCTTTACTATGTTCAAACATTACAAACAATGCCCTGATATCAAAAGATCTAAGGGTTGGTTTTTTTCCACAATTAAAGAACATTTCTCACATGTTGTGGGCAGTGACAGTATGGGTGCATACGCAAACATGCTCTGAAAAGATTGAAAGATTTCATGAACAGCATCAATTAATCACAAAAGGCTCTGCTAGCTGAGTTTTACCTGGTGCTCTTATGAGTAAAAAGTGTTCCCTGGGAGCTGCTCATTAACTAGTTTTGGTTGATGAGGATTGCTAAACCTTTCCACAGAATGTTGTCAGCTAGTGCATTTATTTCATCCTTCATCTTCAGGTATGACTGAAACTGTTTTGTCTGGATCAAAATTATTACAATAGTGACAAAGAGACACCTCAAAGATCAGGATAAATGCTGTGCAGGTGAAAAACCAATCTGCAAAATATAACACATCCTTGTTTATCTGTGTGCTGAAGGGAAAGAACTGCTGTCTACTTACAAAAAAAAAAGAGAAAAATTACGAACTTTCTTTTCAAGGATGCTTTTGGCTCTGCTTTTACAGAAATAAGAAGCAGAGTTTACACGCACATAATTGTGCACACACAAGCCCCATATTTACTGAAACCAAGTTTTGAATAAGTTCAGTCTGATAAATGGGTATGGCTTGTTCCTTTTTTTGAACAGTAAAATTATTTTAATGCCAGATCAAAAGTGAAGGGGGATAAACAAAACAAAACATAAAGCTTTTCACCAATGTCACACTGTTCTTTACTTACACATTGGTGGTTACAGGTCATGTAACTACTGTAGCAGAAGCACTCCAGAGTTACACACCTGGAAAAAGCTTCCACTAGGTGGTCCTCTGTGGCATGTGGGCAGAAAGAATATATAGCTGTTGGTGGAAGACTCATCAAAAATTTTTGGCACACGCTATCCTTCATTATCTTTGCAGGATTCCTTCTAACCACCACCAAGTTGCAGCCCCTCAATGTCATCAGCAGAAGGAATAAATAGGGGCTTAATAGATCTGGCACCTTCATTACGAGGTAAATGAAAATGGCACCACCACTCATTCTTCTCCAGCCCTTACTACCCTCCTCATTGGCCAGGCATCCTCTTGACCATTGCTACAGCTGTTAATAGCAGTAGTAGGGTGCATTAACTGCTGAACACTCTGAAGTTTAGTCTATGTCCAAAATCTCGTACTTTCAAAAGAAAGGGGAAGCAATCTTTTAAAAGCATATTAGGAGTTTTAAATTCTTTCAACACACACGAGGTAGAGCACCACTGTTACTCTGTTGGAGGACAGATTGGGACAGTGATCAGATTTAAAATTCTGAAGCCTCTCTGGACCAATTTTCATTTCCTTCCTTGTCTGTTTGTCTTCCTTCCTATCTCCAGCTCATCTAGTCCCCACACAACAGCAAGTGCTGTCTGTTCCCTGGCACTTCAGCTTCCACTCCCCAGACAAATGCAGCAAACCAAACACAGTCAGCCACTCTCAGTGCAGTTAATAGCTATCCCGCGTAAGGATCCATGTTCTACTAGCAGAAAGGATGTCACAGCAGGGAAGATAAAATCTCCAAGTCTCACAGTGATATCTGAGTAGAGGGATCTGCCATACATCCGCTTGTATTCTGCACGAATGTCCAGCAGGTCAACCTCACTACGTGATACCATGATTCTAATCAGAGTTCTGTCTTTTGTTCCTGCTCCCTGAAACAAACAAAACAACAAGGTAACATATCAAGAATGTCTGTAAATGCAGAACGATACAGCACTAGTAAAAAAATAAAACATCACCCCACAAATCATCACCCCACAAACAGCCAACCATTTACTAGGATAACCCCATTGACTTCAATAACCTTGAACAGAATTTGGCCTATCATGCTTTAATAAATTAAATGCACTGGTAGGACACTAGCAATCATTTTTCTGCACAAGAACAGTTAGAAAAAAAGGAGGGTTGTCAGAGGGACAGGAGGTCAGGAAAGTTTGACGAATTTAATAGCTTCTTTGTTTATTTCAGCTAGGCCTTCCTACTTAAAAGCTATCAATTTCAATGAGTCTTAGGCATATGTGTTTTACCAAGTGAAGACTTTCTCCATTTAAGGTATGGTTATATGAATCTCTGTGATGTGGATCAAATCAGCTAAATTTTTCCAGCCTTTCATAATAATGACTGCATTTTGTTAGTCATCTGCCCACTGAAAAAGTAGTATCTTCAGGTGAATGCACTGCAAAAGCATTTGAAAACAAACAAAAAACCACACTATAAGTTTATGCATCGTGTCACAGGCACCTACCTTCATAGCTTTCTGCAGTCTCTCTGCAAAAAATGCCGGTGTGTTCTTGAGGCACTTGACTGCAAAAAGAAACAGTATTACAGAAATCAGGTGTTCATTCTCTATCAGAAATCACAATCACTTTTTGAGCTTACCCTAGATAGTAACATACTTTAATTTTACATAAACAACACATACTTGATACAGTGCAGCTTCCACTCTCTGTCACTGAAATTATTTTTAATCCAAACAGTAGCTGCAATAAAATTAAAGAGCCTACTACACTTCACAGCTCAAAGCAAACTTTTCCATCACTTTTCCATCACCATCTAGCATGAAGTAGACATAATGAATTTTAGGTCTAATGACCAGATTCTTGCTTACAAAGGGAAAAGAAGGGATGGGGAGGAGGCAAAAGGCTTGAAGGAACACTTAGTTGTGTGCCTGGCTTTTTCATAGTTTAAGAATTTTTAGGCCATGAATTCACAAGGTATGACAAATTCAAGTCCTGCTGTAATACAAGTTGGGAAGACATCTATGACAGAAACCTCACCCCTATTTTAAAGTTAGTTACACTTTTTTTAGCCACAAAGTTCACCAGGACTCTTGAAAAAATTCTGATGTGCTTATTTAGTAGTGACCAGACTTCGTATTTAATCAGCATGGTTCTTTAGAAATCTGAAAGAGCAAAATCTAAATCAAATTACTGTCACGTTAATCAGGACAATGAAAGAATCTTCCATCACTCATCAGAATTAAAATCTATATATTGATTCTCTGTTGGTTACAAGTATATAATCATGCAATCTGTGGCAAACTACACAGAAAACAAACCACACCTGACTTAAATTTTATAGCACAAAAAGGTATCGAAGGTAATCATGTAAAATGAACACAGAACAAACTAAGAGTAAACCTAGATACGTCTTTCACAGCAACACACATTCTGTATAGGAAAAAGTACTTTTTTGAATAGGAAAATACAGATGAGAGAGAGCAGTTCACCACACACAATTGCCAATGATACTTATAACACAATGGAAAAACAAATTACAAATGAAATGTTTGTTTATCACTGTATTTAGCTAAAACAACACACTTGCACTTCAGGATGTTTGAAGATGTTATTGTAAATTACCAGTTGTACAATCCAGAAAGCTTTAAAGAAAGCAGAATTAAATATTTTCAATTAGAAAACCTTGTTTTCCTGAAAATAAGGTTCACAAAACAAATGATGCTAACATCATTGATTGATACAGAAATATATGTGTGCATATGCATACACATAAAAAAACCCCAACCCAAATCTATTCAATAAAGAAGTTATTCAGTGAATATTTATCATAATTTTTGCTTTAAAGGCTATTGACATGTTTGCAAGCTACAGCCCCAATTCTGAATCTGTATCTCCATGAAGACCTGTCAAGCGACTGCAAAGCTCTGTGAAGTCAAAGGACTTCCAAACTCTGACAATACAGTTTCTTTACTAAGGTGATCTTTTTCTACAAACAGGGGAAAATACTTCTTTTCCCTAAGTTTGGCTTTCTAACAATACTTTTTGAGGCGACAAATGCTGAATCTTGGAAAAGGTCTGCAAATGTATGACACCAACAGAGCTGGACCTAGTTTGGGTCATTAAAATGCCACTATAGTGACAGCTTGGCTTTGGAGTAAGAACAATAGTTACATAGTTCACATATGCACAAGACAGGAGTGAAAAAAATGAGGCTTTACAAAATTTATTCCCATTTTGCAAGATTTTGTTAGAAACTGCCATGAAAAAAAATCTGCTGTGGTTCAGCCAAATGTCCTCTCCCATCTTGTTCCCAAGCGACGCAAAGTACATTTTTCCTATTTATTTCAGCAGGAGTTTTTTTGGATTTTGTTATTGTTGTTCTACATCACTTTTCTAGTCACTACCATGTTCAAAGCCAAAGAACAACACTTTTTTAAGCAGCAGCTCTAGATAACAGTAAGTTCACAGTAATAAACAGAAAAAGAAATGAAGATGTAAGAAAGCAGTCTTGTCTATTAGACGAGAGACAAAAGACAAGAAAGAAAGAGGTCCACAATTTTATCTAGAATAAAATGTTCCAAATAAGACTACTGCACAACGAATTGAGATCTTGTTCCAACCCCATGGAAACTAATGACTATCTCCCAGGGGACAATAGTAGACTTGAAGTTAAGAGTCTTTACTCTTCAGAAGTACTGGAGGCACTTAAAAACAAAGATTTAACGAAGCTGTGACCACCAAACATATGGAAAAAATAACCCCTTCCAAACAAATTAAAGTTCTCTTTCTACTAAAAAGAGGTAGAGATAACTAATTAGGGGGTTAATGCCTACATTTCGCTTGATTTCCAGAGCTGTCCCAAATATTTCATTTCTCACTGAACTCAATGGTTGGTACAAGCTCTCATCACTTCTTAAAACAATGCCAAGTACAGTTAATAATTCTCTCCCCATTTTAACATGTGAAATTTAAATTCTGCAGCTGCCTCAAGCAAAAGCTTCATCTGTCATTTTGAGGTGAATTAAGTGCCCTGCTTTACTAACCACAAGCGACTTCACAGAAGGCTCAACATAAAAAGCAGAAAACTGGAATTATTACTAAGAACTTCCTTAGCTGGAGTCACAGATGCCATCATCTTGGTCAGTTGTAGTGGAATATCAGGAATGAACTCGCTAAGACAACACATACCTACTGCCAGCATGCCCTTTTCCAGGTCTCCAGACATTTCACGACATATGCTTTTTTCAATGTCCCGGTTACACATCCTCTGGTACTCACTGAAGACTGTTAATAGAAGAGAAAGATTTCAGGATTCGGCCTCACAAAGAGAGGTGGCACTGGCACACACTGGATGGCTGCATTGCAATTACACTTCTCAACTTGATACTACAGTAGACTCATGCAAGTTTTAATGTCTCAAAGACTAATACTATGTTATACTATGTTATCAACTGTAATGTTCCATTTACCCATTATCATGCTCCTTCTAGCTTGTCCAGTTCTGTCTTTATTTTTAAAAGTCTAGACCAAGAAACCACCATAAGGAAAATACTGAAAATTCTTCTAGGAAAACTTTGGGTGTCAATAAAATTAAGAAGAAAACATTCAGGTGCTCACACCCTCTCCTCAGTGCCTTCCTTCCCATATAAATGCCTCAGTGCTTTTTGCACACTGCAGAAGTTCTATGTACTTACTAAAACTTTTCACCATTATACACTAATCACTAGCAAGTGACACCTAATCACTAGAAAGTAAAAGGGGAAGGAAAGGATTGCAAGTGTCTTGTGTACACATGAGCATGCAAAATTGGAACAATTCAAGTTTTTCAATTATTTTATCAGAGAAACATTTGAACAAGTATGACCTCTACCTGCTCTGATATTTAAGAAAGATGATTGTAATGTGCAGCTCTCGTGTACCCTTTCCCTCGGCAGAATTAACTGTTTTTCCTTGAGGTATCATTACACTCATTTTACACATGGAGGAAATTCAGGCACAGAGCAGCGCTGCACACTTCAATCATTACACACAACAGAATCAAATTACTGTTTAGGTAGAGGACATCATTACCTGCTCTGAGGTGGGCTCTGCTTCTTGCGCACAGAATGGCATTGAATTTGGATTCATCGGTTCCTAGACGGTTCTCTCCAGCTGCATATAGCTCCTAAACACAGAAGGGAATTTACACCTCCTTACTCAGAAAAGCAGTCAGGCTGAAAAGCTGAGTTACAGATTTACTTCCTTACAGTCTCTCCTCCTTATATACTTATTTTTTAGTCTATTTACTGCTGGAAAATGGGAGCAAGTAATAAATAGCAAGTAGCTCTAACCTTCCTACAATATGCTATGCTTGCAGTCTTCCTAGCTTACTGATCCATAAGTGCTCAAATGCAAGGGGAGAAAAATGTTTAAAAGGTTCCTGGAAAACTGTTCTTCCTAACAGCTAGCTTTTTTCTGCACCTCTAGGTACGTTCTGCTACATTCTCGTCTTTTGGCTGAAGTATACTATGCAGAAAGCTAATTACATGATTATGTAAGCTATTTATATGACAGTAGTGTGCCAAAATGATACAGGGTTCTCTCTTCATTATGTTGTGAAATGGAACACACAAAAAAAGTAAAGGAGTTACTAGGTCCAAGTCCCTTCTTTCCTGTAAAAATCCAGAGTTCCAAAAATAACAGGCAAAAGCTAATAATGCAGGTGTTGAATAGATTAAAATTAAATCCACACATATATATCACCTCAAATGTCTTTGGACCACTCCCTTAATAAGCAGTTCAATGGAGTCATTCAACACCTGGAAAAGCCAAACAGCTTATAGAATGAGAGAGAAAAATAAAAACAACTTATGGACTCTACTCCCAACAGCTTTATCTCTGTAGTGAAGCTACATGGCTCTAACACTGTCAGGGTTTTTTGTATCAATTCCATCCACTGAAACATAAGCACTACATCAGGAGAACCCACAAGGTGAATAAAACTAAGAGTAAGCAGAAAACACACAGTCAAATTTCAGTGTACTGGGTTGACTATACTTAGAAATTATGAAGAATTTCTACTGACCTGTACATCTTTTTGGACAAGAGACATGTCAACATTTGTACTTTCATCTCTGTTTCCCTGGAAGAATTTGAAGATACGTAAGTGTTACTGGTCAGCCTTTTTTTATTTATTTTTAAAACCATATACACACAAAACTCAAACTCCAAAATTTCGGCATGCAAGTACCTGAGAAAGTGAAATTAAAAGCCTCTGAAAATGTCCAGATGTGTCACTTTTTATTGCTTCCTCCAGAGTTTTCTTAAATTCTGGAAGAAAGAAACAGTCATGAATAATCACACACTTCTGTTCATTTCATAAATTCATATTGCCCATCAGTGACTAAGAAAGAAAAGGAAGAAAATTTTGATGAAACTGTAACAAATCTAACCTGCTTTATAGACCCTGCTGAGTTCCTGAATATGCTCATTACTGCGAGAAGCTAAGATTTCAATGAGACAATTTTCATCTGTGCCGACGCCCTAAAACAAAGCACAAGGAGAAAACACTCTTCAGATTGTTATCTTACTTCTACAACCTAGTATAAAAGAAATGTAAGAAAATTATACAACAAAATACAATTCAGAATATAATCACATCATAGGAGAAGTCAAATCAAGTAGTTTAAACGCTATTTATAACATGTTTCCAAGACACAGATACATATTAAAGATGCAAAATGAACAGATAATTAAAATATTTTAAAAAAAATTTCATTTGAAATGTCATCATTCACACCAGATTACAGGCATTTTAAGAATCAATTTTATTCTACCATTAAAGAGGAAGTTTTTAATTCTTATAGGTAACTTTCACTAATTAATAGATAGCAGTTGCAATGACAATGCAGCTAGTACTATTTCATCCTCCTAGCTACTTTAAAATTGCAGCCAAACATGTAAAAATACAAACTCAGTAATGGAAATATTTATTTCATCTTCATTTAAACATTGTCTTGAAATGCAAATGTTTGACCTGTCTTTATTTTAAAAACATAAATGTTCATAAAATAGTCTGATTGCTTTAAAGAGAAAATACACAATATTTCCATAGTATTTTAGAAAAGGTTCAGGCTAGGGAAACACACTTTTGAAGTGGGGCAAAAGAAAATGGAAGGTACACCCTGCCCAAAATCTTTATGAACCTAGTTTTCTGAACTATTCTTGAGCACTGAGTGTGAAGTCACTGGAAACTCTGAGTTGAGCTGTTTTACAATCAGTTCCACCACAGCTCAAAGTAGAAACCCAGCAACAAAGGTGCTCCATGCAGTGGCTGGCTTAGAAAAGAGCTGCCTGAGTGGCTGACTCAAGATTATGTAATAGATGAACTGCAGAGACTGTTAGAACTCAGTTTCTGCCCTTTTTTTGTGTACTTATTTATTAATTGTTGTTACAACATGAACCTATCAAATAGCCTTAAGTTATGGGAATAACATTTCTCGGTTTTACTATCATATACCACCAAGAAATGGCATATAGATCAGCAGGTTGAATATCTGGATGGAGAGGAGGGAATGTAAGTTCAAGCTTTTAAACAACTATCAAAAATTTTATCAGCTCAAATCTTTCCTCTATCTTATAAATTTGTATCTCCTACACAAACCTTTATAGCTTCCTTGATTTCATAAGCATCAAACATGACAGGTGTCTTCATCATTGCTAAGATTGTCCTCTCAAAGTTACCTGATAACTCAGACTTGAGATCCTTGATTAAATCCTAATGAGAAGTAAAAACAAGGAAAAAAATGCATGAAGACCAAAACTGACAAATATAAGCATTGTAATTTTGTACCATTGTAAATTGCATAATTTAATTAGAATTCTTTAGTGTAAGCATCAATAATACATCTTCAAGTAAAGCTATTTCACTTAACAACATTAAAACCAGTATAATGTAACACGTATACCTAGGTAATTAAGGTCCGATTAAATAGACTGCACAGACCAAAGAGCCAAAGTAACCATTTAGTAGAGAAACTGCTTTATGTGTTTCACCTGAAACACTGCATGAAGGTATCAAGAGTGGGTTAAAGCAGAACCCTAAACAGGCTATGACTTGTGAACCACCTTCCCCTTAAGGAAGTTACAATCTTTTTCCAAACACTAAGTCTTCTGTCTTCCAGTGAAGAAATGGTGGCTCTTATTTCTGCTGCCTTCTGTTCTCGTGATGTATTTACCTTTCCATAAGCTGTTTTGAAGGACAGGAGGATCTGCTGCCGTTGCTTGTTTGAACGACTTCCAAGACAATCGATAATCGCCTGCTCATCAGTTCCTGTACACACACAGACACCACAGAATAAGCATGCATGTCAGCGAGAACTCAGCCTTCTGCTTCCATTTGATCCTATCTCTTCTAAACCCAACCAAAGGACACGTATACCTTTAATTCATCTATGGTATCTCTTGCGTATGACCACAGAACTTCAAGCTCTACTCCCAGTGACAAACACAGTAAGAATACAAAAAAACCCCCCCCCCAAACCAAAAATCAACCCCAAACCAAATACCAAACTCATGATGTTGTTTATGCCTACACACACTTCCAGTAATTCTTCTGATAACCAAGGACAACTACATGTGAACTAGCTCACTCAACACACATGGAGAAAGGCAGTGCTGAATCAAAGCTACAATCCTACTTTTAACTGCAATGTAAATCCATAGACTGCTCACCTAGTCCCTTCATGGCCTTCCTTAAGACTTCTGCATCCTTCAGAGGGTCGAATCCTGGTGCATCAGTGATTGTGCCTCGGTTTCCATGCTAAAAATCAGACCAAGTTGAGTTGCATATTAGTGTTAGTCAGTAAAAGACTGGTTTTTAATATTGAGGAAAGGTGACCACTGTTACCATTTTTCTTTTTGTTAGAAAAGTAACAAAGGAAACTCAAAAAAACCCAACTTAAACAATTCGTTCCTTTCTATATCCAAATTACAAGAAAATGCAGGGTCAATAAGGTTCACTGACATTAAATCTGCTGTCCAATTCATTAAAGTTTGATGAAACAGTATATAGAACTGGCAATATGCTAAATTAGGAAAAGCAATTTCATTAAATTTTAGTTCACATCAGATCTTTCTTCTTAGATGTGGTAAAACAGCATTTGTTTCAAGTCATACGAGTCTATATTGTTTGCATTTGGAAAGGATCCATCTCTCTCTTTAGTTAAACTTTTTTTACTTTCTTTTCAATTTCAGGCTCAGTTTACACTTATACACACAACAAAAATTTAGAGAAACACATACACAGTGACATTTCAAAACAAAAACACTGAATGCACTTACTGTTACAGGGAAGACTGTAGGTCCTGTAGCTGCTGGATAAGAAGGATTCACAGCTGGGCCTGGTGGATAATTTGGCATGGGCTGCTGCCCTGCATAAAATGCTGGTGGCTGTCCTGGACAACTCATAGGCTGCTGACCAGGAGGTGGTGTGGGCTGGCCTGGCACAGGGCCACCCGGGAATCCCGAGTAAGGTGGCATTCCTGATGGTGGATTTCCTCCAGGTGGAGGATACACTCCATAAGAGGGCTGTTGTCCTGATGGAGGTTGCCCAAAGCCACCTGGAGGGACTGAAGGATAACCCCCAGGTGTTGAAGGATATATGCTTTGTGGAGCATTTGTCCCTCCAAAGGTCCCTGCCAGGTTGGATGCCTGCAATGACAGCCCAGAAAGAGACAGAAAGGTGTATTAATGGTTGAATTTCAATAATATGCTTAACACAATACAACCTCCCCCCTACCAACACAGATAGGTAGTTCTGCACCTGCAAAAGAACTTTGCAATAATCACATCTTACTAGCAAACAAGATGGAAAAAAACCACCTGTATTCAGTTGACTCTTGCTTTACCATAATCATCAGCTGTCATACATCAAAAGAAGCAGAACCAACAGGAACATACCCACCACTGCATCCAGAATTACGCACCACTCGCACAGAAGAGCACCAATAACCACACTCTTCTTATTCTCAAAACTTAAGAAACACAAAACTATGCTTACCCCTTTTCTGTCCATGGCTGCCTTACGTGACCACAGTATCACAATCTCCAGATGCATCAGTAGCTTACAGATAGCAAGAGTTCCTGCACTACATTTGGAAAGTCATCTGCCACAAAGATACTCCACCCCACGTGCAATATCATCTTCCTGTGTGACACACTCAGGCCCTCTTCTACAGAGGAACCACAGGAGCTGACATTTGATGACCGCAGTGCTCTCAGAAGCTAGTTGCTGTGGGTATTGCTATGTGCACCGTAGATAGTTTGTTGCTCATTTTGACTGCTGGCTGCCAAATCACTTCATTTAATCGTTGCCTCAGAAAGGCATCTATAATGCAAATGTCTTCCTACAAACTGCGCATTCGTTATGCAGCATAACAGATTTCTGAAGACTAAGTTGTCAGAAGTGTCACTCACTTCTACCCTACACAAAAAGAAAAGTCACATTGGAAACATCTGCGTTTTCTTCAATCAATGTAAAAGGTTTTTACTGCCATCTGTTAAACATCAGTGCTTATAGAGTCAGCTGAGCCCATATTCTTTTCAGGGATGAGTCATCGGTATAACAAACTGCACACCCTTGTTCCTTATTCAGATTGGCCAAAATCCAATAGGCAAAATAAACCAGTAATAGGCAAAATCCAGACTCTGCCTATGTGAATATATTAACAGTGGATACTCAGTAGTCTGTTCACTTTTTCCTCTGGACAGCAAAAGCCAAGTTATATTACTTTTAAGTCCCTGACACTTGTAGGCTCTTAAATCAACATTCAACTCATGTTCTGCTTTCCTAAAATAAGGAATAGCTTGCAGTAATCATTTTCTTCAATAGATGATACCGAATGTGCTACATGTAAATAGACTAGACATAAAGACACAAAACTAAAGGGAAAAACTTCTCTGTGGCAACACCAGAAACACATCTTTGCACTTAAGGAAGTCACAGTAAAACACATTAAATGAAAGCAAACTCACCATTCCAGCCATGTGGCTAGGATTGAACTGATTGGCATAGCCAGCCACGTTGTCCAGACCAATTGGAGGTGGATTTGTAGGTGGATAGGCAGCACCACCCCAAGGATTGCTACCTGAAATCAAACATAGCTGTGCTGAAACAAGAAATTAAACCTTTTAAAACTTATTTCTTACTGCTTACATTTCTAAGGTAATGCTTGTTCAACACTAGCAGTTTGGGAGAAGGAAAACCAGCTGAAGAGGTGCAAGGTAGCAGGGCAATTCCGACAAAGAGAAACCTCACTGGGTATTTTCAATCACGTTAGTTACATTGAATCTGTAAGTTCTCATTTAAAACAACTCTAAACATGTTTGAAGGTTAACACTCAAGAGTTAATACTGTAAACACCACATTTTGACTAGAGAGTAGTTTCTCTTAAACTACAAAGTAGTCTGGGTATTTCAGGAGGAAGCTATTATTAATTCATTTTAGGCTGCTAATTTGAGAGATGTCTACAAAGCGTGACACAGTACATTCACAGGTACCCACATCACAGACTTGGCTGCACACAGCAGTACAGTCTCATCCACACAGCAATCCAACTAAGTCAGAATACTCTGCTGAGAACTAGGATTTATCCTCCCAGGCTAGTTTGGCTTTTGACTGTACACTGCTACTTCTTCCCAAGTCAGCTTGCCTAACTCCACATTTCACCATACCCATATGACTCCAGTTCTTTCTCTTTACCCACAATGCTAATGACTATAAGGTTCATTACCGACAACTATGAAGTTCACCCTGATAAGAGGCAGCAGTTACATATTTCATCAGCTTTTATGTTACTGAAATCAATATCCTTTTTAACAGCCCTCCGCTTTCCATATACAACCATCTGCCTAAGAACACTGACTTAGGGTTAATGCCATTAATTATGGCATTAGGACTTTAATTAAAGTCCTAATTTTTTTGTGCAACATGTTTTTAAATTGTCTGACTGATTTCTCTCCGTAGTTGTTTTTCGCACCAGCTGCTTTCAAGACTCAGTACTGACAGAACACTGGTTTCTTGACCTATATCAATTTTGGTCAAATTATGACCATCTCCTAGTGCTGTGTCCTTCACTTGAGATGAATGAAAATGGATCTTACATGAATGAGCACATGGTAGAGCACCCATATTATATAAATCAGAATCCCCTGTCAAGATAAAATAGGACTTTGCAAGAGAGCACAGAAAGTTTTAGTGAGTCAAGAAAACCCTCCACAGTCTTGTTTTTCATCCATGCCACTTTTCCACTCCAGATAGGACCACCACTGCCATTTGATTAATCTAAACAACTTACCTGGGGCTGCTGGTGGATATCCACCTGCTGGGGGATAGCCAGGGTAATTCATCGCAAAGATCTGAAAAGTACATGTGACACAGTTATTTTCTGTAATGCTTCACTAATTACACCACATAAAATTAACAAGCAACACTTTTGCAGTAGCCAGTTACCAAAATTTGGACATGAACTGTACAAGTCATACAGCCTTTTCCCTGGGAAACCTCCTCCCGTTTCCTTTTGCTGGACCAATAAACACGTTCAGATACCTAAGCAGCTGTAGAGTCTCTCCCCAGACTATTTTTCTTATTAATTTCTTTTACCACTTACTGCTCACTTTGTCTACTATGCTGTTAAGAATGTGTTACTTGAAAATGCTTCCATTATTGCACTATTAAAGCCTCAAGAAATTTGCAACCTATACAGAACAGTCTTATTAAATACAAATAGAAAATCACCTGACAAACAAGCCATGTCTTCAAGTGAATAATTGCATGAGATGTGTTAGAAGGCATTTAAATGCAAACGTCTGCAAAAGTGCAAGGTCAGAGTAAGAAGCAAAGGGATGCACTTCATGCTTGCAGCATCGCCATAAAATACGAAGCGTTTACTGAAAGGATAAGATCACTAGGACAAATTGAATCTCTTAAAGTCTCTGTCAGCACAGAAGTGCACAAAGTCATTAGCTATCCAAAACATAAGTGGAGGTCAAAAAGGAAGGACAAAACAAAAATTATGTTCTAGAATACAGAAAGCCTTATTTTACACAGAACAACTAACAGGAAGAATGGTAAAAGTAACTCAAGGAGCTTATTCCAGGTGATGAAATCATCCACCACCAATTTTAACTTTTTCGAGGTTATTTTTAGTAACAATTCCAAGTATATTTTTAAACTGCTGTGCAAACAGTATCCCTTTCCTTTCTTTCCCCTCTTTCCCCTAAAGTACTGCCTTTCGCATCTGGCTTGTTTTGCTGTGTTTTGGATTTCAGCTGTGGAGTTTTGCTTTGGGTGTGGGTTGGGGGCTGTGTGGGCTTTTTTTGTGGGACTGTTTTTGTTTTGCATAATCATGTTAACTTCCCTTTCTGATTTGCATGGCTGTTTTGCCTAGCAACAGTGGAATGGAAAACCACTTCTTTAAAAAAAAAAGTAAAACGCAATTAGGAAATACTCAATTTATTTAAAAACTGGACTTCATGCTGCATGCACACATTTAAATTTAAAAGAGAGAGAAATGAACTAACATAAATAGCAATGAACAGAGCAGACTAAAAGTTATAACCCTACCTTACTTCTACTACAGTATGTGTCTAACAGCCTCGGTTAATAAGCGAACAGTTTCTCAGCATTAGAAAAAACCTCTTTACCAGTAAATCTATAAGGGATGCCTTTACCTGGGAAAATTTTTTTGTGCATGCAAATTTAAGTACTGCCTTTTCATTTGTGCCATTTGCTCATTCTTCACCCCAAGAAGTGTGAGGTGAGGTCAGCCAGGGGTATAACCACTACCCCACCATCTCCCCTCTCTCCTCTTCCGATGGGCATAGCAGAGTTGTTAATTCACCCAGCTCCACATATGAGGAGTCGCCCAAGCAGGACACACAGCTGGGAAACTTGTTGACATTTTACAGAATCAGACTTTAAATCCGTAAACTGTCAATCACAAATGGCCACATTTGAACTTCAATAAAGGTTCAGAGAAGTCAAAGTCACCCACAACCATCATGGCTCAACTCTGCATATTCAATTGTAAGAACAGACTATAGGTTAGCTAACGTGACACAGTTCACAACCAGATTGTATCGGAAGGTAAAGGCTCACAGAAATTTTCATATCGTATTAGATGCTTACAAGATGCTCTCCATAACACGGTAAATGTTTTCCCTGTGTTCCCTTTGGCCATGTTTTACAATGAGATCTTTCACTGAAGTGCTGTCTAGGAGTCTTGAATATCAAGGTGGTTGCTCGCATTTATTTTACCACCTCCGCACAGAGCAAATGACATTCTACAGGGCCACGTTAAGAAAAACCTGAATGTTCAAACAGGTTCCAGAGTGATTCTTGAAAGTCCGAGACAACACCGCTACCTACCAAACAGCCACTCTCCTACTTAAGAGAGAGAACAGTTTGCTGTAGGAAGTAGCACCCTTTGCCAGATCAGCTGCTGCAGCTTTTGATTATACAAGCACTTCTCTAGATGACTCAGTTTTATGTAATTTTTCATTTCATATGCAAACACAGTGCACAAGACCTACCGCACCAAAGCTGGCATACAAGACAATTACTGTGCAATAGACCTAAGGGGGTGCAAGCTCTACACGCAGCAGTCATCAGAGAGAGCAAATTTATTTTTCCGGGCGTGCCCAATGCATATCCTATGTTAAGATTTGGTTCCTATCTGTGTTCCTCTTTAATGCTAAACCTAAATCTTGGGAAAAGGTCTCTGATGGTCATTCCTGAAGCACATAAAAATAATTAATTTTTACTTTTGAATATTCACTGGTGCTAAATACTAACATAAAGTGCATAAAGGTACAGCAGCAGCTGCATAGGGCTTGTTTCAATCCTCTAGGGAGACAATGTCCCAGCCCCAACAAATGCCACCGCACTTCACTGCAACCTTACAGAACACGGTAAAGCTGAACGCACTAATAAAGTAGATACAAATTCAGGTTATAAAACCCATCCAAACAGCACTCGTAAGATATTGCTATCCCGAGGGAATCACAACTGCTGGAGGCAATGCCTGCTGTTACCCATGCAAGGACTGTTAAGATCCCAAGCTCATGAGGCCAGAAAGCAAAAACTCAACATTTCTGATGAGAGCTGAAAGCAAAACACAACATTCTCCTCCTCTGCTGGAAAAAGAGCAGGCAGCTTCCTCCCTCTTGGTGCTTCGCTGTGCTCCTAACAGCCCGCACACGGGCATGCTTGACTGCTGGAGGCAGCTGCCAGGTTCCAGCCCCATGCTGGGATGGCGTACGAGCCGCACAGCCCGCTGCCCACACCAAGCTCTGCTCCACTGCTGCCTCTGGGCAGGGACGGCTGCATCGGAGGGGAGAGGCCAGCAAAAAGAAAAGGAGAACAAAAATAAAAATCAAGAGAAGGCAGCCTGGCACTTCAGAGCCTCACTACATCAGTTATTGCCTTTATGTAATAAAACATAGCTACGGTACAAAAAAACCCCAGAACAACCCACCAAACCAAAAAACAACAAAACAACCACAAAAAAGCCCCCAAACAATTACTACTCAAGTCATTGAAAAAACAAACAACAAAACCCACAAACTAGATTCTTAGCATGCATAATGCTTACTAGTCAAAGCGGACATTTTTGATATACAAATTATTACAGCACTGAAATTATTTTCTCTTTCTTTCTTCATGTGTAACCATAATTGATTTTTATTTATTTACATATTTTATTTTAGCTTAACACATAAATACAATAATGACAGGACACAAAACCAATGACAAGTTGCCTTTTCAATAAAGCTTTAAGGCAAAAAGGCTTGGGGAATAGCATTTTGTGGTAGAGGTTGGGGAGCAATGAGGTAGGCATAGTTTTTCTTAGTGGGGTTGTTTGATTGCTTTTCATCCTGTGTAGAATATTCCTTTCAAATTGAAAATAAATTAAAAGAGCCTTCTAGCAATTAAAGCTGAGGTTGAGAAATAATGGCTAACATCATTAGCAATCTGAAAAAAATGTTACCATACACATAGAATGTTCCACTTGCTTCTTTCAAACACTGCATTTACCCAGGACTCTTCCAAGGGGAATTTTTCCCACACTGGTCAGATTCCAGACCTAGATCCACAAACACACCAACATCTCACATTCAAAAACTTCCCTGATCACCATCTTTTCCATATTGCATCAAGTCTCAGCCATTTCTCTAGCTTAGCAAATATTTACCCCTTTAAGTTAACTTTCCCAACCATTCCCACAGCCTTGTCTCCATTTCATCTTCTAAGGCCATGTTTCCAAATTTCTTCTGCTACATCCACATCTTACTAAAACTGTAAACTGAGGAGTGGCACTTGCCTGCTGACAATAAAGTGGTGACATAGGCCAAGGAAGAGAAGATGCCGAAGTCCACCCTACTATACAAACACTGTGTGGGAGGATGCAGGAACAGTGAGGTCTGTGTTTACTCATAAAAGAAGTGCATAAAACCAGGGGAAAAAATCCAAACAACAAAACCACACACGGAAAGAGGAAGTGCCTTGAAGAATACACAGAACAAATACTGTTAAGGTCCTCTCCCCTTTCCCAGTGTTTACTGTGGAGGTTCACCGCCAAATAAAGACCTGAGGTTTTACTCCCACAGTGGACTATCGCTTCACATTGCAAGCCACGAACTGCTCAGGCTCTTGAGCACTTTCCTGCTGCTTTGGCAAAGCTAACAGGGAACAGACCTGCTCATAGGAGATTGAATCTGTGATATACTTTCAATAGGAATCTTGAAAACATGCTCCTCTAAGATACAGCACAGCAGAAAAGCACTACAACTGTAGATATTTGTAACAAAAATACAAATTACACAATGGTGGCAGCAGAACAAAATACTAAGGCTGCTATAAAACTTTCGTTGAAAAAAGCTACCAACTGCATGCACGCCCATTCCTGGAATTTATTTAGTGGCTGCTGTTCAGGCCAAAGTCCAATAACTTGAGGGCAAAAAAAGGATTAAAATACTGTGACCTATACTTGATCAAAACAATTTGTTTAATTATGCCCATTTCCCAGGGAACACGGAGTAAAGTTAAACTCTTGGCCTTTACTCCTCCTCCAGGTTAATTACCAGGATGCAGTAAAAAAGGCTGCCTAAAGCTATAAATTACAGAACCTGCTCCGAGACTGACCCCCGATTGTGAAACCAGCAGAACAGAGTTCATCACTATAAAATATGCTGTGGATTTTAATCACAAGTGAAATGGGGCATGCATCGCCATGCTTTTGCAAGACAAGGATGAGCCACTGTCAGCTTCAGACTAGCTAACTGGTATTTTACCAGTCTGAGCAAGATTTATCCCTGACTTATGCACTGCAGCACGAGTTGCTCTCTTCTGTACCAGGTGTAATATTCCTCATCCTGACAGGGAAAAAACATTGCAATTTGGTTTTCCACTAAGTCTTCTGCATACATGATTCCATGTCTAGCCTTCCTTTCACTATGAAAAAACTAATTTAGCAGAATGGATTCCACTTCCAACAAGGCTTAATGTAGCTGAGTGCATGCAAGCCGAGATTCAGGAAACCTCTTTTACGCACAGCTTATCACTCAGTCTGCCTTCAGGAACCTTTTCTGGTCTTCATCCAAAATCAATATTTAACAAGTATTAACACATCATCCATTTCCTACCAAAAGATGCCTCCTTAAAAAAACAAAAGTGACAACTCTGAATAGATTGTGAAACAAAAACAAACTCAAAAAATGTTGGGGTTTTTTTTAAACTATCGATTTAAAATGCATACTAGTATTGAGTCAGAAACACTGCTGTTCTTTATGATCCTTCTAATTCAATAACATCACTATTATTAATACATAAATATATTATTGGAAGATAATCTGGCATTTTTTTGACCAGACATGGTGAGCGGAAGCATCAGAAATGTAGCACTGACAAACCTCAGTCAAAAAAAGGTAGAGCAGAAGAGATACTATGTCCAACAAAGAACAGCTGAATAGGAAGATGGACCCATAAGCCACAAACCAGCTGTATAAATGCTAAATAAGAATCTTCATGCAATTGATAATCTTCCATGACAGAAGCATAAATCATGGTATTACAGCTACGCCACTGCAGGAGATGCCAACATGAGTCGATCACGTCATTGATTTTAGATAAAAGTATAAATATTCACCCTGCAATTCTCAGACCTCCAGCAACAAGAAGTTGAATTTTAAAACCACTGCTCATAATTTAAATTACATATACGATTAACCTGCTTCAAATATTTAATGCTGTTAAAAACTACTTGAAGAGTCATTTGAACAGCATTAGAAACACTTCCTGCAACAGAGAAATGTGTGAGAATATATGAATGCAGTAAGATTCTCCAAGACAGTGAACCAATTGCTTTGATGGCACCTGTAGTAGTACAAATTTGGTATTTCATAGAATAATTTAGGCTAGAAGGGACCTCTAAGATAACCTAGTCCACAGGGAATTTCCCAGATGAGTCACTCCGACCTCCAACTAGTACCTTTTATTGCTTGCTTTTGTTGGCTAGCGAGAAAACAAAACAAAAATGACACCACACCACTAAGACCTCAGAAGCCTGCAAAGGATAATTCTGCTAAAACAGGCAACTTGGCCACTTCATGACAAAGTCCTTTAAACACCTAGGAACAATAACCAGCATCTCTCACGCCACAGGAGCAAACAGGGACCGAAAGCTCCAATAACCAGCTCCCTTTATCTCCTTCATGAGAGGCTCATCCCAGCTCCAGCGTGCTCTCCTCCCATGGGCACGCCTCCTCCACAACTCAGGACCCACACCCTGCACAGAGGGACCATTTTGAAAAGGCAAGTAAGCCAAGCTCACACTCGAGCTGCCAGCAGAATTGGCACCTCCAGGCATGGCCACGTAACACTGCTTATCAGCACTGCACCACACAGAGCAAGTGGCTGAACAGAAAGAAACGCACTTCTGTGCTTGGCTTTGTGGACCTTCGTCTTAGGGAGCCAAACAGCAGACAATGGGGGAGAGGGGAAAAGGCAGCCTAACCTTACCACTCAGGGGCAGCGATTCAGCATCACAAAGATCCTGCTTAGGGAGCTACACGTTTATTTGCCCAGCAAATGCTTTCACTCAGCATCTGGGACTTTTCTGGGAAGCTCATAGGCCTCTTTGGGCTTACATATCAGTCCCTACACATATACTCAAAGCAACAAAACCCCAAGAACTTAAATGAGCTGCATGGGCTTTTTTGATCCAGGTGCAGCAAAACCAGGACTTGATTCCAGGAGATCAATTCCACTTTCACTGCCTACTCTGCCCTGATCCAAATGTTTCCTTAAGTAGCACACTCTTGCAACGTTCTCTTTGGAATACTTACAATGCAGTCAAAACACGTATTACAACACAGATAAAGACACTTTCCTACCAACACAAGCAAGAAATAATACCAAAATAGGTTTATGAGATGTTTGAAGAAATAATAGAATGAGGTCGTCCTATTTCAAAATCATAATTTGTCATATAAAGGGTTTTTTGGCAAAAAACAGTCATGCTATATATAAATAGTCTGAATCATATTCTCAAGTGACTAATGCCTCAGGGATTTATACACATCTATTTTAAGTTCTACCATGCAAGAACAAATATTTACATCATCAGTACAAATCAGAATGGGTAAATGCCGATTACTCCCTTTCACCAAGGACAGTCCATGTGGGAAATCCTATGGAACTAAAGCAACAATGCAATGTTCAGTACTCTAAAACAGATACTAGAAAAATACCTAATTGTTCCTTTCACACCAGCAGTTTGTAATTAATTAGCTGCTGTGCCCGAGCCTGAAGCACAGAGCCAGGGAGCAGCCCTGCCAGGAAAGCCAAGGGCTCCAGTGTTCCCTGGCCTTGTGAGGCAACAGGAACAAAAGGACAACAAAGTTTTCCATTCGGTCCTCTGCTGTATGTCCTACATGTACAGCGTTCGGGCTGCAGAAGCAGCCAAATAACACCAAGCTGTCCAAGTGACAGCTCCACAAAGAAAGGCACACTGAGACAGCACCTGCACAGGACCTTGGCTGAAAGCTGTGTGGACATACCCCACACTGTGCACAAAACCTCGGCACCATGCCGACAGCCTTGGGACTCCCCACTCGAAAAACAAGTTGTAAATATGACCTTGCAGATATGTTAAATTTCTCTTACAGGTGGCAGCTTTCATGCTTTCTAGACACTGAGGGATTACACTCACAGCTGCCCAGCAACACTAGGAAGGTTATTACTTGTCAGTGAGCAAATGGACATGCTTTGTTCAGTCCTGACTATAAAGTTACACTGATTTTCAGCCGATTAATTAATTCTATACAGGAATTGACTTATTCAAGAAAGAATGAATTTAGTATGGCTAACCAGAGAGCCACGTATTTCACCACAGCCATAAACAAGCAAAGCTAAAAGAAAGCAAAACTATGGCCTCCAAATCTAGTCAGCATATGGAATCGGCAAACTCCAGTCTTTAAAGCTTATTGCTGAAAAAGTATCTTTTTCTCCCTAAATTCAAATATTTGTAAAACACATTTCTTCTCCTAGCTAATGAAAAACTGAGTGTTTTCAAAACACTGCCAAGTGCAGCCAATACCCAGCTATCTGGACTATAGATAGGTGCAATGTTTACAGGATGCGCACAGTTTTCCAAACTTCAGTTGTTCTCTCTAGCAACAATAAAAGGGATATTTGCACTGTCTGCTTTAGGCAACTTGCGCACTTAACTTAGAGCAACTTGCTAGGCTTAAGTATAGAAGTCTAATGTGCTTTTTTACCCGAGCGAGGTCTTTGGAAACGTGTATTAAATGCATAAATTACTCACAGCGAGTATTGCTTCACATGCGTATCGACTGACTGGCTATAGTAAGGTTTAGCACAAATAAAGGCCTTGAAAAGATTCAGAACTCATTTAGATCTTTAATATGGGATTAATTTGGTTGACAGTTCTTAAGCCCGCCAGAAGCTGAGATCCAAAAGCCTGAACCAAAGGCTCACCTCTCCTAATGATGAAATGAATACTGATTAATGGTTCCAAAGAAGGAAACTGTCAAGTTCAGTGCTTCCTCAAGGCAACAGCTGAGCTAAAGCCGGAACAGAGTGACCTATCAGTGACACTTTCCAATGCCCTCAAAAAACAAAACACACCCATGCTTTTTAGTAACAAAAAAAGAAAAGCGAGCTTTTAACCTATCCTATCACCAAATAGGACAGGATCTTCTCTCTCAAACAGACAACC
The DNA here is from genome assembly GCA_013398125.1 of Aegotheles bennettii. Taxonomy (NCBI): domain Eukaryota; kingdom Metazoa; phylum Chordata; class Aves; order Caprimulgiformes; family Aegothelidae; genus Aegotheles; species Aegotheles bennettii. Next base: position 129,773 of record VZRW01009859.1, on the reverse strand, counting down.
TTAAGGAAAAAAGCAAGCAATGTTTGGGAAGGACTTCTTTCCATTTCTTTGTAAATCTTAGGAAAGATCATTGCCACCAATCAGACAGCACAGTGATGCTCTGCACTGTACACGGAACAGCCAGGTAGTGGGACTGCATGGGGCTGTCTTTCAAAAACAAAACAACTCCCCCCCCACCCCCCAAAAAAAATCCCCAAAAACCAACAAACAAAAAAAACACTCGCAGAGCCTATTCAGTCTAATTTTCTAATGATTAGCAGTGGTCCACACTCAGCATCTGTGACAGCTGAGTCATATGGATACAATTTCACACATACACACAAAAACCAGCTGCTAAGCAGAGGCAGGATTGGCTGTCAGGGGTCAACACAAGCATGTAATAAAAGTGTCTCTTGGAAGGACACCAGTAAGTCCCCACTCTGATCATAACTGACTCCAAGCTTGCCCCAGCCAGGACATAACTTCCTATCAAGATTTCGTAGTAAGGTCTGATAAAATCTGGAACAAACATGGAACAATAGAAGTAATACACTGTGAATACCCACTGCTGCCCTTTGGCTTACTCACCTACCACCCGCAGTACCACATTACATTCTTCCCAGCCTGGGGAACTGCCCCAAGGAAGTTCAGCATTTACACCAACACACCTGCTTTCAAATAAACTGACAACAGCAAAAGCAAAGAGACTACCTCAGCTCCCACGCATGCCAACAGCCCAATTTACGAATGGGTGAAAGTGTTGCTCACAGGAGTGTGAAACATGCAGCCTTTTTTTTTTTTTTTACAGGCTTTTGCTACCTTCTTCAAAAGCAACTCAAAGCAAAAGTCACTACATACAGCTGACAAGCCTCTGTCCTTCCTAGAGGCTTCCTAGAGATCCAGGACACAGCATCTCCTGTAGCCTTCAAACAGACAGACTTAGCTTGATTCTTGTAGTATAACAGATTATGTATTTTAAGCCATTATCTAACACTACAGTCTTTACAATGTTTTTCCTTTAATATATTGTACTGACTACATAAATACCTCCATGAAACATGTCCATCCTACTGTGGTTTCATTTTATCTTTTAGGGACTTTTGACATTTCACAGAATTCCTAGTCTGGCGATTCAAAACTTCTGGGGACTGTAGAGAACAAGCTAAAGAAATGATGTAGTATATGAATGAGTGTGATGACCGCTCCAGAAATCTTAAGTCCAGGTTCACAGAATGTTTTGGCTCCTAACTTCATACTGAGGACAGGCAAGAGAAAGGTACATAAATATCATTGTTGACACAGATATAAAATCATTAGGCCCTTCAAAACCTTGCTTTTTATTATAAATTTTTATTATACATGGTACACCATATTATTTATGGTGCTTTGGAGGCAGAGGGGAAGAAGTCACAAGAATAGCTACAGCGGCACTTTAAGATAGAAAAAATTCAGCAGAAATGTGGCAGGGACCAGGCCACAGGCAAAACTGGAAGCAATGCCCAGTACAAGCTATCTGCTATACCAGTGGGAGGAGAGTGGCCCATGTGACTCTTACAGCAGCCCTAAACCCAGGAAATTATAAAAATAGCCAAGCTGTGGGGCTCACAGCAGCATAGCAGCCTTAGGCTAGCCCTGGTTTTGCACAGCTTCTGGTGTCACCGAACATGCTCCAGCAGAGCCCTGACCCACTCACCAGAAAACACTGTACTGGGGGTGTCCGGGAAGGACCCCCAATCTCCTACAGCAGCCAGGCTTTCAGATGCACAAAACCCCACTAAAATCAGCTCCTTCCTGGAAACACCTCGCAGCAGCACTTCCCTCCTGTCAGCCTGCTTGCCCTCCACACCTCCACCTCGCTCCTGCCCCACTGCAGCACCAATGCCCCCGGCTTTGCCGGAGCTGCTCTCCACGCTCCTGCCGCTCCCTTCAGCAGATTCCTCCCTCGACCGCTCCTCCTCACACCAGGAAGAGGCTTCCAGGAACTGTTTATCCGATAAAGGGGGGAAAACCAGCCCATGCCGAGAGGATACTGCCCAGCGCCCAGCCGCCCCCCCAGGCTCGGGCCGGGCAGAGGGCGGAGCTCTGCCCTATTGACACCGAGGAGTTTGTGCCGCCCTGGCCTCACGCACGGCCGGGGTACAGCCCGGGGCCGAGTGCCGGGGCAGGACACGCCGCGGTGCAGCACCAGAACCGAGGTGCACCACGAGCAGCCGCAGCCAGGGGGTTCGGCACCACCAGGCGTTGTGTAACGGCCCGGACCAGGCGCCCGCCTTGGGCTTTTCCTGGCTAACCACGCACAGCAGGATTGGAAGTTCAGGATAAACAGGGACACGGGTGAAGCACCGAGCGGCAACTGCGGGAGCGAACACGCATTTGGCTTCAGAAACAAGAGCAGCTCACAGAAAGCTGCAGCGGGCTCCGACCTCCGCCCCGTGTGAGCCCCCGGGCCGGGGCCACCCCGGGCCAGCATCCGCGCCCCCCGAGGACGCCCCGGCTCCCGCC
>VZRW01009859.1:87864-127063 GCA_013398125.1 Aegotheles bennettii | reverse complement strand
GAAGGGCGGGCGCGGCTCAGCCCCGGCGGTGCCGGGCGGGGCCTGCGGGCAGCTGACAGCGGCCTGAGCCGCCTGGGGGAGGCCCTGGGTCCGGCCCCCCCCGGCGGCTGCGGGCTGGGAACAAGTTGGCGAGTGCACAGAACAGGCTTGACAAAAGGCGATTTCCAGCGAGACGTCCGCGGTTATAAAACCGAAACCACAGGGGGAAAGCGAGCCCGGCAGCAGCCGGGGCTCCCCGGGGCTCCCCAGGGCCGGGGTGACAGCGACACAGAGGGACCAAAGCGCGGGGGACACGGGCCAGGGCCAGGCTGCAGGCGGTCAGCATAACCCGGGCTTGAAACCCCAAAACCCGATTTCTTTCTCCAGGAGTTCATACAGACATTTCAGAAACCATGTTTTCCAGGCAAGCTGGGACAGAAACCCCCTCTTTGCTGTATATAATGCACATCTCCTCCAGTAAAATCCTACAGAAGTTCTAGGGGAAGGAGATGTTTCATGCTGACCTCCTCTAGTACAAGCAGTACTAGCTAAACCTTTCAATAAACATCTTTTTTCCTACATGCATTCTTCAGAGATGAGTGAAGTTGCTCACATGGAAGCACTTAGAGAGACAAACCAAAATAATAGAAATGAAAAATAAGAAGGCCTAGCATTTTCCAGTTAAATCTCTTTTGCCAAGACACTCATCAGAGTAACACCACTGACTGAATCACAGCATTATACAACTTGGGCAGAGAATGAACTCGCCTTTGCAGCTGGGATTTGTGTGAACAGGGTCTCAGAACCTCCTTTCCAGCACTTGCTTCCCTCGGACATACACTTCCTAACAGGCGATTTCATTTAGAACTGAGCTGATTTTGATGGATGTGTTCATGTTTCTTAAAGCATACCTCCTGCTCACCCACCAGCTCCTTTCAGTGCAGGGGCTGGGTTTTTTCTCCTCCCTACAACTTCCGCATACCATCATGGCCAATCATTGAAATACAATAGCTATGGTGGAACTGAAGAGAACAAATCCTTTTCTTTCCCACCACCCTCATCAAAATTTTGACTGGCACCACAGAGGCCAAGGCTGCTCCCCTAGGAGAAAATAAAGTAGTCCAAAGCAGGTGTACATGTATACTTCAATATAAAAATAGCTTATTGTGATTTACATTATAAATTTATTCCCAGCTGATCTTAAGCCTCACTGATAAAGACATTTCTGATTTCCAGACAAAGCTAAACATCAGCACAGGCTTTGATGCAGAGTGTAGTCTGATGTTCACCATGTAAGCAGATGGAAAAATTAAGATGTGCCCACAGAGTAGCTCACATGGAAACGTGGCCAGGGATCATTGTGTCCTCAGTACGCTGCTCGAGCTCCTCATGGGAGTTAAGTCATCTGAATTGTGCCAGCCAAAAGGGCCACGTTAGCTCTAACAGCAGAGTTTTGTTAACTGGAGTAATTTTGACTGAAACAGGTCAGGAGTTATTCAGAGGAGCCACCACTCCTATCCAGTGAGGACACAGTGACCTCTGCAAAGGCTTACTACTTCTTCAAGCAGGATTTGAAAAAAAAAACATTTCTGCAACTTAAGTACTGCTACTTTCTTGTGCAGAAAAGCCCTTTGAGTAGGCTGGAAGGGCTGTGTGAGAAAGCTTGTACTTCTGCAACCAGCCCAGTATTTATTCCAGACCTGGCTGTACTTGCTTTGAAGTCAATTGCAATGTCCCATGGATATAACTAAGGTCCAGGATTGGCTCACTTCTATGAATCCCTCTATTTAGCCAGCCTCGGTAGCCGAAAGTCCCACACCTTTGATGCTGCATTCATAAACAGAAAACTGGGCTAGTGATGGCAACATATGGAATATTTTTATGACAAGGAAGCCATTGTATGGAAACCTCACTAGCTGCCATTTTTAGACAGTCGGGGAGGGAGGCATTTGCTTAACATATTTCATTTCTGGAAATTTTTCCACAGGAATTATAAACTCCAAGCCCACACTCTTTGGGAGCTTTGACTGGAGCAAATCCCTCTTCCTGCAAAAGCTGTTACGGGCAGCAAATGTTCTTGTCAGCAAAAGAAAAAGCTACAGTGCAGTAGCTTTCGCAGCATGTTTTATCAGTAAAAAATCATTAAAGCTATGAAAACCTGTGAAAAGTGATCCAAGTGTAAGCAATATAGCATAGCCTGCTTGGAAACAGGAAGTCCAAAACAATAGCTTTAACTTCCATAAACATCTTGGAGTTTGAATTCCCAAACTGCCTCTGAGGCAAAATAGAAGCACTGGGGAAAAATTTGTTAGCAATAGGAATGTTTTGACTAAGGCTACACTATTCATTTAATGCCACATTCTCTGGCTGTTTGGGTTCTTACCTGCTCTGTTTCTCTCACATCGCTTCTGGGGAAAGGGATTCCTGGTGCTCTTGGCGAGAGGGACAGCCATATCTCCACTGTTGGAGGAAGACACTTCTCCATTCTTGAAAGAAGCAAGCAGATGACAGGAAGGCCCTTTCTTTTTTTTTTTTTTAGAGTAGAGCAGTGAACCTCATCCTCTGCTTTGTTCAACCTGACAAAAAATTATTAAATCCACGGAATTTAACAATGTTCCTGAGCATGAAGGAATTACATGGCACAGATACAACAGTTTCTCAAATATCAAACAGAATGCCCATGTCCAATAGTAAGTATTGGTCAAGCTTATAACAGGTCCCTCATAAAGAAGTGGTTCACGATTAAAAAAACCCCAAAACACAAAAAACAGAGATCACCTGTTTTGGTAAATTACTATGAACCTTTTTCTGTGGATATATACAGTTATGTAGTCATAAGTCACATCAGTGAACATTTGGAGCATTAAATACAAGTCATTCATATTTTATGCTAGGATGAAGATCTAGCTCCAGCAAGGTATTCATATAATTCCCCGAGCCATTATTTCTTCCCTTTAATTCTATTTAATACCTCATAGGTGGTTGGTTCAAACAAGTGACAAAGTGTAATCTGAAAAGTGCCAATGTTTGTCACCTCAAACATATAAAATATAGAATTACATAAAATAAGGAAAGTATTTTCAAAGGGAGGTTATGTGAATTTCTAAGTTACAGAGCTAGATGTAACTTGCACATTAAATTATTTCTTCCCTTAGAGGAAAGAAACTCCACATAAAGCCCTCTTCTGTTGACCTTCAGGAGCCTTACATATGATACTCCCACAGAGACGTTCACAGTGTAGTTGCTGCCAAAAAGAGACAAGGCCACTCTCTCCTTTCCACCCTTCACTTCCAGCCAGACTTTCTTTGATCCTTTTTAGATCAGCTTCGCTGTACCATGGATGCCTACCAGGAGGGTAGACCTAGGAGCCTTAAGATTTCCGACTAGGGCTCTCATCTATATCGCTGTAACACATTTCATGTCAAAAATACTTTAAAACAGTTTACTGGAAAGTAAAAGCTATGTCACAATCTGTCTGACTACTTCTCTAGAGCAGAATATAACTTGCAGCCATTTTCCTTAAGAGTTTACAAGAGGAAAAGCATGCAGAAACATGCAATATAATGCACTGTGTTACATATATTTATTACATGTGTGTTATATTATATACATACCTCTTAAGACTGGTTTTCAATCAGCCTAGTGTAGGAAACCTAAACCCAGCCTGGAAATGACTGAAATGACTCCAGCATGCAGTTCCTAAGGTAGCCACAGAAGCCGTGCTGTGCAGCTGATGCAGAGAAGAAAGCAAGGATATTATTTCTAGTTAAAATTACAGGAAGCCTACCAGCAAGTTTTAATATTTGATCTTTTTTTAGTCTTTAAGGTTTTAATATCTAAACTGCTATTTAGCCAGAATGGACCCTGAGGCCTTGTGTATTATATATGCATTTTGAACTGAGGCTTACTTTCCTCATATAAAGAGCTGTCATTTTGTATTAGGATTTCAAACCAAGTGTGTGTGGACAATGAGGCCACAGCCAGGGTAAGACAGCTACCAATGAGGCCTAGAATCCTTGGTGTCAGATAGGTGAGAGTTTGCTTATCATCTCAAGTATAGTCATGCTGCTTTCTGGCATTGTGCCAGCATTGACCCAGTACCAGTTCAAGCAGAGGCATCTTCATGGGAGAACCCACAAAATCACAGCAGCATTTCCTGCAAGCACTGCATTTTCCTAGTGCCTCTTTCAAACTTCAGTTCCAACCTTACACTTTTCCAAGTGGATTTGTGCCATAACAAGCACACAAACGAGAACTGAGTGATGGAAACTTGTATGTTAATTAAATATAACATCTGCACCCCTGACTTCACAGGTGCTGTCTTCTTCCTCTTTCCATATCCCTTTTTCAGCATTTCATTTCCATCACTAAAACATTCCATTGGTGTAAACTCAAAGATAAAATAACTGAGAGTTTACACACTCAAAGCAAGCAGAAACTACAAAAAAATCTTTCTGGAAGTATTACAACACTGTCAGCCAGCCAGCCTGGGAACCCAGAGTATCAGCCAGCCGGTGGTACATTTTGGGGAACCCTGGAACTTGAGTGGTCCAGGTTAGCCCACAGGCTTCCTGCATGAACTTGGTCAGGTTCAGATCCTCTAAAGGTGCAAATACATATAGCCTGTGTGATTTTTGAGCCCTGAGGAACTGATATGCATCATTTGCCAACTCTCCTTATGAGAAAGGGAGCTTTCTCACAGTCATTTTGGGTTATAGTTCATTTCTTTACTGTCCTGTTAGTTGCTGGAGATTGTGGAAGGACAATCTCCCAAATGCTTTCGCTCGGTTTTAGCCAACAAAAGGCATTAATTTTCCTTCCTCAGTTTTGCTACTGTGCCTAAGCATTCCTTAGGTTTTATACTTACTTTTTTTGCATGTGGTTTTGCTTGCAGGTTGCAACCCTGCCATGCACCTGTTTTCCTTCTTCATAACTGGGCCTTCAATTTAAACCAGCTCCCTGCAAGACAATATCGATGTACTTGTATTCCTCTCCCCTGCTTGTTCCTCTTCAGGTTCTTTGTTCCCTCTAGTGCCTCAGACTTGATGATATTTAAGAGGTAGCATTACCCTCAATCTGTGTTACACTCCTGAGAAAATTTTAATGCTTAAAAAAATCTAGTGCTTGGAGGCAAGCTTATCTGAACTTGAACTGATTTCTGCAGTCCAGCTTCATTTTCTCAATGCATTTGTGTTGCAATGGAAGGCAGCAATGTTTGATGACTCTGCATTGACCCTGGTCTGGAATACAGGTGATACAGCCTATGGCGTGTCTTAATGTATGCTGAGGAATGCAACAATACAGCCATCTCCTAAACTGAACCAGGATTTGTGATGGACTATACAGACTGTTATCAAAGGGCATCTGCCTTAGATCTGTGTAGGTCTTCAGTATACAAGATTTTCGCTGAAACTATTTTCATGCATATATTTTGCTTTTTTCCCAAAACTGTCATGCCAAGAGCTTTGATCTGTGGAGCTGTCATCTGAACACCTTCCACTGTTACTAAATTCATTCAAATAAAGGTAAGAGCTAGTTCTATGCATCAGGCTATACAAGTTATGGAGTGTTGAGCATGCATTTGTAGATAAACCATTACCCTTCACATGAAGCAGAATAAAGTCCTGAAATAAACAGTTTCATCAACGAGTAACAGATGGAAATGGTTTCATTTCCATTTCGTATTAACACAAACTTGCTGTTAAACTCCTAAAGCATTACAGTTGTGTAGCTCAGTGTTTTACTGCTGGGTGGACAGAACCTGTCTTTGCTGCGCTGACACCTTGCAACACACACTTATAAAAGTCACTAGTTCAGCCTTTTGGAGATCAGATTTTCTACAGTTTGTTTAAATCTTCTGCTTTGTATCTTGTGCAAAATTCTGAACTCCAGTTAACATCTAATTCCAAGTACTAAAGTTGAGTAACAGGAAAAGGAGCTCACAGAAACAGACTGAGCTGGCCCTGACATGTACACATCACCTACACAGTTTTAAGCTCCCAATATAGGAAAACAGATAAATATTTGCTAGTATTTTTAAGTACTTCTGAATGCAAGTCAACTGGGTGACAGAAATCCATCTGAATGAGTTCTAGATCAGCCGTTTATCCCTGTGTGTCAACTGTGACAGTTTGCAATACCATTTTCAACTCTGCTTCATCATTGTAAATTACTTTCCAGCCCCACAGAGTTTCTGGGTGGAACTTAATATGACAAACACAAACAAACTCACCTCCCCCCCACACCATCTCCAGGAAATGGAGATTGAGGCAACCCGGGCAATCCAACACTCAACAGTATCACAGAGAGTTTTCAAATCAGGTCAATAGTTGAGCAAAGGATTTCCTCCTCTTGGGCAGAAGAAAGGCAAGGTTCTCTGATAAGTTCACAGGAAGCTGGAGAGACTTACTCAACCATCTACTGTAATTCAACAGCACAATTGAAAACATTACCTTTGCATTTTCAATTGAAGGATACTTGGTTTGCAGCAGAATTTATGAGAAAATATAAACCAAATAAGAATGAAGACAGTTTTTCTAGCACTTTCTGTACTCCTTTATAGTCTGCACAAGGCAGGAGGTTTGTACTAAGCTGGCAGCGGTTAACTTCAGTGATTATAACAGCTATGGTTCCCTATAAAAGCGGTTTACTACTGGTTTTTCAGTTATTTTCAATAGCAAGGTAACACACTGCTTTTCCCATTACTCAAGCACTACCAGTTTCCTTTGAATTTTCTGTACTGCAAGTGAAGACTAAAATATTAAAGACAGACTTTCATTATAACTTGAATGCAAACTGAGAAAGCAGGAGCTATTACAAGTACCTACCCCTACAATTTCAGAGACAACTTGATAATCCTTGTGTTTACAGGCACTGTACTCCTTATTTCTAGAAGTTTAGAAGAAAAAAGGTATTACCCCACAAATATTAACAAATTATTAACAACAGAAAAAGTGCCAATGCTGACATTGTCACAAAAGTGACATTTTGTCCTCTTAATTGACCCTGATTTCCATGTCACAGGCAAATTAATAAAAGAAGTCATTGTTATGGGGTTAACCAAAAGGTTTTATTAAACAATGATTCAGTGATGATCCAACAATTATTAAATTAAAATTAAATGGCAGTCAAACACACTACTACTTAATATACTTCTAATCATTAAACTAGCTTGTATACAGTATGTTTTAGATCTAATATGAAATGCCACTTACCTTCCCGTAGATATCAGATGCCAGCTAAGGGATCTCTTCACCTAATGGAGTAGCCCTCAGAGGCATCCCTGCTCAAGTGGAGATCTCTGCTGTGCAGCCCACTGCCACGCAGCAGAGCTCAACAGGTTCTGTAGGCTATGGACATTTGTAGTGTAAAGTGATCAACTCAGTCAAACTCCCCGTTGGTGTACATGCAGGTGTGCAGCCACAGCAGTTTTAGTTTCCTCTGGTCTCAGTTCAGGCTGGTACTGTTGGCTCCTGATAAGACATGACCTAGATTCCTTAGGTTCCTGAGAAGATACGGCAAGTCAGAGTGGGTGCACCCCTCACACCGTACAGTTTGGGAAATTATTTTAGAAAACAATTATCTCAATTCTTATTTCCCCTTGCCTCCTCTGTAACCATTCCATTCTCTTGTCTTACAGCAATGTTTCTGTGATTATCTCCTCCTTTCTCATCACTTTGCACTTCTATTTTCTCATCTACTACATTCCCCTCTTTCTTACTTGTGCAATACTTTTGTGGGGAAAGGAGTGCCTATATCTTATTCATATAGTAAATAAATCAAAACAGTCACGGAGTTGAAAATATGACTGCTCAGTGAACATGAAGATCTGGGTAGTTTTGGCTCACTACATGCCTAGCATATGACTTTAGCATGCCCATGCTTCAGATTTCCTTTCCCAAAATTGGAGATAAATATCACTCCTCTATCTTCAGTGTGAGGATGAAAACCAAGAGGACTACCTAAGGAATATCCTACATATACAATAATTCTTTGTATTTATTAGTCAAAATTGAAAGGCTTAATAAAAAACCTCCCAAGGCTACCCAAACACAAGGTTCAAACTGTTGTTAGAAGTGTAACTTCTCAGACGTTCTGATCATTGAATCTAAAGCCTGCAGGGGTCATCTGTGCACAACAAGCTCTGAGGGACTCCTTCACCTCAGTAAAGATATGGGTCAGCACCGCCTCAAACCATGCCTCCAGCTGCAGCAGCATCCTGCTGCGGCAAAACACTTCTTTGGGGCATAACTCTTGGAAAATAATAAACTAGGTCTCATACGTAGAAGTAGCATAATCTTCTCATGACTCGGCCCTGACTCACTCAGGAGCCTTTCCCACATTCAGGGAAAACCATGTAATTCAAGCCATCTTTAGCACAGATGATCTTTTACTCAACATTGCTCAAAATATTCTGCAGCCATTAAGAAAAGCAAGCGCTGAAAGCCTGCCTTTCATAGGCCTGCCAGCCTCCCAGGTAAGCACCCTAACCACAGATGAGGGACCAGACCCCAAGAGAGCTGAATTACACAATATTTAATTGAAACTGAACAAACACAGTTTTGTGTTCTTGGTATTGACAGCAGTGAGTCAGTATTTGTATAAAGGGAAGAAAGCAAATTCAGATCTGAAGTTAGAGAGTTTTTCCTACAAGCATTGCCTACTTGGCTGATACTTTGAACCAGGACATACTTCTTTCCTTGTCCTTATATTGCAGGGAGTGAGAGTCTCCTGGTGGTGAGCGAGCAGCAGAGCCGTGCAGCGTTGGGTGGCTGAGCCGCATTGCACCACTCTGCTCTGCAGCTTCACCCAGGATCTCAACAGTGGCCTTTCACCACATGGAGCCGGGGCACATATGCAAAACACGGGCTCAGGTGGGGTGGTAATTCACGCTTGACAAGGAATTCTTCTCTCTTTCCTTCTGTCTCCAACTCAACCAGTCCTAGACGGTCACAGTTGGCCTCAAACGCTTTTTTTGCTTGTTTTCTTTTGCTCCCCTCACCCTTACTTTAAGCCCTGCAAACCTCCTTTGCTTGCAGTTGTAAGGGAGGGAGCCTCCCTAGACTTGCATTTTCATATTTAGGAGCGATATGAAGAAAAAAAAAATTTTGTTGATTTTTTACAAGACAGCTGCCATCAGCAAAACCTATTATCTGAGGTGGCTCAAAGGAATGACAGCTCAATGCTAACAGGTAAGATTCAGATCTTCAGTCTATTAAAATACATTAGTCATATGGTGAGTCAGAGCCCTCTCCTGGAAACAGGGAGAGACATTTTGTCTTGTCTTTAAATATTGTGCTACTTCACCTCCAGAAATATTTGACACCCACAAATATGAGCCACTGACATTCCTGATTCCTTCAATTTTAATTTAATCCTACAGCAGGGAATGAAAAATGAGAAAATACTGTATGTGATGCTCAGATGTAAATAGACCAGAATTACAGAGATGGCAAAGTTTACAGTTCATTTGCAGATTTTGGCTAGTTGGTTCTGTTTGTTTGTTTGTTTAATCTCAACTGTGTTAATCGAATTGCTGAGATTTCACAAAATTCAAGTAACCCAGGAAGATATACACACACATTTATTTTATCTTATAGTTACACATAGATTTGCCAATAGAGGGAGTCCTTTTACTGGCTACCAAAACTTGATCAAAAGGAATATTCACAGAGGTTTCAAATAATGACTGTGTCCCTGCTGTGCAGCTATCATTGCACTAATAGCAAAAATGAAAAAGGTTTGCAAAATAAAGTCACCTCAGGGCATTTAGCAGTTCAAAACATGGGTAGTATCAGCCATCCAATCACTAGGGGTGCACTGGAGAATTCAAGTGGCCATTTGTATCATTACAGCAATTATATCTACGGGCACCGCTATGAAATATCTATGAGAGTAATTACTTTTAAACACATTGAGAATAATTGCGTCAGATAACTATACAGCTCCCCTCTGCTGGCAAATCAATGTGTAGCTGTAAAATTCATTTGAGTTCTTTCCTGATGTTGTAGTCAGAGCTTATCAAACAGCAGCTGATCAGTTAAACCCTGCTGTGGTTTTGGAAAAAAGAATAATACAAATTAAAAAAAAATAAAAATCTGTCTTCTATATTGTCATTTCATTAAAATATTGCACAATTTTAGTCACAACCAAACTAACTTGTATACAAGTAAGACCTTCCCAATTTCACTTGCTTGTTCATCACAACATGAACCAAACTTTCTTTTGAACTATGAAAATGTTAATTTAGTATTTTGGAGTAATTGTTTAGATCGTTACTGTTTCTGCTGCTTACCCTCTATGTGGTGTGGCCAGTTCCCTTCTGACTTGATGGGTAGGTTTCAACAGCTGATCTGATGACGATATGAATCATGTTCCAGATTAGCTTGGACTCAGCATCTTAGTGCACTGAAGGAAGACAAAAAATAAACAGAAATAGAGTTTATGATTACTACATCAAAGTAAACTCTTTACAACTACAATATATTGCCAGAGCTAATAGAGCTCTGTGGAAATATTAAGTAACCAAACCAAGAACTGAGGAGCAATCATGTTTACTTACCCAGAGGTGTGGTGACTTACTAACAGTATCATAAGGACAAAAATATGAAGTTACAGTCACATCTGTGTTTCTCCTCCCTCCTCACAGAAATGTGCCATTTTTATGGTAGTGAGAACTTAAATGCTCATGAAACAACTTGTAAACCTGTTTTGTTTTGTTTTTCAGCTTGACATATCACAGTGAGCCTTTAAAAACAAAAAAGAGTAAAAAAGAGAAAAGCAGTATTACCTGCATCAGTCGCCTCCCCTCCTTTAACTGGGACCTGGGTTTATACTGGGATTCCAGCAGCAGTCCTAATCCCAGCCAGTTCTCTTCTGAAATCAGTCCATGACAGGCAAACCAGTGCCAAGAAAACTCAGAACTGAAACAAAACAGAACCTAATTGTTGACGGGAGACAAATACGAAGTTTTTTCTTCTTCATTTTCAAATAAGTAAACCTCTTCATTTTCTACACCTTGCTTACTCTGCAAACAGATCAGCTTTGCAAGTTTTGGATATCTGGCCATTTTAGATAAACATTCCAACCTTTTAAATGTTTACAGACTAAACTGCAGAGCTAAATGTTTATGCTGCACTGAATAACTTCAGCATTGTATTTAACAGAAAGGTTGCTAAAGTAATATTGTTTCAATCAGCAGGTAAAGACACATGCTACTGAAACAACCAAAATTTTAAAGGAAGATATTAATATTAGTCTGTCTGTAAATATTAGTACATCTCTATATTGTAGGCTTTATAGTTGGAATATGTAAAACTTCCAAAGTCACTAACTTTAAATCTATTGCCAGGCCTTTTGACAATAATTAATTACGACTAGCTTATATGAAAACTAAACTGTAGCTTTTTGAGTTTCAGATAGTGTATTCCTTCCCTAATTCTAGTTTAATATGAAATACAACCTTGGCCTTGTATTTTAAGGTATGTGGCCTGAGATACTGCTAGGAACAGGATTTGGATCCTATTGTTATACCTGTGCAGGACAAGAGTGAAATGTCACTTGGTTTTAAGAATGCCTTCTGTTCATTCTGACAGGTGCAAAATTACAGAGTGGAGAATTGCTCTAGTCCAGAAGAGAGCAAAATATCTGTTCTTAATCAAATCTCTAATCAGGTTTAACTAATGATCTAGCTTTTGCCTGCTCAGGTTAATTTGAATCATGTCTCTCCCTCCCTGGTATTTACATTTTTCTTACTCATTGGGGACAGCAAAAATATCTAATCGTGTGTAAATCTGAAAGTGTGTCATTCACTCCAAAATACCACTTCACTTACAATATGAAAACAAACTAGGTGTTGCTTCTAAGAACAACAACAACTTGAAGAGTTGCATGGTAGCCTCAGATTGGAGGCTGTGTTATTCATTGCTCAGCTCATGTAAAAAACTTCCCATGTTAAAGCAATACAATGCAGACAAGGATGTTTCTTAACTTCTGTGGTTAACTTGTGTGTTTCCATTTCACTGCGAGGTTCAGATGGATGTGTTTTCCGCAAGGTCAGGAGAGTTTGCCCTGGATCGGCTCCTCTGGGGTTCATACCATTACACGTTTCCTGTTTTGCACATGACAACACAGTAAGCTTTTTCAAAGACACAAGCTGTATGTAGAAGCCTTCTGAGCTGATATACTACTGTACTATTGCAGCAGAGTCAGACAGTACAAAGCCAAGGGAAAGCACTCTGGACTGAAAGCTTTGTCATCTTTCTGTCAAGTCCTTCAGAACCTGGAGTCAGGCCCACAGCTGAAACAAGTTGAGTTCAAAGAGCAACCACCTCAGGATTTAAACTTGCTCATCAAAATCCTAAATGTAAAGTGATCAAATATAGCATTTAGTTTTGTCCATTGCTTAGTCAGGGTGATTTTCACTATGTCAGAGTATATCCAGTAGCACTTGTCAGGTCTGGTAATAGGAAGTTACCAGAGTCTCAGTACAGACACATCCTTTCTAACAGACCCGGAGGTATTCAGGCAGCAGTTCCTGAACCAGCTGTTAAAAACTGGCATCACTATTCCTTTTCCACAAACTGTTTCACCTGTGCTCAAAACATCAGGCTGCTCCTCACACCCCATACAATTTTCTGAAAGTTCTGAGTTATTTAGAGGTCAAAAATGTCCAGTGGTTGACCATAAGTCTGTTTCTTTGCTATGTTGCAGACAAAGTAGTGTTTTCAAAGGAACTAGCATCTTCAAGAGTGTTCTGTTAGCGTGTTGTATTTTAAAGGATCTTTTTAAAGATGGGGCAACCCTAAAAGCGTGAAAATTACAAAAAGAAGTGTAAAGGAAACAGCTGGTGAGAAGCACAGTTTTGGTGTTTGTTTGTTTGTTTTTCAATCAGTTCAAATCGAGATGCAATTTAGACTTCCATCTGAAAGGCCTGGTGGTGATCTATGAAACTGGTGCAGAGGAGATAATTTTAAGATGGTTTGTATCAGCCAAGTACCACTGAAATTACACCTGAAGACTTGCCATAGGTCTTGCTTTTTCCAAGACTATTGGAATCACAGTTCAAACCAGGATGCTCCACCCACTCATGTACATTTCTATTGCTGTCTGGCCAGAGGACATTTTTGGAGCATCTTAAAGATAGCAAAGAAATTGTGTGAATTGTCAGGTTTGTCCCAGTGTGGGACATGGTCTTGAAATATAGCTGCTCTCTGGACATGAAACTGAATTATAAAAAGCAGGACTTTTGACTAATCAAAAGAAATCCCCCAAATTGGGGTTTGAGGTTTCTGCATAATTAACAAAACTTTTTCTTATGAGAAAACTCTTGCAGTACGTAGGACACAACAGCAGGAGGGGGTGAAGGCAGCCTTCACTGGTAGGGAGCTGCAGCCCCTGCAGCCAGCGGGTTGTCCCATCTGCACAGGGGCTGGGGCAAAGGCTGCTCTCTTCTCCCTCCAAGGGCTTTTCCAAGTTAACATCACCCCAGAGGAAGCTCTGCACTGGAGGCGCCTGGCTTGCCTGCTTCTGCCATAGGGAAAGGAGGACACAGCTGAGCCAGAAACATTACATCATCCTGCAGGACATTGCTCTCTAAACTTAGGGAAACTGATTCAAAGCAAGAATTTAACAAAATACATAAAAACATCATTTCTTTCTGGCATTTCCAAGGATCCTGGCAACGGTGTACTTCATCAGTAATCCAGCAGCCTGTATCAAACTTCAGAGATGGACCATCTCACTTCACACACAATGAAAAACAAGCTACAGGGAACAACCTGATGCATGCTTGAATCCCTCAGCAAGCTCTGTGCAGGCAGATCCATAAACAGGGTGCAGGGGCTGCTTGCATGAAATTTAGTACAGGACTGGAGCTGAACTCTGTTCTGACAGCTGTTTGGTAGCGTGCGAGACCCTAGCTGGTGAGCTCAGATCAATCCTCAAAAGGCACATGCTCACCTCTTAAAATAGTACATTCTGGCAATAGGTTGTAAAAAGACCACAGATACACAGGCTATAAAACCTAATTACCATTGCAGCCCACATCATGGCCTGCCAGTGCCTATGATGTTTAGTAAAGGAATGTTTTACTCTTCGGGACTCTGACAGCTCAGCATGGTGACTTTCCACCCCTGCAATACACTGAAGAAATATGTCCTAGGAGATTTTTTTTTTAATCTATTTTTCTACAATGAAATATTTTTACAGGAGTGAGATCATAGAAATGCTAGAAATGAAGAAATATAATTGATTTGTCTAGTTGCATTCCATGCCAAAACAAGAATGATCCCAACTGTACATTTTTTCATGTTCCAGCCAAACTACTCATGTCTGAAAAAGTGGTTCCACTGCCTCCATCTTTGCAGTCTAATAGAGATCACTATCAGCAAAGTAGAGAAGTTTCCCCTTCCCGACTACAACTTGTTAGTTTCTATTACACCATTGTTTAATTACTTGCTTCTTTCACCAGTGTTTGTGTACATAAAGTATTTCCCAGCATTTACCTTGAATTCTCTGCAGGAAGACTTCAACTCTTTAAAGGTTGAAAAAAAAGCCCAACTAAACAAAATTAAATTCCCTATTAAAAAACCCCTAAATTCCCTGTTCATGGCTCTAATGTACTATATGAAGTGCTAATTTTTTGCTTAATCTTTCCTCTGCATATATTTTCTTGTTTATCCATATTATTCAAATATAATAACCGGGTACTGAGTATCAATTCAATGACCAGTTTTGATCACTACCTTCTACATACAACCCCAAGATTGCATCATATGTATTTCATTGTAAGAACATTGAATAAACTTATCTAGGATATGACATTATTGCCACTCTCCTGTATTTTTCAGTTTCCAACTACCCTTCCATAAAAGAATGATGGCATATAAGCTGCAACAATCCACGGCAAATAATTTTTTTTCATTTCTTAATTATTTCTGTAGTTATTTCTGAGCTCATTTTAACATTTACAGTTTCCTCTCAATCTGGTGTTATCTGAATATTTTACTAATATTCAGCTCTTGTTTTCTTTTACAGCAGGCTCATGATGGACCTTCAATTCATGTTTTTAAAAATCAGTAGTTCATCTATGTACACAAGATTAAAAACTAGAATAACCATTTGTACAGCGTTATCTCCCACTACACCCTGCACATGCAATCTATTGCTTCTAACTCTGAGTTCAACTCTAAATTTATTATGCTGTGGGCTTTCAAAATTTGTTTGAAGCTTATCAATTGAAACTCTTATTGTCCTAGAAGTAGAAGCTTAAGAAGCCATTTACTTACCATCTGTGTCAAATTAGACTCTCACTTCTACCTATATGATCAGAAATAGAGGAGCTGAGCAACTTCATTTTTAAAATCTTTTTTCCCAGGACCTATGGGGGGTAAAATGCTTTAGTAGTGCAGCTGGATTACTAGATACAAGTTATTAACAGGAATCATTTACCTTCTTTATTGATATATAAGGAGTAAGACACTACTTACTTTTAATGGAATCTAGTATTCATATTAGATACTAGTGCCTAATAGGTAATAATAGATAAAAGTCAGCAAATCACACAAAAACCAAGCTGAGTTGCTTCACAATATTCTACAAAATAATTCCTGATGTTTTTGAAGAAAGTTTACATTCAAAATCCACTTGGATTTCTAGTCAGAAAAGGTCCAGTGAAGTAGGTAAGATCTCCCCTCAAGATAACCCTTGAATGGTTCTCCCTTGGAAACTGGATATGCAGAGGGATAGGAATAGAGTGGCAGAGAATGCGTGCTTAGAACAAGAGAAAATAGCAGCTGCTACTATAATTGCCATTTATTTCTGCTTGTAAGACAGCTTGAAAGTTGCAAGGGAGTAGTAAGCACTAGTAACTGGAAAAAGAAAAAAAAAGAAAACAAACAAATAAACCTCTAAACCTCTAATTCAGTATCTAATTCAGCATATGTAACTTTAACCTCTGCTGAATGAGCAGCTGAACACAATGAAACAAGGACAAGCTGAAGAGAAGTCCCAGGAGATTTAGGTGGGATTTTGAGCAAGGTTCTAACTCCACTCCCAAACTCAAGTGAGCTCATACTAATCCTATCCTTAATAAATTATCATTTAAATTGACACGGGTACTGATCCTATTACTGGTTAGGTACAAAAGCCGCTTTATGTGTGTAATAATTCCACAAGCATTGAGGTTTCTATTCAACAGACCATCTAATGTCTGCGGTTCAAGACTGGGACACAGCACTTTTGGAAGGAAAAAAAATAATCTCAGTCCTCAGTGTAATTGTAATTGATAATTAACTGCTTAGTAGGGTGTGTAATGAAAGGTTGAGGGTAAGGTGAGAGAGATGACTTTCACTGCTACTACGGTTTGATAGCAGGAGGACCCCTTTGGATCTCACAGATTTACATAGGCTATTAGTTGAAAAGAAAACATTGTGTGAATTTCTATGAGGCTTCTGTGAGAGGCAACAAAAGTTGTCCTTTCTGAGAAATGTACCCAGAATGAGAATATCTCCTGCTGGACAGCTTGGACAAAGAACTGGAACTGCCAAGAGCAAAGGAAAGCTGCCAAAGGAGAGGGAAAAAAAAATTAAGTAACAGAAAAGCGCTAACATTTTATCAAGAAAATCCTTAGGGCAGGGAACAGCAAACTTACAAATACCAACAGTCACCACACACAGAACACTGAAACAGGAAAGAGCCAGAAATTTCATCTGGGGAGCACGGCAAAAGACTTTTAACAGGAAATGGGGAGATCACATTACAATCGTTCAAAATGCATGATTTCCAAAGAGGGCCCAGACATAATAAAACAACCAATTACAATCCTATAACCCCTTTTAATACTATGAATAGTAAAAAATGTAACGTATGAACTGGAGTTAAGGTGCTCCACGATCTAACCTGCAAGCAGCCTTTATGGATTACCACCTGTAAGCTGCAGAAAATAGAGTTTCAGACTTTACTTGGTGTGATGCACATGTATCAGACTACAGACACTTTCCAGTAAGATTTTGCTGCCAGTCACCAATATCTGGGCTTTGTTCGATCATTTGCTGGATCAAAATAAAATCTGTATCAATCTTTGCATGAAACCATCAAGACTAAAACTTCCGTGCAGAATTATGATGAAGAAGTTGCTCGGTTGTTAAGACTACGATTTCAAAAGTAAACCAATTTTTTTCCCTCCATATCCAAGATAGGTAGAAAAAACTCAGAAAACCAACACCAGCATATTCTAGAAAATTTCCAGAAAATATAACCAATGACATGGTACTGGTGAAGCAAGAGAATATAGAAATTCTGTCCTGAAATAAACTGTCCTTATTCCCTCATTCCAAGCAAGCATTCTCACATGCACTTTTATATGAGTTTGGGAAAAAATTTCAAAGAAGTATCTTTTGGTTTTTTCTACTCTCATGTAATCAGTCCTGACTTTAACCAGAAGTTACACCTGACTGACAACTGAGCTTCTGCTTTACTGCCACAGAGAGATTAGATACTACTAAAATTAAGAACATGGAGCCACATGTCGTGCTTCGCAGCATAGTTACTTCTCTCATTACAACCTTGAGCATATGCCGCCTCAGTAGTATGCAATTCAGTGTAGTTACACAGAATATGTGTCTATGCATTTGTATACACATATGCATTCTGTATTTCAAATAAATGTGGTAGTTATCATATATACCTGCTATGAGAGTTTTTATTTTAGGCTTAGCTGCACCTGACTAATAGTATCCTGTTTTATTGGTTGGAATGAGTATATAAGAGAAGAAGAAAATATGGTATACATTTATTTGCATGATTAGGAAAAGTAATCCTATGTAAGGGTCTCTTGATTGCCATCAACTATAAATTATTATAAAAAAAACGTACAGTAGCTGGCACTGAACTCTATGTGGCAGTAATGTACCAGCTCAGTCTGTACAGCCAAGTTTTAATATGGGTAGGGGATTACATGCTGCAGGTATAAATAGGAAGGTATTAGTTCAGGACCCCATGAACTTTGAAGAAAAGAAACAAATCCTGAAAAAAATCTAAAGAAGTTATAATTTACCACAATTTAGGGAAAGCATTTCCTTCTCCCTTTCCTGCACGATTAGCAGAAATTCACCTTTCTGAGAAGGTATTCATGCTTGGTACAGTCTTAAAAATCTACTTATATTCTGGTATCATCCTGTCTGGTTTTGTAGAATCTTTTGGAACAGAGCTCTGCAATTTTCCACCCTAAGACATCTGATAGCTACACTAAAAATAGCCCTTAGGCTGTTCCTCTGTTGAAGATACACCTACTGGTATGTGTCATGCTGATCATAGTTTAGAATCCTCTTGGACCCTCAAGCGACTGCTGGTGCCCTAGGGGCTGCAACAGAAGAGTCTCAGTGTGCTCTTTAAATGTTTATTAATAAACTATGCTCATAATAATCCACATTAGAAGTGTATATATTTCTGCACATCAAATATATACAACATACTATGTTCTCTGACCACACGAGGCGGGGGGGGGAAGCAAATCATTGAGGAAAGAGTATAAAGAACATCTTAGCATTGTTTGCACAGCTGTGGTGTCATTTTTCCCCTTGCATTACTATTTCCAGTATTCCTGTCCCAACCTGTTAAAGGCTCAACAAAATCAACAATTTGCCTCCAATAATTTATTAAGAGCCAGCAGTTAGAAGAGCTCGACTAAATCCTGCTTCTATGAATATCCACTCAGATAGCTCAGATAAATTTGAACTAGTCCTACCCCAGGCTTTCTCCCCCCAACCACCTCACCAGGAAGGCTGCTGGGATGCACAATAGTAACTCACAGCCTAGTACCTCAGGACACACTTCCATAGTTACCCTATGGCAGTTAGCAGCAGTGAATGCTGTTGCAGCAGGATGTTTCCAGGCAGGCTTTGCTTTACATTTTTCTTCGTATACATCAGACAGTTGCATTTTGTATTTAGGTAGAATCAAAGATCATGTAAAAAATAATTAAAATGCTAGAAAAAGCTTAAATGCAGCTTGATAACTTACCTTAGTTTCTCATTAAAGGAAGCTTTATAGTATCTAGTTTGCTATTTGGACTAAAATATCTATTTTACCAAGATCAAGGGGGTATAATGAAAAAGACCTAAGTTTCAGCACTATATTATGTGCCAGCAGTTTCTGTTTTGTTAACTGCTCAAGAAGATTTTCTTACTTTTTCAGCTGATAAAATGGAATTTCTGGAGCAAGTAAATTCATTTAAAAAAAAATTAACAACAACAAAAAAATAAATAAATCAGTCTTCATTATTCTGTCACCTTCATGTAGCCTGAAGATACTAAGACAAATATCCAAATTAGTCATTTGATATATCTAGTCTTGCTCTTCTTTCCATTTATGGTTTTTAACAGTGTAATTATTGCATAGAGGAACCTTCCAAATGGAAACCTGCAGATAACAACACAGTGAGGCTTGGAACAGTCTAGCCCATTTCCTTCTTTCAGACACGTTTGTAAGAACTGTCTTATTGAAGAAGCATGGAGACCTAAGCTATCCCAAAATACAAACAAGAGCCAAGCTAATCATATTGATCATAAGCTAAATTGTCATGAAACATAATATGTACTGAATCTGAAGAGAGGAACGGAGTAGGTATATCGAGGGGGAGGCATCTTGAAAAGCACAAGCATGTTTGATAGCATCTTCCCATAAGGTGTAGTCTATCAGTCCTCTACCCTGTGAGCCTTTGGTTATCACTTTCCAACAGTTGGCTTCAATCACAGTAGAGGAAAGTTACTCACCTATGTGCTAATTTGGTCAATTTATTCTTTAAGAGTTACCTTGGTTTTACATAAATATAACAAAGTCAAAGTGAACAACTACATGTACTAAAGTGCATCACTCATATTCCTATCTTACCACACACTTCTTGCAAGTGTGATATGCAACATATTGTATTATTACCTGACTTAAAACTGGCAACATGGAAAAAGTCTGTCCTCAGCTTTGAGACTAAAGGGACACAGAGACAAGGAAGAGAAGAATATGGAAGTTGTTAAAGGACTCAGATTCCAGAGACTTCAACTTCAATTTTTACTTTAAGATTATTTTTGAGAAGACAGGTGACAAAAATCCCTGCCTCCCCCAATGCACTTAATTACTTGTAGGAAAAAAATAAATAATCATTCCTGCAAGTCTTAGAAGGTATACAAAGTTTTAATATCCAAAAGCAAGGAACGCAGTTGGACTGACTAAAAGGACACTTTCCTGGAAATCAGTGCTTATTACAAGGAATTTAGAACCAGCATGATGTGCTCCAGGCAATCCAATTTCTTGGCTATACAACCAAGAGTAGATGTGCTGATTTTTAGTGGAAAAATTATTTATCTCTGTATATAGTATTGGTGAGGTGAACTAGAATACTGTATACAGCTGAAATCCACATTTTAGTGAGACCAACTGAAGTTTGGAGAGCAGGGTATCAGAAAGGAAACACTTAAAAAAGCTTTTGAATTAACTATTTGCATAGTAATGAAGATCTTAAACTATTTAATCTAGCAAAATGAAAAAGCAATGCAATTACAGGACAAAAGAACTTCCATAGAAAGTAAGCACTGTGTAATTAAGAAGACCTCTTTATCTGGAAGGAAGGGAAGAAAAAAGGGAAAAAAATAATAATTCAAACTGATAACTAGTGGCTGAGAACACTTTTAATGCAGAGAGTGATTAATCACTGGAGTTGATGCCCTACCTGTTGCAGGGGTGTTTTTCAGATCAAGAAGGTATTTTTAGTCAAAGATCTTAGAAAGATTCTACAATTCTTGCCAAAATTCAATCGCTTTCATACTAGAGTTGGTCAGAATAAACATTTCCATAGTCTCTGCCAGCTTTAAATTCTGTTAGACCTTTCTCACAGCATTTTGCAGAGAACTTTTTTATTCACTTTTCTGCACAAAATCCCATTATCTACTAAGATATCTAGTAACATCAAGTGTATATTTAATAAGGTTGCTACTTCTCAGCGTTAGCATGGAAGAAATGTGAGCACACACAACGAAACAGTTAAACCCAGTGATAAAATGCAAGCCCAAGGGAACTGAACCATATTCCAGCCACGTCTGCAGGGCTGAGTAGTCAACTAATTAGGTAAGTCTCTTTGTAGACAACTGACTGAGTCATATAACAGGGATTTATTTTTTTTTCTATTCCTTCCCAAGAAAAATACTAAGTACATTGAAAAGGAATAAATCCACACATCAATAAAATACACCAGAAAACACTCATGAGAAAACACGTTATCAGATCCTTGATCAACAGGTATTCTGTGTCTGCACAAAGCTACATACTACTGCAGACATAGGGAAAAAAAGGAAAGTAAGTATTGGAGCTTGCAAGTATCCAGGATCCCATCATGAAACCTCTTTACGTGTTTAAGATTTTTCCTCTAAGCAATTTAAGAGTCAAATGAGAGGCAAGAAAGCGGTATATAGGTGAAGGCAACCTCCTCAACACCTATGTTTAACTACCAAAAGGCAAACAGTCTGTGTTTTTTGGGTACAACACATAGCATTCCCTTTTCTCTTTGGTCACTGTATTTTTCCAGTTAGTTATTTCTGACCTTGATTCTTCTACTTGCTTCAGAAAGATCAGCTAGGGCAAACGCTGGCATATTCCAGGTCCGATGCAAATTTATACTCTGTGCTCTTGTTAATTCGAAACGGGATAAAGAACTGATCAGTTTATGGCTTTTTGTTTGTTTATAGTTACTGGGTTTTTTGCAAGAAGCACCTTTTACTTCTTTTCACTGTTCACCATAGATTGTGTTTTTCAAACACCGTGAAAATACTTCAGCAACATTTGTCAAGCTGAGGAATTAAACTGAAAACATTTAGAGCAATTAATTTTTCCCTCCTATTCCTCTGCACTGCAAACAACATAATAGTGAACGAAACCTATTACCCTGCCTTTATGTCCTGCTAGGAAATATCTGTTGCATGTACTGCAGATGAGAAGACACTCCCCCCCCACACACAGAGCTAAGTTGGCTCTTTTTTAAAAATAGTATTTGCAATCCACATGGCATAGCTGGAGCTCACTGACAACAAGTCTGATGTGAAGTACCACAAATCTGGCCTATTTCATCCCAAACTTGTCCAGTCAGACGGCTATCAGTGTATTTGATAACGCACAACAGCTTTTTGTACATGACTTTTAGGCACAGCAGATATGAAGTTGGTTTAAAATTGGAGTGTTCTTAGTGGCAGGTTTTATGCTTACTCTTCCCAAATATCTAATCTTATTTGAAACTCCTGTGTCCAGCCTCAAGGTAGGAAGGAAAATTTAAACTATAAAGGCACTTAATAACTGTTCATCCAAGGAAAGTGCAAGAGAGCGAAATAGCTACAGTTCAAGGTAAGAAGGAGAATGGTGAACCTTATATATCCTTATCAAAGCCAAACTACATGATACAATATGGTCATTTTTGAGCCTAGAAACTGACTTGTAGGACTATAGTAATGGACAAAGTAGATGGATCTACATACATGTGACTGAACTATCCTGTCAAGTCTTGGCAAAACAGAAAACAAGGGGTAGTCCCTTGATAAAAAGACTAGAAAATTTACCGTAAAAAAAAAAATGAGCAAAGGAAGTGCAAAGAAAGAAGTGAAAGGATTTTCCTAAGACCATAGAATAGTTCAGTAGCTGAACAAATAATAGGAATACAGCTCTTCCCAAGTCCCATCTATTGCCTTAACCGCAAGGTGTGCTTCTGCGTACCAGCAATTATTCTTCAAGATCAAGTCTTTACTGTGTATTGACTCACTATTTAGAAGCTGAAAACAGACAAACAGTTCAGAAATGTAGTAAGAAGTCAATGGATCACTGTTAATTTTCTTCCCAGTATCCATTATTCGTTATGAGGTGCTTCAACACAGCATTTATGGGAGTTCTATAAGCAACAATGCAGTCCTTCTTAATCCAAGCAGGAACATACTTTTCAAAGTTTCCTTTCCAAGAAGATACTTCAGCAGCTAAAAGGTTTAAAAATTAAGATTTTATCAAGCTCTTTGAGGGGGGGAAGAAAAGATTGGCAGGCACAGCAATGAAAACAAATTCCCCAAACAAGGGGAGACGTTTGGGCACTGAATAAAAAGTGGAAAAATGGCCAAAACATGTGTTGTGAAAACTCAGGCTTCTAGAGAGTGTTCCTACAAAATCTCACATTTGTTTACAGAAATTAACACATCTAGAGCTGCAACAATCGTCTGAGATAGGTAAAGGTAGCCCTTTCCTTGCAGATTAGTTTTCCAAGGTGCAAAGTCAGGGCAAATCTCTTCTGTTGTTGATAGGAAGCTGATTCAAAATAAGAGGCTACTAACCACGCAACACCTTAAACATCCTGCAGAGCAGCAAAGGGATTTTTGTTTTTAAATGCAGCAGTACAGGAACACTGCCAATCACTTATCAGAGGCCCATTGTACACAGTACTGACATCAAAATTTAGTTCTCCACATCATATAACTACTGATCTATATTGACCCTTGTTTTGCTTACAAACATAAGCAATTTGTATTTCTACAGCAAAGTAAAAAGTAAGAAAGAAATTTCTTCTTTCTTTGAGAAAGAACACAACAGCAAGTCCTAATTGGTAATTACAAGAGGAAGACACTGCGTTAGCAAGTATTTTACAGAGTGTGTTCAATGGGCGTATAGAAACAGATGCAGTATTTTTGGCCAAACTATTTAAATGTAGACATTCATTGACTATTTGCTACTGTAGCTAAGGTTAAAAATTGATATTTTAAAAAAAGCAAGTGGTCAGAACTCCAAAACACAACTGCTCATGTATTCATTTGGTACAGTCATACGGCTGTACAGATGCTGTGTAGCAAACACTCTTAGAATTACGTTTTCCTCTTCACACGGGAGAAGAGTGGTCCTATAAGAGTAAGACTAAGGTTTGTGGTTTACTGATTGGAAAAAAACCTGCTGTGTTGCTGTCTATATAAGCTACATTATGGCCTATCCCTGGTCAAAGGGTAAATATATATGGTTTACTATTCTACCAATACATAGCTTCCATCGACACGTACACTCAAGAGGCTAAATTAAACTAACTCCCTTCAACTCAATAGCCGTGCAATTTAGCAATGTTTCAAATCTATAGCTAACATCAGGCTTTTGTAACACTGAAATTTAACCAATAATTATTTTCAAGACAGTAGAGCAAAACATGAAAAAAAAAAGTCACACCCAGAATCATCTGAATAATGATTTCCTTCATGTATCCCTAGAGATCCACAAGTTGACAGCAAGTGCAAGGGGTTTTGGACAAATTCTGTAAGACAATCGATCTTGAGCTAAATCTCAAAAATTTAATATGATGTATCAGATATTGGACAAGACAGTCAAGGAAGAATAATATGAAAGCAATTTATCCATGATAAAATATTATTTTTCTGTTAAAAATTAGAAACTAATCTTTTTTTTTCCTGTTGTGTTAGTACATAATTTTTCCACAGAATCTGACCTAATCGTAAGATACTGAAAAGATGAAAAAACCACAGCCTGTTACACTTATACTGTATTTTGTCTTCAGTGAAAACCAGGAAGGAATAGCTGCGTTAACTGCTGACACCGCAAAAAGCCTTTCTGGGAACTAACTTACTGTCCGTGTAGAACAAGCAAAAAAATCACTGGGTCTTAAGTAACCACTGGTTAAAACAAACACCTGGGAGACACCATTCCAATAGCCACTTTTTAAGCCTGAAAACAAAGAAATTGGCAATCGTTAATTATAATTGCTGCTGGATAAAATCTGAGTGATTCTCACTTTATCTTTAAGCCAGGTATAGCCTTAAGTTGGAGGCAGCATATTCAGGTATTTCAAAATATACTGCTTCAAAACAGAGGAAAATACTTTGTAAGATCTTAGAGAAAGGAAATAAAAATAATAATAATAAAAAAATCTATCCTAACAATGCTCATTAAAATTCAGCAGTTGTTTTAAATTTTTCATTTTTGAAGTGTTTCATGAAGCATCACGAAATAAATGCTGGCATCCTACACTTTTGGTTTTGTTGTTTTTAGAATAAATGAGACCAATTTTTATCCAATGGAAATGAAAAGATTTCCCCCCCCCTCTCCAAGTCTTCTTTCTCAATGTTCCTTCTAAGACTTTCTTGATTTGTCTTGTAAGAAAAAAATAAAGTCAGATAGGTGTAGGAAGATGCCTACTTGGAGAAAGTTTGTCAGGGTATATAGCTTCAGGCAATTCAAAGATTTTTTTTAACATACAATACTTGAAAAATTCTGGCTAACTGTAGTCTATAATAAATCATTCCTTTATAATAATCATAAGTATTTTAGTGGGAAACTAGTGAAAAGCTGTTAAGGACAGCATAGTCCAACACTGAGATAAAAAGCTTCAATTTCTCAGTCAAAGCAGTGTGGTTTCTTTAAAGAAAATCTGTTCCTTCCCTCAACAAATTGACTGTGCTAATAAGTTAACAGAATAGGCAACAATAGAGTTTATGTGCTTTTTCACAAGGTACTGTGAAGAGTTGTCTCACAAATATTAACAGGACAATAAATAGCTGCGAGCATACATGCATGTAACCAGAGTCATATATGCATATTCCTGCTAGGGAAGCAATTATATCAAACCAAAATCTATTCTTCCACAGATAAGGAAAATTGAATACAAGAATAACCAAATCTCTATTTATGAGTTGTATTATTGATATATTAAAATTGGAAAGCAGCACAAGAGAATCATGGAATGAAGGTGTTCTGAAGGAAAGGATTTCCAACATAAAACTTGGGAATTGACGCCAATTTTATTTTGTTAAGTTTTGTCATAGTTTTTTGCAGATGTATTAATTTATCAAAAATTATTTGCCAAGTCCTTCCTATAAATAATTTCTACATTGTAGATCATATGGGAGCAGTGTATTTACAAGGATTGGCTGGTCATTATATGCAGCTGGCTTTATTGGCAATGTAAATCACTGGGTGCTTTCCTGAGTACACAGATGTATAGGAGCTCATACAAATATGCAGAGTATTGATGAAAAGTGCATTTCAGTTCCATTCTCTCCCTCCCAAGGCTTCTCAGCAGAAACTACATGTGAGTGATGACTTGCCTCCAGCTGACAGAAAAACAGCAGGATCCTGCATGGCCAGCGCAGTCAGACTGGCGCTCACTGCATGAGTGCCCCGCATGATCAGGCCTCCGTCAGCTGCAGTGCACACACTACATGACCAGAAGTCTCCTACAACAGTGAAAATGCTGATGACAACATAGCAGGCAGAGAACATATGAAAGTAAAACAAATTCAACGCTTTAGTGAAACAGCATATAAACATTGACTTGCTAAGTTCTGTGATTCGTTTTGGTCTGTAGCATTTAATAAAACTAAACCAAAACCCAACAATGTTTAATGGGACCAACACCTCTGAACTTGCAAGCCAGGTTCTTGGGTCACGTCCAGCTTGCAACTGATGGTTATGATATATTATGTTCTCAGAGTTACCCATTATCATTCAGAGAAGGAAATTGAGACAAAGTGCCTAAAACTGTTTCTGATGCTTGGATGTACAGCATTATCAGAAGTCCAGTGAGTTTACAAAAAGCAGGGAGGATAAGCAGAAAAGAGATGAAGAAGAGACTGGCCTGGTCAGCAGGGACCCCTCAGGACTGCAGCTAGGCACTGCTGTACCTTCTTCAGCCATACAGAAGTATGCAGGTCGTGGTGGCAATAAATCTAATACCTTTTGTAACTTGTATATTCAAGTTTTTCAGACTCCTGGTTTGAGACAAAAGCTGACAGTCTTTCTCTGCTATAAAATTATGACAAGCTTTTCAACTACACAGCACTTTTTGCCTGGAATTTCAAAGTTGCTATTGTTCTTAAAAACAAGCAAACAAATGAAAAAACAAGCCAAAAAAGCCAAAAACAAAAATTGTGAATAGAAATCTGGAAATACTTACACCAGATCTGTCAGGGTAAATAAATACACAAAACAACTCTCATCTAAAGAGAAGTAGAAGAACAAGGGGGATCAAGGGGAAAAGTACGTTCTGTGTTGTCTTGTGTTGAAATACGCTATAAATACTTCAAATGCTATTATGCAAAAAGACAGAACTTAGGGTTATTAAAGAAATTATTGTAAAGCATCATTTCTTAATCAAAACATTAATGGACTTCAAGCATAAAGTCAAACCCAAATAACTCTGCTTTATATGCTAGTAAGAACTGTTAAGTCTTGAACTCTTACACAGGTATAGTTGAGAAAGTAAATCTTTAGTATTTTTAACAACCAAAGCTATGCACTGTGGTTTGCAGAGCAGACACTGGACTCCTTCCAGGAGATGGAAGTACTCCAGGTAGAGCCAGGGTGCTAGGAGCAATTATGGCAGACCCAGAGCCTTCCTCTTGTTAGAAGAAAGGGTGGCTTATTAGTTCTGGGAATCTGTCACAACCAGCCAGTGGCAAAAAGAGAACTGGAGATATTCCAGGTAAGACGTAGCAAAAATGGTTTGCAAACAAAACACTCGCCACAAGCTAGTGGTTTTTGTTGGGTTTTGTTTTGCTTTAGTTCTAAACAGTATGCTCCAGAAATACCAACATCCCAGTTTAGCCTGTACCTGCATTGCTGCAAGAGCACAAGTTGGACAGTAACAGTAAAAATTTAGGTGAAAAAAAATGTTTAAAGTGCAAAGCTTGTAATAAATTAATAGCTTATGCTTGAAACCTCAGGGCCTGGGCAGACACTTAAAAGCCACAAACACACACGTGGCCAAACAAACCCAGATGACTGCAGAGATCCAAAGCCACCACTGAGAGTTTGGGCTTTCATTGCCTTCACTTGGTGATCAGTTTAGCTTGAAGGGATATATATCACCTATAGGTGACATTGTGCAGTAAAGTGGCTGTAGCAGACATAGCTGGCCCTGGGAAGGACAAGAAAAGCATTATTTTTGTTTTCCACAAGTATTTCACAGGCAGTGAATGGGCTAAAGGTTTCAAGCCTATCCCAGCCAGAATGCCTAGGCACCAAAAGGCAGCCAGGTCCTTTAAAGTTGCTGCTTTGCAGTGGGGTTTTTCCTTGCTTTTAACAGTGGTGCAACTTTACAATGCTGAGTGGTGTGAAAAGAAAGGAATAAGTGAAATGAAGGCTTTTACAGTTCCCCAGTAGTGTCCGTCACTCAAAACACAGCCACTGGTAATCCCAATTCCAATAAACAGTGGAAACCATTCCCCTAAAATCCATGTTGCAAAGCAGGGTGAAGGGAAGGGTTCAGATGACTGTCTTGCTTCCAGGCCCCAGGGGATGCCAGCAGCTTTAGCAGCCAAGTCAGCTCATTAGGAAGAGGCAGAAATTAGCTCAGAGGTAAACAAGACAATGAAATAAAGGAGAAATACTCTTCATGTGTCCAGATTTTGTCCGTTAAAGACAACAAAATTCAGTGAAACAAATACATTTCAGAAGCGGAAAGGCTGACCAGGATATTTATTTATTTATTTATTTTACTGAAAATTACTCTTGATTCAGAGGAAAAACCAGGACAGGACTTTGCATCCCGAATGTAGAAGATCTTTTTCAAGGGAGGGGATGTATTTCCAGAGTACCCACTGTTCAAGCACATGCATTGAATTGCTGCTATGTGGGTTAGTGGCTGGAGTAAGAAATTTGAGGTCACAGCTTTGGCTGGCTCTGCCCACTGGGGTTCACATTTATCCACAGTCAAGTTGTTTAGTTGCTCTGAGATTATATGCCTACAGAGTTGGTTTTAACAACACCTATTCAATGAGTGCATTCACTCTTATTTAATAACACTTAGTAATTTTAGAGTACCAGTCAGGTGAGGGTCATTAAACAAAAGCATTATTTTTAGATCCTAAGAAGAATGATATAGGGACATTTTCTTCTTCCCTTGCTTGTTGAAACCAGGCCCACACCACTGATAAAATCCTGGTTTCATGGCTGTTTAATGCCCTATGTGAAATAATACATCTTTTTGATTCCATTCCAAGAAAATAAGTGATCGTCAGAAGTACACCGGGACACTGTTCATGGCATAGATCCTTCTGGAAGCCTCACAGAAAGGATAAATAGTCTACATAATGGAAGAAACATGAAAATATGAATGAAGACAAATGATTCAGGTTACAGCAGCATGAAAACATTTTGCAATTGCTGAACTGCCAACATGACAAGCATTCATATAGTTTTCTGTGCCCCTTCAGAAACACAGGAGGGACATCTTAGCATTTTGAACCTCCTGTTAACACCAATGCCCAGTTAAGAGCCTTCTTTCATACCTCAACAGAGGAGAAAGCATAACAAGCTATGTAACTGAAAAAAACCCAAACCACACATAAGAAAGAGAACTGCTGTAATCCTTTCTAAATGGATGGGACAGAGAGAGAGGCAAGAACTTGCCTTCAGTCCCAGGACCAGCACAGAAGAAATCTCACAAGAGCAAGGAGAAAAGCCCAAGGAACAGTCTCTCAGGTAGGCTCATCTAAAAAAGATCTGTACCAACATTTTAGCCCAGACCAGAAACATGTTCCTGTTGTAAGTCTGTGACTATTCTCCCTCACCCTGTTTTTATTCACATCTCTGGGCACGCAAAATGTGCCCTAAACACAGACCTGTGCTAAAATGTGCTCTGTCTGCTGAAGGGTGCTTGGTCTAGATAGCGAGATTAGATCTTGTCCTGAGGAGAAAAAACCTGAAATGAGTAGAGGTCATTTGCCAGGTCTATTGATCCTCCTTTAAAAATTCACTGCTACCAGGCCACAGGATATAACCCTATATGCTATCCACTCCTTGGGTTGGACTGTTACTTCCCCAAATAGATTTTCAAAATAATAAGAACCCAAATTGTTACAGGCTGAGAAAGAGAACAAAGAAATTACTAATAAGGAAGAACTTGGGAAGGAAAAGCAGATTATCAGAGAAGCAGATCAAAAAGATGAGGTCTTTTCCCCAGTCTCTGAGAATTACTACAAGCCAAGAAAATAAATTTTAAAAAAGGATATATGACTTTCAGTTTCTATTGAGTTATAGCTGAATGGTTTTCAAGCTTTCAGTGGAATATGCAGGTACCATGGAGCCATATGATAGTCCAATTAAACATGCATTATGGATTCCAAGGAGACTAAGCTATATCTCTGGGTAACTCAGTGGAATTTATTAGTCCTTGCAGACTGGCTGCTATTATGATCAAAAGCAATTATTCATGTTAAAAGTGTGACTGTCAGTTTGAAAATGTCCCAATGTAACCCAAGCCTCCTGCTAACATACAGTCTTCAAGCTATCCAGAAAACAGATCTTTAGGGGGTATAGCATGAATTATTTATTTGTTGGCCTTCTTGAGCCATTCTTTATGAAAGAATTACAATCACATAACTATGATGGTAGAGAGAACAAGAGAATCTTTGAAGTGCAGAAACAGTACAAGGTAAAGGTATTTAAAAACAGTGAATTGAACCAAATCTGAACCCAGTTAGAACTGTCCAACTACAACTGAAAATGAATTATTATTTTGGAAATACTTCTGCAAATTGCACCTCCAGCTGACACCCCAGCCACAGTTAACTGCAAATCAAAGCCAAGCCACAACATTGCACTGGGGATATTAGTTGTCACTGTCAGTTCTTTTCAAAAGATTTTTTAAGAGAATCATAATTTTGGCAATATTTGCACCACAGTCATATTTTCAGTTCATCAAGGAGAAAAGTTTAAAAGAAGTTAAACAAAGGATATTATTTCTAACATATTGTTACGTTCTTTACTATATATAGGTAAATTTAAGCCAAGTGAAAATTTTTGGTAGCACTCAGTTTGCCAAGCAATGCCAAATATTTTCTGCTGACACACAAAAAACACAATACGAATAAGTGTTGTGGGTTTTTTTTTCTAGCTGCATGAATCCTCTTATCACACCTCAAGACATCTGGCAAGATAGGAAAACAGATGCAGGATACTAACATCTTCATTCAAGTCACTCATGACCTAGAAAGAATCTGGCTGAAAAGCACGAGCCCTTCTTGTGCTGTGCCTCAGTGTTATGTTACCATTTGTCATCCCCACTTTGCTATATTTTGATATAAACATAGTCAAAATGCACATGCTCACAGTGGAGACAAAGTGATTGTCATATATAACATTACACCAGTGATGAACTAGAAAATGAACTTTTTTCTTCAGAACCTATTATTTCTCTGGACCCCTTTGATTCTCATTAACTAGAGACAACACTCTGCACCCCTACTTTCTGAACACAAAACCCAGAACTTGCATGTGTTTCTTTGGAAATAACCTGTGCTTGACAGTGTCCCAATTCTCAAAACAGTAGATAAATAAATATTTTCTAATATTTTAAGCTTTTTTTTTTAATTAATTCTCCTTTTCTCTGGATCCAAGAAAGGGGAGCTGAACACACACCATTTAACAGTGGTTGAACTCCCACTTACCACAATGTCCTTCATACAAAATATATTAGTGACTAAGTAAAAAAAAATAAAGTAGAAATACAGACAGAAGGTTTAATGTTATCATACATACTGGAAGTGGTAGTAAACAAATTGCATATTCCATGCGTGTTAAATAAATAAATATATACTAAAAAGCTTTTGCTTTTTTTAGAAAACCTAGCTATTTTTCAGGACCCAAAGACTTCAATGTTTGATTCCAATTTCAGTTTTTCTGAGTAAATACTTTCAATGAAGATGGTATTTTGTATGACAATTTTCACCAGTTCAAAAAGAATTCAACAAAAGAAATTCAGTTTGCTCAAGTACAGTTATATTTCTCTACAGACCTGGATAAATTTTTGTCAAACAAGATTTTGCTGTAGTGTTCATTTATTAAAACCTTTGCTCAGGGATGAGAAAAATATTTTTGATACACTCGATACATTAACTGTGCCATTAGCAAAGCTGGAATTTGGCAGTGACAGGAACATGCAGTACCTATGGCTTCAGTGGTATAGCATTTGTCCTGATGAGCTGAAGATGTTCCACCTGGAGGCATAAAAGGCAACCAGAAGGAAGCCATCATAAAAAGATTTAAAATGTTACTTTCTATACTTATCCTTTAATATTTTCTCAACTTAAAACTGAGCAAGACCTTTTGCTATGGTCTGTAAAGGGAGCATTAGGATTATACTGGGATAACCACCCATTTCTTGATGCCTTTGTTTACCAGCATTACAGTTTTGATGTACTTTTAAAGGAGTGTCTCTGAAAGTGTTGATGAAGATGAGTGGTTTTCTCTCAGAGGTTTACAGTGACAGGGATATTGTGGCAGAAACAGTGGAGTGGGCACATTCCAGCTGGAGAATACATTTCTGCAGCTACAGAATCACCTGCGTGCTCTGTAGCTGGCCCTGGCCTACAGCTTGGTCTGAGACAAGTGAAAGAAAACCAAGTGTAATCAATATTACAAGTGGGGAAATAAACTCTGCACTTTTTCCACTACTTTGTAAAAAAATACATAATTTATTCATTGGCTCTTCACATTTGCTAGCAAATACGACATTCCATAAGGCAGGAACACTGGAAAGTTAATTTTGGAGCAATTACACCCTTGCAGACTTCCTCAGCTTTCATTTTTACTTTTCATTCAACAAGATATTAGTGTTAATAATACCCTTGGCTAATCCCATCCTCACAGGACCAGGTGGTACATGTTAGCACCTTCAAATTAACAGCTATATTTAAGATAAAGACACTAGTAGGTTTGCTCAGCCCTTTATATGAGAAGCAGCTACTTGCCTCACTAAATGGGAAAGGGTCAGGTCAGTACTTGCGGGCTGGTACCAGTCTTAATTTAGGTAGTGCACTGCAAGGGTCTGCAGTAGTGTCTAGACCAACATGGAAAATAAAATTAAAGTTTCAGATTAGCAGGCAAAAAAATTTCCAAGAACTGTATTGCTCAAAACATTCCAGTTTTGCACCAAAAAGGTGGAGTATATTTTCCCCTAAAGCACGAGTACCTATACCATTCTGGTTCATTTATTTACTCTGATCTTCACCATAACTTCTTATTAAGGACTGTATTGAAGAAACACAGAAAACGTCTTGTCAGAAGTTCGTATTTTGCCTTTGGTTGAATTAAACAGGGCTAACATCAATGTGAATTTGATCAAGGACAAGCAACTCTATACCAAGAACTCTGTTTTTATACAGGCTTTAGAATAACACTTATTTTTACTTATGAATCTCTTCTTTTTCCTGGTGAGTGACTGGACTATAATATATAGAGTTTGGACTACAGTGCTTTTACTAACAAGACATATATGTGAGGAAAAGAATAGTTCCCCAAGTGTATTACTTAAGCTGAAAACCCAGCCTGGCTTAAGAAGAAAGATGATGTATTTTGATATTTTTAAGTAGAGGTTTTATTGTCCCATTGACAGTGCTAACTTGTATAATATCACCCTGATTTTTATCTATAATTAATAAATGTACATCCATGCAAAATTTTATACTAGAGTAGCTTAGTCCATATTTATGCCTGCACCAGTGTAATTGTTCTCATAAAGCCATACACTGGGCCTGATGTAGAAAGTCTGATCCAAAATCTGCATACTACATATCTGCTACAAATGCTGATGACTTTTAGGCCCTTGATGGGATAGTACTGGGTGATAGCCTCTTCCTGTCCAGAGCTGTAAATGGATTGGTACTTAACCGTCATCAAGTTGCCTGCATCAGACAACTCAAAACCAGGTGATATAAGATAAGTTTAGATGATCCTGGAGGATTTCACAGGCACGTGAACTGTGCTGACTGAGGTAAAAATTGAGCCCTCGTGTGAAACAAAGCTCCAAGTTATGGGACACGAAAAAAATAACAAACAAGAAAAAAATCTTGTCTCCAGGCATCTGTAGTTCATTCCTTTCATGTAAAGGACTGCCTAAAACCTCCTTGGAGAGGTTCCAGGTCTGATATAAATAACGTGTAAACTCAAGGTAACTGGGAGACAAACTTTCCTGCAAGTGTTACATAAGAGAAATGCCTGCTCTAGAATCAACATGGCCCTGCAACTCAGAACAGACAAGATGCATATACTTGTGAACAAATAAAATACTCATTCTGTTATCCAGCCTAACAGAAATTGGGGATAAAACAGAAAGAGCAAACCCGCAGATAATCCTGGGTATGTAAAGAAGGAGTTAAGAAGAAATCAGTGAGAGTGAAATGTTGAAGCAGGCAGTAGCAATATTCTCTGTGACAACTGTGGTGCAAGCAGATTCCCACACCATGAATCAAATACCGATTTCGAGACCTGAGCTGACTTAAGGACAATTATTGCTCCACAAAAAAACAGTCAAATAACTCATTAAATCAACAGCTAATTGTAGATACAATCCCAGCTTCCAATCCCACCACAGACAACACTCTGTCCACAGGTCCCACCAGTCCCCTCTTGTCCTCATCTCCTATTAACCACTATTACCTGTGCCATCCACTAATCATCATTTATCTTTATCTGTGTCATTCTCTTCTCTTCTCTCTCCTGCAATAGCTCTAACTCTTATTTTGTCAAAGCCCCTTTCTACCTCAGCAAGTAAACTCAGAGGGTTTATAGTTGTTGGAAGAAAGAATCTAGCGGCACTCCCAGGGAAGCAGAGAGAAGTAGCAAACAATTAAGCACTATATCTGGTTCCTGGAGCTTGCTGTACTGTGGATTTAATGAGAAGCAGATGGGCAGAGATACCACATGCAGTAAAGGCATGCACAAGAAGGTACAAACGAAACCCTGCATACATTTAAAGATAAATAAATAAATATCAAATAAAGAGTCACCCTTCTACTCCTTGGCCAGTTTGAGTATTTTTATTGTGTGCTTTAACACCAATGTCTTTAAGGGGCTTCATATGCAGCACCTATCGTCTCCATTTTGTAGCCAATTACAAAGCACTGAGGACATTTAGGAAGTGCCCTCAGTAAAGGATCTCCTACAGCATAAAGTAGATCAGAGGGATTCCCAGGAGGCAGTAACTCCCCAGGCCTCCCCACTCACCTGCCACTTCTCTGGCTGGTGAAGCCAGCACCAGCAGCAGTTCCAAGGCAGACATGTCCAGGTAAGGCAAAGGGGCTGCCCCTGAACTCGCTTCTCCACTCCCTAACTGCTGCTGCCCAGCTCCGTCCTCTTCCTCAGACCCCCTCTCTTGGATTCCTGGGTCAAATAAGAGAAAGGGGCTAGGATGGACTAAGATGAATAAGATGCCTCAGCTACGGTTTTGGATAGGGATGCTGAACTTTAGGTCAGTACTAGAGTCAAGGAGATTTTTAAAAATTAAATAACAGAACAATTCTGAAGCCTGTGCTGCAGCTGAATAGTCTGCAGTAAGCTTTACAAAACAATGCAAAAATCAAACCAGTATTTCTCACACATCTACTCATACCCGAGGCATCTTTCATACTGTTACTCAGCAGTGCACTGACATCTCAACACAGAGCAAGCAGGGAGGCTCCAAGGCTCAAAACCATAAACTTGCCAGGTGCAAAACCTGTGTGTTTCAAAAGGATCTGTTACACCAATTACTCACCTGGTGGTTTGAGACAGTCTGGCAGGAATTGTGCTTCTCACACTACCTGCAGCAAATCATTACTGCATATGGTATACATTTACCAAAATTCTATGTATGAATGAGCTATAAATTAATATTCATCCACATCCAGAGCTTTCTGTGTCAGAGCTATAGGAGGAAGAGTAGTTTACAGGAAGAAAACAGGAATTTTTACTTTTGTACCTGAGCACTAGGTTGCAGCTGAGCCTTGGATAGGTACAAAAATACGTGGCATAACGTACCCAAGCACACACATTTCCTAGGCTTACAAACTTTGTTTTACGCACTGTTTCATTGCTAGCAGCAGAACTGTTGTATCTATATAACAAGCACAAGTGGCTGTAACATCCATAACTCAGAAATGCCACATGCAGATGTACTTTTACAGTTTACAACTCTGCTGAAATACCTTCTCAATTTGAAGAGTGCTTACACACTGTTTCCACCGCGTAGCTAAGTTATTTCATAATAAGATAAGAATCTCTGATGCATTGCAGCGTATGAAAAACATTCACTTGGAATATTCCAGCTACACTGCAGCTGAATGGCCCATTGCATTACATATCTCCCGATGACAGAAACCGGAGAATCCAGTGGTGGGTTCAAGTTACCTGTTTTCTCTAGTCTTGTTGGCAGTTTTGGGTATTCATTCTCTTTTCCTTTTGGAGCCCCATCTAATCTAGAAGTAGACTAAGAAGATAGCACTTCAGACTGAGACACTTAAAAGCATGAGAATCCAGGGTATTTGCTATTAGGACACATTCATTTATATGGAGTACCATATTAAAAAAAAATAAAATATATAACCTGTTTCAAGGCTTCTGTTTTCCAAGTCACTAAAGCCATTCAGATTATTTAAAGTTTCATGTTACGGTTTCAGTTGTTTTTATCAGGAGGATAAATAAATGATTGTTTCAGCACTGCAAAGCTGATGCATAATCCCTATAGTTGATATCATCTATAGACCACCCCAACATAATCAATAGGAACTGTGCACATATCCTGAAGGTGTCCTGGAGCCATTGGACTGTTTCACTGAACAGTTTTGTCTCAAATGTTTCAGAGGACAACAGATGCAGTTAGCCTTGTCAACTTTTTTTTTCCTATACTACTGTGTATCTGCTAAATGGACCATTTGTACTAATCTTCTCCTCCCTAATCTAGGATTTCTAGATCTGAAGAAGAGGGGGCTTACAATGAAAAAAAAAAATAAATCACAATCTTGAACACAACTGGACTGTAGCAAATGCAGTAATTTTGCTAGGATAAGAGCAGTATTAAGTCCAGAAAAAGAGGAGAACTGCCTAGGAACTCTTTTTCATAAGAAACTGCAACAGGAGACCAGCATGACAACTGAATCTCAAAGTGTGGGTGCTCTTTAGTTAAGCTATTCATAGCAGAGGCATTTCCAACCTTCCTTTTTCTTGGTATGCTAAATAAAGCATTAGTCAATTCCCTCATTCCTATGTGAGGTTACTAGGAGCCACCAGGGCTACTGTCAAGGGGAAGTTACAGCCCAAACCTTTCAATGTTCAGATGCACCTGGTGGGACGCATGGTGTCCCTGACATCACAGGGGGTTGCTGCACCCCTGAACACAGCCGCTGTACTGAACGTGCTCTGCCTCTGCCTGCCCTGCCCCCTGCAATCTGCACTGTGCCATTTAACCAGAAGTAACCAACCCAACCAACTACAAGGAGGGCTGTATTCAGTTTGGGAAAAAAGCATCAAAATACATCAAACACGTCATCCAATACATTGTATCACCTCAGCCACTCAATATTTTGACCTCTATTACTACAAGAGCCCTGTTATGTTATCTTTCTGCTTGTTCAGGTCTCCCATTTGCTTCACAGCATCTTACTAAACAGAGTGAACAGTGGTGCTGTCAAATAAAAAAACCCATGTATTTTGTTTTAATTTGTCAAGAAAAAGAGGGAAGCAGCAAGAATAGAAATTGTCTTTAAGGAAGGAATTAGCATGCCTACAAAAAACTCCACAATAACAAACCAAGCAGCTTCAGCCTAGTTCCTCCTCCTAGACTTTCTACCATACCCTGACTTTACTACCACAATCTGCCAGAAAGGCAAGTTCCTCAGATGTGATCTGTGTTTCTTGTTCTTTTCCCATTTACTAAGTAAATGCTGGAAAATCCTCTTCCACAATGTATTCAGTCACCAAGCTTCATTCACCTTTTTGCTTCTTTAAAACACTATGTAACTGAGTTTGGGATGCAATTTATTTAATTCTCCTGTTAGGATGATCTATGCTGTGGAGTGTTACAGAGGTGCAGAGACCCTTTGGTCTGGTGTAGTTTGTTCCTCCTCATGCTGATACGCACGTGTTTAGATGAGCTCCAAAGGCCTTGCTTGTAAACCACGACAGCTTACAGATGAGCAAACTGCATTCATGCTGCAAGGACTTTGTAGTTTTTTTAAAAACTACAAAATAAAAAAAAATATTAGCACCACTGAAGGAGTTCAGCTTGATTCAGCGGTTCCAAACTTCACCTCACCGTGCAGTTCTGTAAAGTTACAATCTCCACCTTCACTTAAATTCCGTCAAGCAGATAGCCACGCTGCCTTAACTACCTGCTCTCAAAAATAAAATGCATCCGTCTTTGCTGTTTGCAGCTGACAATTTAATAGTGTTTTCTCCTGTGCGTACGCTGACCTGCATTTGGTATTGCTCGTAACCATGCCTTTTCAGAACAGCGACTCTTTCTCAGTCTTAGCAGAGATGTATGGCTCATTACGGCAAACCTAGATGCCAACTTTGATGTTTCAAAGGTCAGATTGTTTCTGTTATCTAAGTGAGGAAGGCTTTTTTTTTTTTTTTTTTGCAATACCATTCTGGGAAGACACATGAATTTATAGCCTCCTGTCACTCAGGAAAGAGCACAAGGAGTTTTGCTTGAGTTACCTCCTGGGAGTTCCTTGGGTTTTAAAAAGAACACTCCTGGTTTAATTGCTGCAGTGTTGGTACCAGAGCAAGGAACAGCTGCCCTGTCCCACTCCCCTCAATGCAGGGAAGGCAGAGGGGAAGAGTTTATGAACTGTAATTACCAGTTTACCCACTCGGGCTCCTTCCTAAAAGGAGAATCATTCATCATTCTCTTTTGTGCTACCGACTCCTTAAAAGGCCTACTCAGCTTTAACTCCAGTGTATCCCACCGCAGCCAGGCTGCCCGAGAGCCTGCGCCAGGGCTACCTAGATGGATTTCAAAGGGAGCCTCGCGCCGCTCGCCTGCCTTATTTGGGAAACCCGAACTCCGCACGGCTTGGCACAACCCCGGTGACCGAGCGAGCCTTTGTAAACCTGGAGCCCTGACAGAGATTTAATGAGGAGGAACCTCAGATTACGATGAGCTCCTAGCACCGGCAAGAAACGGGAACGAGAGTGGAGAGGGAGGGCAGCCTGACGAGATACCGACCGAAACTTGCAGAGTTAAAACCAGCCCCGAAACGGCGCGGCGAGGAGCCCTCGGGAGGGCTGTGCGTGTGTTCGGCGTAAAAACCCTCAGGAAGGAGGAAAAGGAAGGCCCGGGAGCGAGCGAGCCGGCGCAAACCAGGCGGGCGGGTCGCCAGCGGCCCAGGGACACCCCCGGCCAGCGGCCCGGGGACCTGCGCCGGTCCACACACGCACACACGTGTAG